>QLSS01000080.1:283497-331213 GCA_024372645.1 Trichomalopsis sarcophagae
GGTGCGAACGGGCGTTATCGCTATCCTTGCCGGATCGCTTAGCGATCAACAGCGTCGCTACGTATTACTCCCTAAACAGTTGCTGGATATTGATATTCACCGCGTCCTAAAATTTCTCTGGGATAATGCTGGATCTCTTGATGATCTACAGCGTCGCTACTTAATTGGGTGCGCGGTGCCTGGATCGGTTATCGATCGACAGGCGGCAGAAATGGCTCGGATGCCTCGCAGAATTATACGGACACCGATCGTGTTATCAAATATGGCGGGACCAGGTAGGTCAACCGCGGCTCGATCTATTAATGGCGCAATTATGGACGCAACCGACACGAGGGGAAATCCGTCTCACCAAATAAGTATAACATTTACCAAACCTTTAAATCAGGATCCAACACCGGCCAACCACAACTTACTTCTACGGCTTCTGCTTCGACTCGCTTACTCTGCCGTCGATGGCGTGTTCGGATTTCGGTTTTGTGTCGGCCTCGTGTGCACCTTACTTGCTCGAAGGACGAGAAGACTCTGGTGATGAAGGAAGTCTCCTACTTCCCTCTATCCTGCGCGTCCCCGGAAAACCATAATCCGCGCCCTCTATAATAGGGATTATTGACGCTAGATCATTGTCGCTATCTAACGCTGGCGCTACCTATTACCCGAGCAGAGAGGGAAAAAGATAGCATACATTAGGTCGCGAGTCATGGCATCGGTAGTGGTGCGCGCTAGTGGTGTACGCGCGCGCTCCCACTACCAGTATCGTTTCGCGGCGTTATGGCTCCGGCAGTGGTGCGCGCTAGAGGTGTACGCGCGCGCTCCCACTACCGGTATCGTCGCGGCGGTATGCATACTCGCGCGCGCTATACTTCTCTCTTTCTCTATTTCTCCCCACTTGGGTTCCCTTCTCCCGCCATTCGTCGCACCACCGCGGAACGCGCGAGGATGCGCGTCGACGATGCGCACGCGTCAGTCATCATCCCGAACGCGCGCGGTATTCTCCTCGGCGACGTTTGTTTATTAAACCGTCGCGACTCCTGGTGTCCACAGGGTTAGAAGTATGGCTGCTGTACCGGTATAGCAGTCCGCTACACCTAGTGACAACAACGCGGCGCTATACTCCGTGGTAGTCTTCCGCCGGGCCGCAGGGGAGCCACCGCTGCTCCACGCGGTCGGCAGAAGAGGTTATACTCCTCTAGAAAACACAACAACACATCGCGGTCCATTTGTTGTTGCTCCCCGACTGCTGCAGGTACCCTGAGCCCTTCGACAGTGCATCAGTGTACGCGTGCAGCCGAATCGGGCTGCACGTCGCAAATAATTAGTACTAAAAGTTCGTTGTTATCAGAGTAAAGTCATTGCCTCTATTGTGAGGATTATTAATTATTAGCGTTGTTTAACCAAGAATAAAAGCACGCGTTAATTCTAGTATCGGTATCACTAACAAATTTGTATACGGACCAGTTCAGTTCCGTAATGGGGGTTTGAAGAATATATGAATATTTGTTATCAAACATAAACAGTGTGAAGTAAACTTTATTTTAGACCTTCGCCACGCCAGGCATACCTGCTCCCAAAACCTACGATTTGTCCCCCCTGAAGAGTCCGCGGTACGAAGTTAGAGTCAAAACAACAGTGTATATGATTGTTAGCTTCACCAAATTTGGTTATAAAAAGCGCAACATCACACATTGTGAAAAAAAAATAAGAAAAAATTTTTTTATCGAAAATTTTCTTGTTTTTCAAGTTTAAATCAGCCATATTTTTTGTTCTCGGTATCTAATCGAAATTTTGAGTTCAGATTTTGAAAGAGCATCAAATTTCGCGTAGGAATAGAGTTATTCCATTATTTTTTTGGTCCGATAACATAATAAATAAACACGTTGAAAAGTTAGTAAAAATTCTGATCACCTCGGCATTAATGGGTTAAAACAAGTGTAAATTGATTGTTAGCGTCTCCGAATAGGTTATAAAAAGCGCAACATCACAACACCTAATTCAGTATTCACTTCTATCTGCTGTCATCGCTACCGCGCCACTTGATAAAACCAGTAGGTTGCGTTAGCCTCGGTAAACTTAAGAATATAACCAGTAGATGGCGCTGGTTTCGGCAAACTTGAGAATAGAACCAACAGGTGGGGCTGGTTTCGCAATCTACCCCACCCTTGTGGCATACGACCCACTGTTCTATGTCTAGCAATCAGTTTCGAGTGAACCAGTGGATAGTGCAGTTTGAAAAGATTAAAAGCGTGATTCATGTCCTTAGATTTTTGCTCAATCTATAAATCGCTCGATCGTAATTTATAATACAAAATTAAAATTAAGTTCGTATATCACATAAGTGAATTTAAGATTTTTACAAGTTTCACGTGCGTATCTAAGAAAATCTAAAGATAGTGCAGTTTATTAATAAGCTTATTCATTTGTAGCACGATAATTTATATCGCATTAAGCGCTTATCTAAGTAAGTCTAAAGTTAGTGTAGTTTATAATTTGTTTATTTATAAATTAGTTTAGTCGTACATAAGTATACCGTATTACGTGCTAATTGTTAAGTAGTTAATAAACGTAAAAAGTGTAATTTGTTTATAAAAAAAATGACTCCAGTTCAGCAAGATAGTGTTAACAGCGCTCTTGAACGGGTGACATCAGACAACGAGAGGCCGTCTATCATGATGGTACTCGGGTGTTTAATTAAATCAGGTGACTGGAAAATTGTATCTCATAATATAAATGCGTCAAAAAGACGAAGGCAATCGTCTGATGGTAAAGTAAGTCCATCAGCGAAACGGCTTTGCATTAGGAATGTAAAAGAAACTCGAGCCGTTCATAGTGTTGTTGATCTCATTAATAGCGATGACGATGATATCGTCATTTGTATGCATTACTTTGTATGCTCGAGTACAAAGCGCGATAATTGTTATAAAGATACTGCAAATATAAGTACATATTTTGATAGCAAATTATTTAATGTTGACTTGAGCGCATTACAGCCAATAATTTCGAAACGAAACTCATGGTTGAACGACGATTCGTTAGATGCTTTTCTTGGCGTAGTTCAAGAAAATCATCCAGTATTCGAGGTGCAAAGTATGATGTACTTGTACTATCTACATAGCGTTCAACCTGCACAAACAAAAACCAGTGTTGTTATTATTGGAGGTACTTGCACAAAGCATTGGCGCTTTAGGTACTACGATGGACATACAGTGCGTATATATGACGCGATTCCTAATTACGCGATTGGAAAACCCGTCGAAAAGGAAAAGCGTTATATTTCACAGCGCTTTTCTGGCATTTTGGAAAGCAAAAACGTGTGCCGTGGAGGGTGCAACTGTTCTCTCAGGTACGATGTAAACATATTAATTCTCGTTACGGTAGAGATCGTCGATAAAAACCTTCGACGACTCGCCATCTTCAATATGTTGATTTTATGTGGAAAAATGTAGGGTGAGCATCAGGAATACAAAAGATTTTTTTGTCTTTTTGTGGGGACTGTCGAGTTTTGTCTTATGGCGGTATGTAAATGATGCCTTCAATTCCTTGGCGAGAAGTTGCAAGATGTCAAAACGGATTCACAGTTGGACGAAACCATCGAAATTCAGATGAGTGAGAAAGGGAATTGTGTCTAAATAATGTCATTTTTCAGGATTTTTTGTAGTCAGATAACGTCGTTGGAGAGATGTACGCGGTTCCACAGAGCGATGGCATTGTACAACTGCGTATTGGAGAAAAAGTTGACGGGCCGCAACGAGGACGAAAAATCCGAGTTGCCTTCCGTCGATAGTGAAACGAGCCCTCATCCAACCTATAACGCAACGTTTGAGGTTCGACGTGGTAAATTGCAAAATAGAATTAACGGCAGCGGTAAGTCATGCCTTTGTAAATCACGAAATTGTTATTCAGAAGAAATTACCAATGACGCCGATATGTCATTTGCACCAGCCAATAAACGGAGATTGGCTCACCGAAGTAAGGAGATAAGTTTAGCATCTCACCATTGTTCTTTAGCTGCGAGGAATCGGGATCCTGAGTTAGGAAAATCCACCTCGTAAGATTTTTTGAGACTCGTCAAAATTTCTCTCAATCTTTCTTCACATATGAGAACTTACCTTTATAAATTATATAGACTCTAGAGCACTACTTCACTTGTGGGTATGAGACGCCATCTAGTGGTGCAATTTTATAATTTTTCTGTAAGAACATTTTGACAACGTTCATTAGTCTGTATAATGAATCAAAATTTTTTAATTTGAAAAAAATTAAAGAAAAATTTAATTTTAAAAATTGAAAATCTTGAAAAATGTATAAATTTTTTTAATTTAGTTTGTATTAACAATGGGCGTGTAAGTCCCACTTATCAAGATGGCAAAGTGGCTACATATTCAAGTCTTGAATAAAGTTCTATATGCAACACGGGAATAATCTACTTTAGTATCTGTATTGTTGCATAATGTGCTAAATACATGCTCGACATTCAAATAATTGAAAATCTCCCGCTTCGCGTCGAGATTCTGCGCGTTCGTAAAGACGTCAACCTTCAATTCAACCCATAATATATATATATATATACGTATGCGGGCTGACGAGTGTCGACGCCTCGACTGTCGAGTGTCGATCACAACATTCATAATAATCACATCTATGATAAATACTTACAATAACATTTCAACGTTATTAAATTCAAGAAAAGTTAGCGTTAAAATACGAAAATAGCGTTAAAAAAGATTATTAAATACATGACTTCGAATCAATAACATACTTTAAAAAGAGAAAAAATTTCATTACTGGGACGTTCAAGGTGAAACACCTACATTGTTATTGAGGTTAGAAATTATTAAAAATCTAGAACTTATTTTATCTAATTTTTGTCTAATGCGATACAATTTTTGTTTACTTGCAGCATATAAAAGAACAAATAAGTAATCATGGCTCATTATAAGGGAGCCGCCAGCGAAGCTGGTAGAGCAATGCAACTGATGAAAAAGCGAGAAATTGCTCAACAAGAAATTGAATTGAGAAAGAAGAAAATAGAGAATGATTTGAAGATACATAACATTGAGAACAAGTTTGCTACCCACTACAATGCAGTTGAACAACAACTTAAAACTTCGACCATTGGTTTGGTCACGCTGGATGAAATGAAAGCGAAACAAGAAAATATTGTTAAGGAACGAGAAAGAAAACTTGCCCAAAAAGCAAAAGAAAAGGAACAAGAGAAGGAAAGAGCATTAGCTGCTAAACAAGCGGAAAAATCCAAACAAAAAAACCAAATAAAAGCCTTATCTTTCAACTTGGAGGAAGATGAAGAAGAAGAGGGAGGAGCTGTTTCTGATGAGGACTCGGATGCCAAATCAGAAAAATCAAGTGTATCAAAAACAAGCGAACATTCCGAACCACTTGTTAAAAAGATTAAGAAAAATCCAGATGTCGATACAAGTTTTCTACCAGATAGAGAAAGAGAGGAAGAGGAGAATAGGCTACGAGAAGAATTAAGACAGGAGTGGGCCCAGAAACAGAATGCCCTTAAAGAAGAGGAGATCGAAATCACTTTCAGTTATTGGGATGGATCTGGCCACAGGCGTAGTGTAATCATGAAGAAAGGTAAGGATTTGATCATTTTCATTGCAAACCATTAATTGCATTTCCCTTCATACTGTTTAGCCGTAAACATGGTCATGATTGTATTCATTGGCATTAGTTTGTACTGTTGGCAGGTAACTCCATTTATCAACTCTTACAACGATGTTTAGAAGTCTTGAGAAAAGAATTCAGTGAATTGAAAACTGTAATGGCAGATCAACTAATGTATGTCAAAGAGGACTTGATTCTTCCACATCATTACACGTTTTACGATTTTATTGTAACCAAGGTGAGCTAAAAGAGATATTACCTCGTTTACAAAATTCTTTTCAAAATGATCAAAAAATATTTGAAAAACAATATATTTTACTTTGTAAAGGCAAGAGGAAAGAGTGGACCACTTTTTACATTCGATGTTCATGATGATGTTCGTATGATGTCTGATGCATCAGTTGAAACTGAAGAATCTCATGCAGGCAAAGTGTTGTTAAGGTTAGTCAATAACTTGCGAAAAAACCTTTTTCATTTAACAAAATTTTAATTAATTTGTATCATTACAGGTCGTGGTATGAGAGAAACAAACATATCTTCCCTGCTAGTCGCTGGGAGCCGTACGATCCAACGAAAACTTACGACAAGTACACAATTTCCGATAAAAAGAAGAAAGACAAAATTTAATGTTCAGTCTTTAGATTTAGCGTCCTAATTTTTATTCTAAGTAAAATGGTATGAAAAGTACTATTTAATCGTCGGTTACTTCGTGATTTTTATGCTTGTTAAAAAGTATAAACATGAAATTGTAAATTGTGAAAACTGCCTCGTATTTTTAAGCAAAATAGTTATACGTTTTACAAGTTATCGAGTAAGCTCAATAAAGCAATCGTGTAATTAAGATGATTTCGAAAAAAATTTCAATTGTTACTTGCACTTGATCTATAATCAATATTCGTTGTTACGCCTTCTGAAACAGTAGACTCATCTAATAATTTCACGAGATCTTCCGTAACGTCGGACAGGAGCTGTATTGATTCGGATCTGTCAGAAACTTCCGACCTTTCACTAGACGGATCTACGAGGCAATATTTCAATTACCAAAATAATGTACTTTTTTCAAGAGAGACCTAAAAACTTTTTATCTTTTTACCTTTGAAATCCGACGATTCGATTTTGTGACCATACAACTCGATGAACCGTTTAGCATTCTCATCTAGCTTTTTAAATTTCGGTCCTCTTTTCTTAATTTCGTTCAATCTCAAGCGGTTTTGCAATTGAACTTGTTTTGTCTTTCGTTTGACACACTAAATAGAAACGAGTTTAAGACGACAATTCACGAGTTTGAGTCTCTTCGATTTACCTCTATTTCGCTCTCCAGCTTATCAACCGCCGCATCCAAGAACATCACGTTATTTTTCAATTCATTTTGTAAGTTTTCTTCTTGTCTGGAACAGTTTTCGTTCTCTACTTTCTCTAAATGGTTCAACCTTTCGATAAAGTCGCGGAATATGCTATCCATAGATTCGCAAATCTTCGGGTACTCTTGCAAAGCGAAAATCTCATCCTCCAACTGAAGCTCGTCTACGTATCGAAAAGCATCGGAAATCACGACGATATTACAGAGGAAACTTTTCAGAGGTGGAATAACGAATCGGTCGATGAAAAAATAGGCATAATTTATTTAAATAATAAAGTCTACGAATATATATATAATCAGGAAAGCTGCTGATCTTTAGAAGCGGACAGGGCACCGGTACCTCGATTGGCCTTCCAGGATATCTCATCATCGGCGACGTACTCCTCCTCCTCCTCGGCGTCGCTGCAGGCAATGCTTCTCGGCGAGTGACGATGGCCCTTTGAAGTCGACTGATGCAGCGCATTGTCACTGTCCTCGGCGGACGTCGAACGAGAGTGCATGGCTCGTGGTAGCTTCTTATCGAGTTTACCCTTCGATCGACGAGGCCGCGCTACTAATGACAGGGACGACTCCTTTGAGAGCTGGTCCGTCGAGCGAGACTTGCATCGGCAATTTTCCTCGTCGCTGCTGCCCTCGGTGTAGAGCTCCTCGCCCGAGATCCACGTCTCCTCTTCTTCCTGCGGAATATATTATTAGTTTCATTGTTCGAGTATTTATGAATTATTGAAATCCCGACTAGGAGTGTATACCGCGTTGTGCAATAAGATAACGATCGAGCAAGCGCTGAATATACTAATAATAGTATCTAAAAACTTTCCAACTGTTTGCAGAAATAAGAAGTATAACGAACTCGAGGAAGAAAACCCATACCTCTTTCTTCAGCTTGGTTATTTGCGGCGGCAGAATGTTGATCGCCGGTATGGATGGTGCGGATTTCAAGACGGATTCCTTGGACATTATTCCGATGCGAATCGATCAACTCGCGAAACGTCAATATTTTATCTCAAAGCAAGAACAAAAAAAAATAAATAAAAGAAGAACGTTCAGCATCAGATGTGCAGGCACAAGAGAAAACTCCGAGAGCACATAATAATTCAGTCTCAAGGGCGCGACGTTCGAACGAGAATTCAAATGCAGATCGTTGCCGCGAGATAAAAGTACACACGGTATATGCAATAACTTTCGTCCGTATAATAAGAGATCGGCTCGAGCGAGTGAATCAGAGGCGCGTGTTCGACGAGAAGAGTTATAGCAATGTGCCGGCGGCGATTCGGAGGCTCTTCTTCACTTCCCCCCTATCGAGAATTATATTATAAAGGTGTACGCGCTGATTGAGTATAATTCGGTGCCGCGCGCTCTGTAAACAATTGAAATTTGCCGCGATATTTTCTTGACATGCGGCGGTGTATGCGATGTCTTCAGGTCGCCGCTGCTTATGTATTATTCATATCTGAAAATGACAGGCTTTTTCATAAATTTGATTTTTGTTTTGCTAATTATATGAAATTGTATAATAAGTATGTTGTATGTGATTATATTGCGCCGATGAAAGAGGTTCGCTGTTTTTTTTTTTTAAATTCCGAGAGTGACAGCAGCGCAGTATGTGTGTGTGTATGTTTGGAATTTGGAAGCCGATAAATAAGTTCGGTTTATTTATAGTCGCGCCGCGCACAAATCCTATAAAGTCTTTTAGCGGGTGTTCATGAATATACGTGTGCGGGCGAGGGGAAATGAAGAGTAAGTAACCAAAAATCGATGAATTAGATCGGGTGACACACACACACACGCGCGCACGCACGGCTTTATTTATGTATGCCCTCGTGAAAAACGAACGTGGAATATTTTCGAATTATTTTTGTTATATAATTGCTCGATTATACTTTGTATTATATACGTCTATGTCATTTAAATCGAAACGTACGCGGCTTTCTCTATTTCATTATTCCGGCCACGATCCGGAGCTTCGGGTATCATTGCATTATATATATATACAGTTTGAAAAATTCAATTTGCGGTAAGCATACGATACTCTGCTAATATACAAACAATGCGCTATATCGATCATTCCAAGGACGCGCGTGTGACGATATTACCTGGACTTCCGACCATAACGCGCAATTTTTATATAAAAATATCGCTTTACAATTTAATTACAAAACCTCGTTGGTGCGAGAGGCTTCAACCCAATATCGGATTTTCTGCGTTGACAGACAGGCTGAAAATTGGATTAGCCAAACAAACTATACTTCTATTTTTGCGCGATTTAATTGTATCCGGAATATTGAATATACCTTCCATCGGTATCACTTGGAAGAGAAAATATTTACACATTTTTACGCGTACGTTCGCTAATTGCATGCTTTTTGATGCGATTTTCAAAAGTCCAATAATTGCTGTATAATTGACACTTTAAACATTTTTGGCCTTAAAGAGAAGGTTTTAAAATATTTTCAAACTCACGGGAACAATCAGGTTATAGTGGGTGTACTTTAATAAACGCATGCAACGCGTGCCCTTTACACCGTCACAGAGAAGTTAATCAATTTAAACTCGGCAATATGGAAGTGAAGATGCGTACACTTTTTCACAAAGCTACTGTGTTTTCAAAGTATGCAAGTATAAAGCACTGTTTTCGCGAGAGTTTTATAAATAAATCTTGAAGACAAAAGTTGGCACCAGAGAAAAAATGTTTACGCTCAACTATACCGTAGAAAATGTTAAAAATTCGTTGGATGAAAAAAATTCAGTGCATCTGCCACAATTTAAATATAAAAAATATGTACGCTATTCGCGGCGGTTTCTCTTTTTATTCTAACCGATGGTTCCACGTGATCGTCATTCAAAACACTTGAAATTAGAATCATATGTTTACGTTTAATATCTTCCACAAACACACGTGTGCGATATAAATGTTGTATTTTTAATCTATTCAAATTGTTTCTTCAATTCGCGAATAAAGTGAAATTTAAAAATTATTTCAAGAAACGAACAAATTCTCGGTAAAAAATAGCAAACATAAATCCAATACATATGCAACAAGTGGTAAATTGCATCTCACAAACCTCTCAGTAGAATCGTTGGCGTTAAAAGCGAACTGGATCTGATTATACCGTCTTTTATAAAAGAAAGAGAAAGAAAATTTAAAGTACCGGCACAAGCGTCTGCAGTCAGCACGAACGACCGACTGAAGCACGCAAAGCCATACGGATGCTACGCGGTATATACTGCCGTGATGCTGCGTATCCTCAAACTGTTGCTTGGATGATGCGTCCGGCGCGCATGCGACATCCCACTGGCGGCACTGCGCGGGCCGCCGCTCTTTTTATAAATAAACAGACATATAATGCCTCGCAAGGCCGCCGTCGCCGACGATTTCCACGACGACGTGGCTCCGAACTAGATGAACTCGTTTCGCTAAATACGCCACGCCGGATCTGCTCACTGTCACTTTTTGTCGAGCGTCTGCCTCTCGTCATTATAACGGATATAGCGAACAAGATTGAAAATTCTCCAAGTTTTTGTTTTTTTTTCTTGATTTTTCTTTAAAAAAATAATAATAAATAAATAGCAATTTAAAGTTTCATAATACATGTCACTTTAAAGATGTCATTAGAGAGGTGGGATCCATGTATGTGATATTCTCTGGAAAGTGATCCATCACGATGAATCTTGTTTCCTTTGTTTCGATTATATCATCTAGATAACCAAACCAGTAAATTACCAGTCCAGGGCCAAATCTGTTCCAATAGCTGAGAAATTGCTCTTTAATGTATACATTGTGAGTTTCTTTGTTGCCAAACTGAGCTTTTGATTCAATCCAGTTGACAACAAAACCATTTACAGCTATGGGAACCTCTAATTTGCAGTCTGGCGTTTTGTCGTAGCCTTTCAACCTTAGATGATCTTCATTGGAATATGGGATATTACGTTCCTTGAGACACTCCTCTAGTTTCACTTCATACTCTATTCCAACGCAGCTGCAAATTAAAAACATTTTCAATATTAAAATTACAGATCCAACATTTTTTTTGTATCAAAAATTGCAATACTTACTCGCTGATTGCATTTTTAATTGGACCATATTGATCATCATATAAAACACACATGTAGACCTCATAAGCTAGATTTCTGTCTTTAATCAAACTAGTGTCCTTCAGAAACTTATTCAAGCTTTTTGAATTAGCTGTAAGAGAAAGTGTAGATATAAATTATTTAATGATCACAAATTTTTGGATGAAAAAGAATACTTACGATTGTTTTTATCATGAATTTTTATATAGTCTTCTAAGACTTTGCGAGCAAATAGCGCAGGGCAAATCTTAAGTTGTGTTGCAAGCCTTAGAAGTATTCCAACTGGTTCATTTCTACCTACAGCCTCTAGGTAACTGAAAGTACAACATTTTAATTCACTTTCATATTTTACATTAATAAAAATATTGCTACGAATTTTAACTCACTTAGCGTAATAATTGCGATCCTTTGCGAAAACTTCGGAATGAATAATCTTCATTTGGTACTGTATTTCTTTATTTAGAATACTGTATAATGTAAATGGCTGAAAGCTGAAGATAAACAAAATCAAATATTTAGATAGCGTTAAAAAGCGTTAGAATCTGTGCTAAGAAAATCGTCGTTATTTATACAAAACAAATTTCTTCTTAGAAAATTAATGAGTAATAAAAGCAAATAATACTTTGGATATTTGGCGACCAACTTTCTGGCACAGTCCCTTGTCAGGCCTCGATGATTTCGGATGAATTTTAGTATGTTCTTGTAGTCCTCGATCTTCATGATGCGTAAAATATGTCTGTGGATGGATGTAAACAAACACACGATTATAACCTCACTTTTCAAACTCCTCTCTTAAAACTAAATATCGACTCAATATTGCACGATCGTATTCTCCAATAATTCACGCGATAAGAACTTTAAAATTATGCTAGTAAGGTATAAAAAAAAAGCAAATAAAGTATTTTAAGATTTACAATTTCTGAGAAATATTCCAAACACTGCAAGATTTGCAATCGGTGTATGTCATAACCTTATATATATATATATATATATATGCATGTAATATGTGCGCGCATGTATATATATATATATAATCAGCTGATCGTTTTTGATGTCACAAAACAAGCTGACGTCCAACTTCAATAATGTTTTGAAAAGTTCATTAGTTCATTAAGTACTTATAGTTTATTATGATTTTACAACTTACATATTTTTTTGTTTATAATAGGTATGAAACTTGATCTATTATGGTTATAATATTAATTATAAAATTGAAAATTTAATTTTTTTCAATTGTAAAATTGAAAATCTTTTTTTTTTTTATCTATATTTATGCCGTTGGAGGAGCTTTCCAAAGCCCAAGGCCCGCAAAGCATTCGGCCCAACTCTGAAATAAGACTGAACGTGGAATATAGAGAAATGCCAAATGCATCTGCTTTGAACTTAAAGCTACGTTGAAGGTAATAAAGGAAGGTAAAGGAGGGGAAATGTTACAAACGCATATTACAGGCGAGGGATTGAGGGTGCAATCAATTTTCAGGTATAGTTTCTTAGAAATGGGCCGGGATGTATCCGGCAAAATAGGCGGAATAGGTATATCTGTATATAGTTATTGAAGGTTCAAGAACCCAAGTATAAATTTTAACAGCATACAACATAGAAATGTTGTTGGAAAAGAAAAGAAAAGCATGTCGAGATGAAAAATTTGTTTATTTTCTCTGAATAAAAATTCAAGTTAATGCTAAATAAGGAAACAAAAGATCATGTATTTAAAAAAATATAGTTCATCATAATTCAAATAATTTACACGATTGATAACTTTTGATCCCTAAAATCGCTGCAGTGTTTTTAAAAAAGTTATACATGTTAAACTTTATACGAGTCAGCGCGACATCATCATAGTCTCTACATTAATTACAATTCATCGTTTTTCATCTAAAAACGTAGAGTACTTTGTACACAGTTCATAGGAACATCATTAAATATGTTTTTTTCTTTCCTATATTGACATTTGATTCTCACACACACTGTTGAAAACGATTAAAATGAAAGGCAGAACGACATAGATCTGCACAGTAGTCGAATTTGTTCAAAAGTTATTTTATGAAAAATATCAAACAGCAATTTTCAGCTGATTTTTGAAAATAACTAATAAAATAATACATTTTTTAAGAAGAAAATTGATTCAAACACGAAAATATACTTTATATCACTTCATTCCTAAGTCTAAGTTAAACGAAACTAAACTTATGATCCTTATCACAAATAAAAATAGTCGTAATGTAAATAATAAATAATTACATTGAACATTATTCGTCATAAAATTAAGAGCCGCCGAGTAAACGAGAGCAAAAAAATGAACTCAGCGACCACTGTGCGACAATAAGAGTTTGAACACAGAAAAAAATACGATTCATAATGCGCTCTATTATAGGCAATGTTAATACAGGATATCGTTCAGTCGGCCTGTGATACAGGCGAGCTCCTGTCGCGCTTGCTACCCTTGCCCTTGCCCTTAGACTTGGTCTCGCGCTTTCTACTAATCGATGAGGTGGAAGTGGTAGAGGCTGAGTCAGCTGGGCTCGAATGACTCGATCCTTCCCTATCCCACCTGGCCAACGTTTCTCTGAGGTTCTGGCTGTCTGTCTCTTCAAAAGTATCGATGTCGATGTGCATGCTGTTGCTGTCCTGACCATTACCGCTGCCGTTGTTTTGACCCGAAGAGGCCTCCAGGTTCGCGCGCATTTCTTTGCGTTGATCATCGCTATGCTGTGGGCAGCGCATGGACCTGGTGCAGAGTTTCTTCGTATGCTCCGAGACGACGCCGCAGATTTGCTGAAGCAGGGCTTTCTTTTCGTCGAGCGACATGTTCTCATAATTGGACGGAGAGCTCTCGTTGCTCGTGTAGATGAGCTCGTTGAGGCTGTCGCTGCCATTCTTTTGGCCGGTAGAACCGACGCTTCCAGAGCTGCTGTTCTTCGGCTGTTTTAGCTTCTTGAGGCCGTTGCGGTCCTTGCGCCGTTTGCGCTTGTCGTTGTTGACGCTCCAGTCGACGTCATCGTCGTCGTCGCTTATCACGCCACTGTAAGTCGTCAGGTCCTTGGAGTTATTGGCGATACGTCGCGAGGCTATGCGCGAACTGTTTCTGCCCATGCCCATGCATTTCTCCAGGTGGGTCGCGAAGCGACTCGCCGCCACGCCCCGGTCGCAGTTTGGACAATTACATTCCTGGGACTTTTTGATCGGGTGTTGGCCAAACACATCCAAACCAGGAGAGTCTGGAAATCAACAATTTCATTTTAGAAACCTATTTTGAACAGTGATCATGAATCAATTAGGTGTACTTCTATTTTATAATAAATTAAAATTCTTTTTTTTTTATTTCTTCACTAAGCATCAAAGTCATTTAGTAGTGAAAAATAATCAAGAAACAATTTATTTTATGCAAATAGAGCCTACTCCTTTAAATGAGTTTTTTGATGAGAGATGATTCATCCCAAAGAAAAAAATGGAACTCTTGCCAATCAATACTGTAAGATCCATCAATACTGTAAGAACACAAAATTGTTTGCTTCAAAAATATAAAGAGCTTATACTGATCAAACTACAATGTAAATGATGACTGTGAGATACAACAGGCAAACGTTGATGTTGGCTAAATAAACCTTTTAAAAATACGCATAGTTAACAGATATTTGTTAGGTACACTGAAAAAAAAAACAGCCATTTTAACTGAACTCGCACAGTAATCCGTCATTGTACGAAGACTCGCCAAGATTACCGTAGAGTTCAGCAGTTTTAAAGAATCAATTTGGTCGTTTTTGCTGGTGTCCCGCTTAAGCAACCAATTTAAAACAGAATGGTTAAAACTACCCGACTTTACAGCAGAAACGACTGTGTTTTTTTTTTCAGTGTACCATAGAGTTAAATAGGAAGCAAGCCACAAAAAAGTACAACCCACAAGAAGTTTGTTAGACAGTAAAACATTCTTGAGCTGTTATGATAAAAAGCAAGATATTCAGAGTGTAAAATCAGGGTTGACTCCTTACCTACGATGGCATAGGACTCATCATCCGGAATGCCTTCCTCCACATCGGAGCTGCCAGTCTTGGTCATGCGATGCACGTCGAACACAAAACCCATGAGAACCTCGTCCAGCAAGTCCTCATAGATTTCCTTGGTGGCAGACTCGACATTCTCAGGCTTGCCCATGAACTCGAGGAAGGACCGGTTGAGCTCCTGTATCCTGTCGTCGGTTACAGACATCCTGCTGGCCTCTTTATACAAACTGCCAACGGTGATGCTGTCAACGATGCTCCTGCTGCAACTCCGAGCAGTGCAGCGAAACGACGACGACGAACTGCTGCCGGCGGCGCCGCTGCTGCTGTAATTCTTGCGGCGCGTCCACGGGAAGGGACATTCGCATGCCGTAAGGGGCTGCTTCGTCGGCTCTTTTGTTTCGCTGACCCGCAGACTGGAACCCGACCTCGGCGCCGGGATAAGCGGGTTAGCGCTTTACCAGCCTTCCTCCGCACTTTCCTTATTCTAACCAACAAACGACGGGCACTATATCGCCAGGATATACTATTAGTCTATACTAAATACTACTCGCTCGCCGTCGCTGCACATCTGTTCTTCGAGCTGTGTGACTGAGTTGTGCGTGCGATTTAGCAAACGCATCAGTCAGTGTCTATCTGTCTACTGATGCGTGCTCTGTCTGTCTCGCTCTCGCTCAGTTCGAGATCCGCAAACTTCTCCTCCTCCCTCTCTCTCTCTATAACCATCCCTCCTTCTCCTTCGCTTAGCGGTAGACTGTAGAGCACCTTTCCGTGCGATTCGTCTCGTCTCTTCGGTGGTGAATCGCTGCGAAAAACCCAGACAACAATATGTCTTGGCAGAATTTGGCGTCTATAATAATACACCGTAGTTTTCCCTAAAAGTTGGATGCATGACATTGGCCCTACAGCTACAATAAAATTTGGGATAATTGCGATGCAGGTATGCCGCCGTTATACCTGCGTGTATACAAGCTGACTATACACTGCACATGCAGGTATATATCTATATATTTCAAGTGCTTAGGGGCGGGCCATTAGGGACGGCGCACGAATGCGAATTAAGAAAATTCCCGTTATACCCTGTCTGTGTATAACCATTAGGTCGTATATCATCTCTATTCCTAATTCGTCACTCGTCAAGTAAACCCCCGTACAAATATTATATGAGATCTATATTGAGATACAGGGTCCGAGAGCTGCGGCTATCTATATGAGATCTATATGAGATCTATATGACATACAGGGTCCGAGAAATCGGAATTTTTAAGAATAACGAAAAAGACCAACAAATCACCAATGCTCAAGAACAGTTTAACTTGACCGATCAAGCTTAAGGATTTGAAAAATCGCAAATCCAATAAAGAACTGAACGACTCATTAAACAATATGATGAATCTGATTCTATACAGAACTTCTATATGGAAAAACGGAGAAACTCACTGCGGAAAAGATTGTCGACGACGGCCCGTCATTTTTCAATAAGGTGAGCGCGAAATTAGTATCTATTTTATACAATTTTGTAAATTAATTCGAAGATTATTATTATTATTACTTTTAGCAAAGTATAAATGATCCGTCAATGAGCAGTAATAGCGATGACCAAGAGCAGTCCAAGGAAATTTTGTCGATGGATTTACTCAAAATTGGAAGCTTTAGACGATAACTGACTTCTTTTGTTAATAAATTTTGTTAACGTATTTTTTGTTTCAACAAACTATTATTTTCATAAAAAATAAACATTATTTTTACAATTTATTTATAAACCTGAATAGTTTTTTTCGGTTAGTCAAATTTGCGGCTTTTATTTAAATAATTTAGGAAGTGAAGTGCGAACAGTATAAGGCGAAATTCGATTATAATCGAAAAGCTAGACCCCACGCCGGGCCTTCCGCTGCAACTTCAACTTCTTTCGAAGCTTGACAGGCAGCACGATGGTAAGGTTTCATATTTTTGTGCTAAAAAATCCAAAAAATTCTATGTCATCGCGAACAATGGGTGCATTTATTATGACGAAATGTAATTAAGATACCTTAACAATCATGGTTTGATAAATATTTTGTGTCACTAATGCAAATATCGCAATTTTCGAGCCGATATGATTACTTGTCATATGTTAGGTTATGGTACCGCTAACCTGGTATACGTGTTTACACTAGCATATTATATCATACAGTATATAACATTATTAATAATTTAGATAGCAGAGTGTATTTGTTGATAAAGAGCATATTATATCGGTTTTTGTAAACATCTAGTACTTTAAACAGTGAGACAATGGTCCTATGAGAAATTCTGTGTTGGATATTATTTGTGGTATTCTGTCAAAAGTTTAATAATTCATTATTATTTTTTCATTTACAGTCGCTCGTCATCCCAGAGAAGTTTCAACACATTCTTCGTGTCGTGGGCACGAACATTGATGGTAACAGGAAAGTCATGTTTGCCATGACTGCCATCAAGGGTGTGGGAAGGCGATATGCTAATATTGTCCTGAAGAAGGCCGACATCGACCTTGACAAGCGAGCTGGTGAATGTTCCGAAGAGGAGGTGAGTTTAAAACCATACCAAAAAAGCATTGCCATTAAATTACGATTCTTTTGCATAAACTAATATTTGCTGTATGATTCCACAGGTTGAAAAAATTGTCACAATTATGGCTAACCCCAGACAATACAAAATCCCTGACTGGTTCCTCAACAGGCAAAAGGACATTGTTGACGGAAAATACTCACAGGTAACTGATTTATTTTTAATTTAAAAATTTCTTTCATTAAAGTTTTATGCAAGGTAGCTATTTTGTAATGCACAATAACACGGTTAGTCGTGGTTTTAAATACGCGATTTGACTGGTAGATTGTGCAATAGTGACTGCGTTTTATTAAACTTCTGAATGCATATTATTCAAAGGTTAAATAATTTTTTAAAATGCAACATATTTCTATATTAAAATTTTCTTTTTGAATAATGGTTTGTTCTAAAATTGTTTAATAACTTTATGTGTAGTTGTATAAAGATAAATGTAATCAAAATAAATTTTTGGCATGTAAATGCATAAAAATGTAGTAAAATTCTTGTAACACGACAAATTACTGCACTTGTTTTTCAAACTTCATTATCAATTTTATTTGTTTTAATTTCTTGCAAATACTTGTTCAAAGATGTTATATCTAATTACTATTCTATTTTTCAGCTTACGAGTTCCAACTTGGACTCAAAGCTTCGTGAGGATTTGGAACGCATGAAGAAGATTCGTGCACACAGAGGTCTCCGACACTACTGGGGCCTCAGGGTACGTGGTCAACACACCAAGACAACAGGACGACGTGGTCGCACTGTTGGTGTGTCCAAGAAGAAGTAATTTAATAATTATGTATTAAATAAAATAAAATTTTTTCATATATTGAATGTTTGAATTTTTTTATTTATACTCTGCAAGCAACATTATTACTTTTGACAAATTCATATTACTAAATGTTTGGTCATTTAACTAACATTAGACTCTACAAATTTAAAAACATTAAGACTTATACATTTGTAAAACACAACAGGCAGTATCAATATATTGTTTGATCTCTCCATTGAATGCCATAAATATCTTAAATTTTATTAAAATTGCATAGGTAATACTGTACAGTGTATTATAACGCGGAATGACTAAAATTGGAAACTTCAAAAATACTTGTATATCACATAGTGAAATTTGTAATTGATTACTTATAATTGATTTGGTTTCAAAGATTTTCTGCACAATGGAAAATATATAAGTTTCATTGCTTAATCAATCAACTTGCTAAATATTTAATTGCGGTGCAAGCATTTAATCACAATTTTATTGATATGAGAGGATTTCTAAAAAAACTTTGGGGACTCTTCCACGTTGATTGCCTCGAAAACCAAGTAGATAATCTTCATCTCCTGGAATTTCTCTTACTGATATGACCTACAAAATAATTTTTGTCTTTCAAAAAGGTTTTAGATATGTCACAAACACAAAGGACACTAAGGAAAAGGAAAACTTATAAATAAACAATAAAAATTATATACAGTGCAATAAATTTGACGTTTATTAGAATGCACAGAAAGGAATTAAAATATATTCACGTTATATACAAAAGGATATGCTTATATTCATATATATTCTTAAACTTGCATTAAAAAAATACTTTAGTAAAATAACATACAGGACGTAAATGACGAAAAATCAAAAACTACATAGATTACAATATACATACAATTTTTAAATATAACGTTCAAAATATCTCATGTGCATAAACTAAACTACATATATCATAAACTTTAGAACATTGCATGTAATAACTATCAACTAAATTATTCGTGAGACAACATATTATATAGTTGTCTCTTTTGTAGAAATAAACAAGTTTAAATAGAATGTGTTAATAAAAAATTATTGAATAAATAACTTTATAAAAGTGTATAATTACGTCCTAATAAAACTAAATACAATAAACTTTATTAACAATAGTGAGTGACACAAAATAAAAAATTACACGATTTAATGGTACAAAAAATCATGATCTGCTCATGCATTAACTACTATTCTAAATATTAAATTATTATTGCATCACTTTTGTTTTGCATAATTCATAAAAAAACTTACAATTAAAAGCAAAAAAACAAATGCAACAAAAAAAAAATTTTGAAAAATGCGCAGTAATAAAAGATGACAAACAGTATCAGAATATACAAAAAGTGAGGTTTTCATCCTTATAATATAATATACTTATAGACTAAAAATAAATGCTAAACGTATAATGCACTTATTCTTGCTGAAGGTTACAAATAATCATCCAACATGCTTCAACAAAACAGCTACACATTGGTGGCATGCTCTCTTCTCCTGGTCTGGCTCAAATAACAAATTTGTTTACCTCATCCTGTGACACACTAAGTTCTTCTTCATCCCTTGCTTCATAGTCACAGACTACTCTTGCTCTTTCTTGACCATTTTCCACAGGCTCAGTGGAGTTTATCGAGGCAGTCGGGTGGAATGAAGCCCCAGGTAAACTGGGAGGGAGAAATTTTTAATGGGGTAAACTTTAGGAAGTGTGAAATATTACAATTGTTTATGTGCTCTGACATTTTTAACTTATTTTAGAGAGCATAGCTTTAATAAAGTTCTGGTTATATATAAAAATATTTTGCAACAAAAAATTATGTTTCACTTAATTTTTCATTAGTCGAATCATTTATAATTCTAAAAACTAAATTGGCTCCTGTTTAGAGTCAATGGTAATTATTTCATATTTTGAATTTAAAATAATTGGAATATATAGTATGCGATTTCACGCATTACACATTTTATAAATTCAATCCATCAAGTAAGTCGCAAGCATTATTTTTTACTTCAGATAAAAATCTTGTTTTTATGTCTATTTTGTTGGTATAAGTATATACCTTTACTTTTTGAATTTTTCAGCATAAATCAAAGGTATGTAGTTTTTTTCTATGAGAAATTACTTTTTACTTAAATATCACAATTTATGCCAAAGAATCGTAAAATCGCATATTTTATACAACAAATTATTTTAATTCAGCAATTAGAAAAATTTACCATATCTTGTCATTCACTTAGACAATTGTGTTTCATGCAGGATTTTTATAATGTATTCATAAATTATTTGATGAAAACACATATAAAATAAATTGTTAAAAAATACTAAAAAATTGTACAAAATTTTTCAGTGAATTGTAGCAATGATTTAAAGCAGTATGCATAATGATAGGTGATTAACTTAAACATTTTACATGTAACAAAGTAACAGACACTTACAAACATATATTTAACAGAATTACATTTTTTCAATTTATTAAGAAACTCTTGAATTAAGACATGCATTTGTCTTGAGTGGGTAATTTAGGATTAAGGAGTAATTAGTATATTTAACTGTTCCAATCAGAGAAAATACATCATAATATATACATTTAGTTGAAAAGAAGAAGTGATGTAAAATTTTAAAGAAAGTTAAGACATTTGATTAATTGGAAATAATTTATTCCCATTATTGTTATTATATAATATTTTACAATCTTTCATGGGCTCTTGTACCTCTAAACCTTAGACTAGTGTCATAGTTTTACAAGGAATTTGGGACGCAAGGAACATCTGTATTTCTATTCTGCGAATTGACTAGTATTACTCCACCATATTTAATCCAAACTTCAAAAAATGATATGTGCATAATACCCAAAGAATATGAATTATAGCAGTCTACTTATATGTTTAATAACACAAAAAAAAAGTTAGTATTTGTAATATAAGTATTTTACTATATAAATGTAAGTCTCTTTAATTATTAAACTTAACAAAAAATATAAAGTTCAATCTAGAAAAAATATCACCAACTAGTGTTGATCAATCTGATTTATGAACTATACCACACTGGGTATGAATAAATAATAGAAAAGAACATAACAAAGTGGAGTGGTGATAGTAGAATTGCAATAGGTATTTTAGGTAAGTAAGAGAGAGATAGACTAGATTTTAGAAACATCCGTGTTAAATGTAGCAGTGACATAGGCAGATCCAGCAAGAGGCTGATGGATGGGCGAATTTTGGGATTGTGTGGGCGAGGGGGTTAGCTCGATCACTTCCTCACTGTTGACTCGCAGCAGAGGACTTGGCTGACGCGCCCTGCAACCCCAAGCATGCCAGCAAAGATAGAGTAAAGTATTAGAGAGATTTTATCAGTGAACTTAATTGCAGAGTTTTTAAGCTATCAATAAAATTTCAGCAAAGCTATTGTATAAAAGCTCTAGAAATTAAAGAGGCTGTAGTTAATATTTTCGTGTGGTCTGTTTTGTATTAAAAAATTAAATTCATGCGTGAAAAAATTTCTTCTGAAAAAATACTTTCTTACAACAATAATTGATCAAATAATTAATTTCGTTCCTTTTTGATGTATATCAAGATGAACAAACATATATGCTTATCATAATAATTTTTTTTAAATAAAAAAATATATCCGTAGTTATTAATATGCATTGAAAATCGAAAAAGTTTAGAAAACAAGTTATTGTAATCTAACTGTTCATGCAACTTTTTGAAGAATTTTTATTCACACATTGATCATGCTCAATAGTAAATTAGTTAGCTATGAAGCAACATATAGTTATACATTTAGTAAACTAATTCATTACTCTTACTATTTCAAACATATTGTAAGTATTACATTTTAGAAACATTAATGCAAGCCTAGAAGGATTTTCACGAATGAGTAATGATTCAAGCATCATCTAAATACCCAATGGCGTGCAGTACGCCACTTACAACCAACACAAAACATTACTCACTCGGATCACTCGAGAGTAGGAAAGCTGTATTCAAAAATATTGCAAGTAAAACAACAAGGTGGTGCAGGAAAATTTTATGATTTTAAAGTTAGTAATATTGTAGAAGAAAGCTAAATAAAATTCTTACCCTGCTAATTCTCGTTGTAATTCTTGCATTGTTGCATGACACTGTGCATAATGACGAGTTTGAGCTTCAACAAATTCGTGTAAACAACGAAGATGGCCAGCTTGGGAACTTGAGACTCCTTCAAGTAGAAGCTTAGTTATTTCTGCCTGTCGATCAAATTCGCATTGGGCTACTCTCAGCTCCCGCTCTGCCTGAGTTTAGAAAAAAATGTTTTATTTTTCCATCAAAAATGTTTATTCAAGCGACTTTTTAAAAATCGATTTTTAAGTCAACCACTACATAATAAATCCAGTATTCTGACATATTTTGCTACTTCTTTATTACTAAGTCAAATTGAAAACTGATTTAAATAAATTAAAGTCAGTATACTGTGTAACAAAAAAATTAATATAATTACAATAATCAAGATTTAACTCAAAATAAATGCTTCTACAATATGTCAGTGTTGCCCACAAAGACTAATACAATTGAAAAACATATACTCAAGTTTAACAGGTCTTAGAAAAATCTATTTAACTCTTGGTCTTTTTTGAATAGTACGAGTCTTTGCAGGAGCCAATGATACATACCAATGTAAATATAAATTAAAAGGAAAGAAGTGTTGCATAAGTCAACTTATTATTCGGTGATAACATTTTTCAAATAAATTTTTCATGCTTAACAGTGTACATAAACAATACATTTCTCTAGGTCTTATAAAGATCAGCTATATTAGTACCTGATCAAGTAATACTTCGGGAGAAATGCCGCTCTCCTATTTAATGCCGCAATATTTTTAAAGTTGAGAATTAAGACACTTAGAAAAAATTTTAAAAATTCTATTCATGAACAAAACTTACACTCTGCTGGCCCAGCATACTTCTAGCCTTTCTTACACGCCTCTTGCATGAATCCAAATCCAGCCTTTAAAAAAAATCAAATATTAGCTAAATTTTCACAACATTTTTTTTTATATGCACACTAAAATTCAAGGATACCTTTTGCTTTCCAAAATAGCCATTTCCTTACTTATTGTTTTCATTTCTCCATCTAAAAACTTTCTCAAAGGTTGTATATAACAGTTGGCTGCTGTACCAATGAAGTCCCTTTCAATTTGCCCCAATTTTTGCTGACAATGACCAACTTTGATCAATGCACTACCTATGTAAGCAATAAAAAATCATTATATTAGCTCATAGAAGCATAATAGCATGAAAATAAATTAACAAAGTCTTTTACCATAAGCAATTCCTGGTCCAAAATCATTGCCAGCTTCTATCATATCTATACCAACGTATTCTAAGTTACTGAGCCTATTAGGCTTCCTTTTATCAATTTTCTCATAGAAGAAATCTTCGATCCTATTACCTGGAAATTGAAGCATTATTATGTTAGAAGTTAGAAAATACTTAACCTTTTCATTGAAACAAAGAGCAACAAAGTAATCGATTGCAGAGGTTTATTATGTTTGAATGATGACTACACAATAATAACATAATAACAAAGCATATCTATAGAGACACTGAGCGTTCTAGTGTACAGTCTATATACAGCGATATATTACCAGGATTAGGTGTCAGCATTGCCTCCATGTTCCTGAGTATTTTTTCTGTCCAGGTCTTTGTTGCATTCGCTCGCTCTGCCAAATGTTCGAAATGAGCATCGAGTTCTGTTTTCTCAGAAGTTCCTAGAGTTTCCTCTGTGATCTATAATAATGCAATAATGAAAAAGCTTCATGTTGTCATATAAATTGATAAAATCGATTGTTTCTACTAAGGAGGTCGGTAGTATGAGAGAACGTAGCACGTAGGTAAATAAGAAGAAAAAATTCCTTCATATACAAGAGAAGACATAAAATGTCAGAGGAAGAATGACACACAGTGTTTGATTACACCCACACGCAGGCGAAAACAAAGTTCACGGACGGTCAAAAGTTATCACGGAAGTCGATTGCACTTTCATCTTACCTGCACAACTCGGCTAAGGGCTGCGCCAGCATCTTTTACAAATTTTTTAACGTTGAAATCCATTATGTACTAATTCCAGTCGCAATTTTTGACGAACTACTTCTTACACACACCTTTATAGCGAGAAGCGAGAACTTCGTTCGCTCGCGAGTATATATACAAGTCCGCGAGCTCGCGGAGAGCTCCCACTATCGATCACTGATTCGCTATCAAACCGCGCCGAGGCAGCACGCGATTTACCCGCGAAATTTAAATGCTTTCACTATATCTATACAGATGTACATATAACTATACTTACTCAGCTGGATTATGACTTTATCGCGCTCATATAATCTCATGCAGTTATAGTATATAATCATTGTCATTAAAGCGTGTATAAATCATTAAAAATAATTCATGGGTGTAATAATTTGGCACAAAAATTTATCTTACAATACAGCATAAATATATATTTTCATACAAAAATAATCAAGTGGTATAAAAAGTAATTATGTCCTATAAATAGAATGTTATACAAAATAGTTATGTAAAAAGGTATTCTCTGCTGTATAATAATGGTTCGACTTATTTCAATATAAATTTGATTTAGATCATACAAAAATAGTTGTTTAGCATTGGATATCGTCATTTGACTATTATTTATAAGATTTAAATACTACAATTGATCACCTAGTTAAAGTAATACATTTAAGTTAGTGACAATTTATTGTAATACTTAGTTTTCGTGTAGGAATAAATTGCTGAACTGTTTTTAATGTATCTTACTTGATCACAAAATTGCTTTTCATTTTATTTTAACTTCTGTAAATATTCATCTGATTATGTAGTTCTTTGTTCTTGGTCTTTTTCTAAAAGATATATCATACAAACAAAAATATTTCAACATATACACATCCTCTTAACAAATTCATTATATGTAAAAAAAATACTGTTACATCCTTATTTTAATCTACTTATACTTATTTGGGATGATGAACAAAAAAACTACTCATATTTCTTAGATTATTGATGGATTTGTTTCGTTAATAAACTTTCAACTTTTTTCTTGCACTGGTATGATTACTAGAAGAACTAATACTAGCTATTGACAAATTCTGTAAATCATTTATATGTAAAGTTTCAAAAATATTTTCAGCTATTACTTCAGGTAATTTGAATTTCAAAAGACTATTCAATGCTGAGGCTGCAGACTGCAACCAATATGCTCTAGCTCGAGCTGTGTCAAATTGTTCTTTTAATACATTGTAATACAATGGAAATTTTGATCTATAGTTTGTCAACTCAAATGCTTGGATTATGTCTTCATTGCGAGCACATGCTGCTAATGAATTTGATTTTTTGATCAACACATCATAAACTGATAAACAATCACCAATTTTTTCTTCTTTCATTTTTTCAATTTCATGCAAACAAGAAATTTGTAACTTCTCTGAAAAATCACTCTTGGATATTATTTTCAAATTGTCTATATGAACAAACTTATTTATTGAAGCTAAAAGTGCAATGTGTTTTACAAAAACTTCAATGACATCATTAATATCATAATCCTCATATAAATCACATTCGCACTCACTATAAACCTCATACTGATTTTGAAATGCAATGCTACAAACACATGTTTGATTGTAGATATAATATATAGGTAATCTTTTAAAGTCATCTATAGCATTAATATCAGCACCATAACTAATCAACAATTTTACTAGATTTTGCTGTTCTGTAGACTTGATTGCTGCAGCTAAGTGCAAAGCAGTCCGTCCATATCCATCTCTGGAATTGACATTAGCATGGTGTTCCAAAAGAGTAGAACAAATAGTTTTACTTTTTTTGTTAACAGCAATATGAAGAGGAGATGTAAATACTTGTTTTTTAAACTCCTTAAAATACAAATCATCAATTTCTTCATCATCATTATCAGTAGCAGAAGTCTTATATGAACTTGTAAGAGTAGTATTGACATTGGCACTTTTATTCAAAAGTATCTGAATTAATCCAAGATGTTTGTTCCATACTGCAAAATGCAATATTGTTGTACCAAACTCATCACTGACGTTAATATCAGCACCATACTTTAGAAGAATCTGAAGTAAAATAATATGACTTTCTTTTGCGGCATTTAAAAGTGGAGAAGTGATATTCAAAACGTTTGCACCTCTGCTTAACAAGAAATCGAGTATTTTAATGTTATTGTATTCAATTGCATAGCCGATAGCTGTTTGCCCATGCAGATCTACAGCATTAACGTTGCAGTTATAGTCCATAAGTAATTTAACCACATCATAGTTTTGACACTTAACAGCATAATGTAATAAACTGTTATTATCTTGGTTTTTTGATACATCCATTCCATGCTCTAAAAGATAGTGAACTATCCTGATATGGCCTTCAGCAATAGAATTGCATAATAAATTCATATTGTCAACTTTTTCAGTTATTCTAAAACCATATTCCAACAATAAGTCTACAACCTTCACATAAAAATAATCTGGATTTGTAATTGCAAACAAAAATGCATCCTGATTTGAAGAGTTCTGAATGCATGGTTTGTACTGTAAAATTTCTTTAATAATCTCAATATCCTTATATTTTACAGCAATGCCCAAAGGGGTTTCATTATTGTTGTCCACTTCATCAACATTGGCACCCTGTAGCAAAAGAATTCTTGTTATATCTACACTGAATTCAGCAGCAAAATGCAGTGGACTTTGGTGCATACAATTTATGATGTTAACATCTGCCTCGTATATAATTAACAGCTCAACAATATTCTCATCTCCCATTTCAACTGCAATATGCAGCGGGGTTTCCCCATCAACAGTTTGAATATTAATATCTGCACCCTTTAGTAGAAGCACTTCTATTAATTCAGGCCAATCATTTTCTACCGCCAAGTGTAAAATATTTTTGCCTTCCTTTGTTTTAGCTTTAAAATTAGCATTATACTCTGAAAGAAGTATCACATTTCGTTTGTTTTTATTTTCAACAGCAATATGAAGCGCTGTAATATCACTGTGTTTTATAGCAGCATCAACATCTGCATCATGATTGAGAAGTAATTCCATTATATCGCCATCATCAACTTTTGAAGCTAGATGTAAAGGCATAAAATCTTGGTAATAAATAAGATCAATTAAGTTTTCATTTTGAAATCCATTAAGATTAGAAATTTGAACAGGGACATGAACATTGGCTCCATTATCCAATAACATTTTAACAATTTTTTCATTTCTTTTGCATATTGCTATGTGTAAAGGTGTAAATCCCTTGAAATCATCTTTAACAGTGTAAGCGTTAACATCCACTTTGTGCTTAAGTAGTAATTCAACAATTTCTAAACATTCAATCTCTACAGCAATGTGCATTGGAGTAGTTAAACGAGAATCAGGTACATCCGCTATACTATCATCTTTTAACAACAATTCAGTTACATCGATATTTCTTCTTTGGCAGCTTATATGTAATGGAGTTTCCCCTCTGTAATTCTTCACATTCAAACAAGCACCTTTTTCAATTAATGCTTTGGCTATGTCAGTTTGATTGTTATAAATTGCTAAATGGATGGGGGTATCAGATATGTCCTCTTCGTTTAGTTTGTTGATCCTGCAGCCTTTTGATATAAACCATAATGCCATTTGGCTTCTGTGATATTTGATAGCTGTGCATAGTAGTGCATATCCCTCTGTCCATGTTTCAGAGAAATTCAAGCCAGCTTTATTAACAATGTTCTGTACCAATTCTAAATTACCTCTTTGAATTGCAACAATTAAAGGATCCTTTTGTTGTTTTCCATTGCTAAACTTTGGCTTATATTTCACCATCTTTCAGGAAGAAATAGAGCTAAAACATAAAATGCATAAATTTGATAAAGATTTATTTTATTATTTCGCGTAAGTATGCAATTTCAAAAAGTATTATTCACTTTGAAAATTTGTATGTACATAATATGCAATAATACCTTAATGTATATGCATTCGCCACGTGTTTACGTATGCGTCTCGTGAAATAAAGGCCAGTACTGATTCATGATTTTCTTATACCATTGTCGTCTTTATAACGTCAAGTCAGCAGTTTTAAGATCCATTGTTCTTCTTTTTTCATAAAACGTCTGCATATAAGTACTTGGTCGAATAACCCTACAAAAAGGGAGATAAAAAATTGCCTGTATGTAGTCTATATATGCTATCGAAAAAAGCTTATTAATAATATTCTCGATTTATATCGTCATTCTGCAAGCAGTTTATTCATTGCGCGTATTCGAAGATTTATAGCTTGTATCGAGAGATTACTAAATATTTTTTGAAGATAATATCACTTTCAAATTAAAAAATTTTGATTTTATCTACAGATAATAACCGCATATCCTATATGTATACATCCATCCATATAATAGTCGCACTTATAGAAGCTTATAACCTATTATACCGGCATATCATCAGGTATTCGACTATTTACGAAATATGATACCTGAATCCTAACACATGACACAAGCTAGCCTATATATACCTATATACAACATAAACTGTACACATAACCACACTGCGCCTGCGCATGTTAATCTTAATGTGACTTCTTCCTAGTATCCTTTCTCACTTGTGAATTGATATATTGTTCCTAATTTTTTTTTACCTTATAAATATATCAGTAGATACATTCAAAAATCAAAATCAAGTATAATCACGTTATATTTGAATATAGATCGATTGTTCTATTATAACGACGGAGCTTCAAATTTTAAGGTTTGATTAAGGTATTTTAAAACATAATGAAAGGCCCATATAAGCTATAAATTTAATTTTATTAATGATGAATTACAATTTAAAAGTAAAAAAGTATATGTATTATTACATCATACGTAAAATTAACATTCAATACAAAATTTGTACATCCAATACTTTGAATAATTTAGAAAAAAAAACTTTGCACACAATGTGTATTCATTGAATTTATTATATTGAAATGAACTATTCTTGATCAAATTAGTAATAACGTGAAATATTATGCTTCTTGAATTTATAAGTAATAAATAAACACTATGATAAGTGTAGAACTTCTTTTAATTTTTTGTTTTGTTCTTTTCAATTTGACTAAATGGACTCTTTGCATAATTCTTGCTTGACTGAAAATGTTATTGAAAAGCTCATTAGTTTATTGTGAAATTTTATTTGATTCAGATGTCATAAAATATGTCTTTCAATTGTACTTACTTTTTGAGGTGTATTTGCATTGTTGGGACTGCTAGTATTACCAGATGGATTTTTATTAGTACATCTTTGAGTAAAATGACCCTTTTCATTACATTTATCACAAGTGACTTTAAAGGCTGGACAAGCTCCAGGAGAATGAGATGTTCCACATCGCCAGCAAACATTTTTAGTTTTCTTATTAGTATCAGCTGATGCAGCATTGGAATCTTTAGGTTTTGCCTCTGCCTTCTCAGCAGCTGCTTTTTTAGTGACTTCCTTCATTTTTTCAGTACTCAGTTCAAATTGCCTGTACAGCAAAGTCAATTTTGGCAAATCTAATTCTTTTTCTTGAAAAAGTATTTTCCTAAGATGTTTATCTTTTATATCTAGAATCACCATATCTCGAACTAGGCTGTCAGTTAAATCGCCAAAGTTACATGTTTTGGCTTTCTCTTTTAAATCGGCAATATAAGCTTCAATTGGCTCATTATTCTTCTTTGATCTTGTGTAAAATTTAAAACGTTCTTCAGTTTCCCTCTTTGGTGGATCAAAGTATTCATCAAACTTATTTATCAAAATGTCAAAGTCTTTTTCCTCGTTGCCATCTAACTGCATCTCCTGCATTGCTGCCAAGCCTACTCTTCCTATTTGATTCATTAGGCAGAACGCCTTCTCCTCGTTTGTTTTCTTATCAAAACCAGCTGCTTTGAGAAAAATAATAAATTCTTGTTTCCACATTTTCCATGTTTTATCCATTGGTTTTGTATCAGACAAAGGTGCAGGTGCTCGAGCGAAACCCTCCATTTTTCCTTACTACTGATACAGGGACTGTAAAAAATATAAAACATCATACATTGTGAATACAAACTTATTCTTCAGATTATCTTTGTATATTTGATTATTTACTCTTAAAATCAAAATCACAACCAGTATAGTTTTTTTAGAGCATAAAAAAGCATTCTAAAAAGAGATATATAGTCCATATGAACGAAACAAAAAAATTAAGCTTTGTAATGGCAGCAGGTTCTTCATGAAAAAACAGGTTTACGCTTGCAACCATATGCACTTAATACTAATTTGTAAAATGTTTGAACTTACTGTGTTGTATTTCATGTATTTACCTGAAGCACAATTATTATATAGAAAACGCTACAAATCCAGGGTGTACTAGAATAGGTACTGATAAGGTATTTATTATCGACAGATTACGAGTTCGACTTATACGGCGCCTATACCCCACCAAGCGTTATTGTCCTCTCTTCTGATGCGTCGAGAGAGCAAAAATTACTTTGCAGACTGCGAATACTGTGATACGAACGCGATACCGTTTGCGCACTAACACATTCTTGAAACACGGCACACCCACGTAGAAAGTATGCGTCTTTATATAGTTTTGAGATGCATCATGGCGACCGAGGATTCCCCCTTTACGGCTGGTTTTCACATCCACTTGCTGAACAAGAAATGCATGGAAACTCCTTTGTCAAAATAATCTCTTAGAAAATTAATCACTCATAAAATACATGACTAAATCAATGAAATGTGCTTGTCATTATTTCATTGGTTGATGGCGATTATAAAAATTATCGCTTCGAATTCTTTAAAATAAATATTAATTCTGAAAAACTAGCACTTAAATTTCCAGGAATGTGATGATTTTCGCGCGTCTTTATGAGCCAATGATAAACCATAAAGAGCTTTAAATATAATCAACTACTGACGGATGCCAACATTACGGATGCAATATACAAGAATTTCGGTTGTACCAAAGTATTGAAATCAAAAAGAAAACGAGTGTGGTATATTTAAATATTATATTTTTAAACTTTTTTCATTGAGTACAAAACATTTTTTATAGTATAATTAATAAAAATTTCACAAAGATGTATTTTGTTCTTGTGTAAATACAAATTTTAAAAGCAAGAATTCAATTACAAAAATTAATCCTTACATTACTCACGGAACTCAAGACTTATAGTTAAGGCGGAAATGTTTGAAGAGTACAAATCAGTATATAATTTCTAAATATTAATATAATGTCAATGTAGGTTTATTTTCTTCCAAAAATTTTTTTTTTTAAACTTTATATTCAATTTTAAACGCATCTAATCAGAAATTTGAAAAATTTTCTTGTTATGAACACCATTGATTTATTTCTTATAAAAACTAAAGTTTTCTGGTCGTCATCTTAATACCTAACATTTTTGTCAACAATTTCTTGGAAGTAATCCCTAATATTTACACTCATTACAGTTTGCTCATCACTGTACATATGATATCAATTATTATAATGTGTTTGTTAAGGATGAATACAATTAACAGTGCCTCTTAAAAAATAAACAATCCAGTCAAGAACTTTCGTAACGATAACATTAAACCATTTTCTTTAAAACTTTTGATTATTTTTAAATATCTGTAAAATAGCACACGACGTTTTTTGTGTACTAGCGCTTTATTTTTGTTTGATTGCTCATCGTAGTAATCTTAATTTTTATTTGCTTTGTCGTTTATTGCGTAGCATGAAGTACAATTTTATTTCAACAATCAGTTAAATTAATTAATTTGCTAAAAACATATTGCTAATCAAATTGCTTAATATATTACCACTAATATTTCAGTATATATGGTTAAAATGTCTTTAAACCAAGCAAAAATAACCATAAAAATACTTTCATACATTTAGCTGTAAAACAAAAGAAAAAAAAATTGATAACAGCTAAAGAAACTTGTATGAAGTTTATGTGAGTGAAACGTATGCGCAATTCATTTATACAAATAGTACAAAATTGATTATAATTCTTGCACATTTTCCGACACTTTGTCCTAAATGAATCTTACTCAATGGATGCGAATGATATTATCTATAATAAGGATAATACTCATTGTAAAAATAACGGCAGAGCGCACGTCGCATTTTATTTTCTATGCCTGCTATTCCTCCTTGATCGGCATTTGAACGAATAATGTCCGATTTTATTACAATTATGACACCTACTGTCGTTAGCGGGGCAATATTGCCGATTATTTATGTGACTGTGCCCGCAAAAATCACAAGAAAGAATTACTTCTTCTAAGCACTTCCATGCAAAATGGTTCATTTTCTTACATCTAGAACAAGCTTTTGCAAAAGCCGGACATTTCTTCTCTAAATGATTTGATCCACAATTAGTACAGTCGATAATGAATTCTTTCGAGCAGCATCTGGCAAAGTGATTGAAATTTCCGCATTTCCAGCACTGTTGCCCTTTAGCTGGACACACTTTATCCGTGTGATTTTCATCGCATTGAAGACAACAGCTGTTGTTCTGAACATGTTCAAACGTATCTCTTTTCTTTACCTCCCATCTACTAAATATTTCTCTGTATTCTGCTGGTTTCTGACACTCTTCCCAGATGAACAATAATTCGTCCAAAGATAACGATTCGTAATCGCTAATGTTTGATAACGACGGTATAATTTCGTTAAACCGCGCAAAAATGTTGTCGCATTTTAGATCTTGCAGTAGTTTTTCCTTGACAACTTTGTCCGTGTTACTTTTGGCCGTTTTTTCAGCTATGTCCTGCAAACAAATTTTCATCGTAAATTTTTGTGCGATTGGCTTTATTTATAATTTGAAAAAAATACCAACGTCCAAAAGAATAGCTTACTTTCAAAGCAACGATGTATTCAGCGATGGACTCATTGTTATGCCTCCTTCTGCCTCCAAAAATGAAATAAACGTCGAATTTGAAGAACAATGTGTTGACGTCGGTTTCGCTAGAAGAGTTGCAAAAGTAAAAATTCTTCGCTATTTCTTGACCGATACTGCCAATGTACTCGTTCAGAAGACTGCCTTGTTTGTAGTTTGGAATGTATTTTTCGTTTACGAAAGTCATAAAGCAATCCCTCCAAGCCACCCATTCTTGCCTCGAGTGCGACGCTAAGGGCCATGGCACAGGCAGGTGTTTATTCTTGCTTTTGGCGCAGCCTGCAAAATACAAAAGATATTTTAGGGCCGCTCAAAGAACACGTCGAAAAAAAAAATTTTCTCCACGATAGGTGAAACAGTGAAGTGATGACGCAGTATATACATTTTATATTTTTATATCGAGTATAAAAGAGAGTTAATAAAAAGTTCTTTTATAAACACGACATTTTAACAAAAAATAAACCGTGGATACAAAAAGATTCATATCGATTTATCGTATCTATTTATTACGTATATTTTTTAACGAGAAACATAAGTAAAAGCTTGAGCGCTTTTCCTATATTAGGTAGAGAGTCCAAATTTGAGCCCAAACACAAAAGTGTATCAAAAACCCACGTGCTACCAATACTTATAAGGATATAATGCAACTTTATCAATGCAACAATCGCATTAGGCTTCAGCATACTCGTGTAGGCCTGCTAAATATAAACAACCTTTAAAGCTGCATTTCGTTATTATCGATTTTACACTTGCGCGTAAGTACTATAAGAAAATTGCCTGCTACATTAACCCTTGGAGAAAAAAATCAACAAATATACCAATATCGCCATTATTACTGTCACACGTGCAATCAAAGTGCATCAAAGTGCAAATAGCCGAGCTATTAGACTATTAGACAGTCAGCACCTCGCGTCGAAATAAAACGATTACTGACGTACTTATAAGTATTACGTTCAGTATTAGCAGATAAATCCACGCGATAATGTATCCAGACAGTAATATAGCATTAATCTGTAATCAACGACCGTTTGCGAGGTGCGAAACTTCTGCCTAAAACAAATCTGCAGTAATTAAATAATGGCCGTGTCCAAGCATGCAGTTTCCTATATATAGATATACACAAGATAGGCCGTGCGCGCGTTCACGGCATTGGCATATCATCTGACGGATCGCGCGCACAGGTGTGGGCGGTCAGGGCTGTCTACTGCAGTGCGTTATATATCTCGATCATTGAACTTTATCGGAGAGAAAGAGAGAGAGAGAGCGATTTCGCCGACTGGATTCTCATATGTGTTTTCTGTACAACAGCGCGCGGTGCGGCCCATCAGAATCCCGTATAGGTGTATGGTGGGGAGAAGCTCTGAGGGCATCATGTGACGAAAATATTTACATCCGTCAATTCCCATGAAGGTCAAAATACTCCTTTCGCGTGTGTTTATGCGGACAAACAAAAGCACAGAACTCACCCATCTCTTCTTCGCTGATATACAATGCTTCCGTTGAGCGGTTTTGTTCGAGTCGAGCACGTGTGTCCGCGAATCCGTGCGAGGCTCCTAGGTACTTATCAGTTATAGTTTGTTACTATCTCTCTGCTCTCTGAGTGTGTAACCTGTAGCTCTGGTCGCGCAGCTGCAGTCGACTCCAGCGGATATATATATATATATATATATATATGTGTCGGAGGTTGTTGTATATAGATAACTCTCGGAACGTCACTTAACTTTCGCTCCTCCGCTGCAGGAGGAACGACGACACTGGCTCAGCATTTTTCAATTCGTACACGCTCAGCTCAGCTCTGTCTTCTCACGCGACTGCCGCCACCGCCTCCGTTGAGTAGCGTTTTATCTTTCTATCTCTCTCTCTCTCTTGCTGGGGATCGAGACAAGTCGCGAAAGGCGAGTGTGCGAGAACTAAATACAACTATATACCAATGGCCTGCAATGCACGGCCTGGGGAATTGGGAGGGAGAGGGAGAAGAAATTGGAGAACGTCCCCCCGCTCGCGCGACGTTCTGCTATAATATGTCAACAAAACAGAGACCCGCAGACTTAAGCTTCGAGTATATAAACTCGATGTTTACTTCTATATGTATATAGATATACTAATTTTGCGAGTATATCAGTATATATAGCTATACCTATTCTGCTGATGTCGTAAAAATAAGTGAAACGACCAGTTCGGAGCTCTCGACCCCCTCCTATAAGCTCCGCTTTTCAAATTTTCCCGCTGACATGGCACTCAAGCACGTCGTCGTGGGTGAGTTACGATTTTTCATTTTTGGCAAATCATTCCATAATGTATCTGCATACTCTGCTATTCAAGGAATTTTTTGCCAAACAATGAGAAATAGCAAATACTCGGGGGTTGAGGTTATGTTTATGAATTGCAGGCGGCGGAACCGGTTACATTGGCTCGTGCATTTGTACTGCGTTGCATAATTTAAATGTCAGGACGACTGTTATTTCGCGTATGCCAGGTCCAAAGCGGATTACTTGGGTAGATCAACACGATTCCTACTCTGTTTGATTTTAAATTTATTTTTTCTACTTTTCATGCCTAATTTTCATTGTTGTTGTTTTTCTTTGAAGCAAGAGCTGGAAACCAATGGACTTCCAAAGGACACAACTGCCGTGATTAACGTTGCTGGACTGAATATTCTAGACTTTACGCAGCGATGGAGCCCAGGATTTAAGCAAAATGTATTCAATAGCAGAGTCAAAACTACGCAGGAGCTAGCAAAAGCTGTGGTATGTTCCGATGCTAAAGCTTTTGTCACAATCTCTGGAGTGGCCTACTACCCACCTGATGGTAAAGACTACGCAGAAAATGACAAGTGTGAAAAGTATGACTTTTTATCAGGTCAGTCAAAACATATAGCAATTTCTTTCTTCTTTTTTTTTTAGTTTTAAACACACTGATTAAATATTTCTTGCAGGATTGTGTCATGACTGGGAAGCTGCTGCACAACTGCCTAAAGATTCAGCCAGACAAGTTACTATACGATCAGGTGTTGTTTTAGGAAGAACAGGAGGTATGATTCAACAAACCTTTCTTCCATTTTTCTTTGGAGTTGGCGGCCCACTGGGGAGTGGTACACAATATATGCCTTGGATTCACATCAAAGATCTTGTTAATCTATTTATTCATGCCTTAAAAAACGAAAACGTCACAGGAGTTTACAATGGTGTAGCACCTGAGGTTGTTATATCTTCATCTGATTTGTAACAAATTTCATGTCTAGTAAAATATATAGACATTTTATTCCAGCTGATAACAAATGCAGAGTTCACTAAAACGTTTGCATTGTCTCTAAGTAGACCAGCATTCATACCCCTTCCAGCATTTGTACTGAAGGCTCTGTTAAATGAAGAACGTGCAAAGGTAAAATTTTCATGTTTGAATAGGATTTTGCATTTAATAAAAATAATACTCAAAATTACAGATCATGTTGGAAGGTCAAAAAGTCCATCCTAAAAGAGTTCTGGAGTCAGGATTCAAATATGAATATCCTACTATAAAAGAAGCTTGTAATCAATTTGGAGTGTTATTTTATAAGGAAGAATACTGATTATGTACATATTGATTATAGTTATACTGTAAATAAAAATTAATTGATAACTTTTAAGTTATAAGAAAAACAGTATTATGTTTGAAATAGTTTAAACTACATTTTTTGTGACAAATAAATAACGACTTCATAAGAGAGTGATTACGTTATACCTTACAACTATCTATATATTTATCTTTTATGTACAAAATTAATCTTTACACTATAAATAGTAATTTTTAAATCGACATAGTCTTCAGAATTCCATTTTCATATCTAGAAAATAGTTATCACATTAAAATCATGTTTCCAATAATGTTATATCAGCCAACTAATTAAAAACTCACCGCTCTTTTTGATTTTCTCTCCTTTTTGTGAATTCTCAAGACCTCTCAAAAATTCTTGAAACGCGTGGAAAGGTTTATTTAAACTAGTTTTTTTGTAATCTTTAATCCTTTTTAGGTTGTCAACTGATTCCCCCTGTTCAGTAATTTCTTTTGCATCAAATGCATTAACTTCATCAATGAGTGTCATAATAGTTGGTACATTGTGTGGATCAAATTGGTCAACCACTTTAGGATTTATAGGTATGCTCACTTTTCCAGTTTTGGGGTGAACACAGAAAGGAGATTTGAGCAAGTGATTCATTCCTTTTGTTACATTTATATCTAAACGCGGATATGTATATTGGATCATTATTTCTTCAATGAGGTGCGGCGTTCTACGCCATTTTTTCGATCCCTAAAATGTTGAAATAGATAAACATAAATAAATTGCAAGAAAGGAATATCAGCAAAGATTTTGATTAATACTGACTGATTGTGTTTGTTCTCTGTAATGATTCACGAAAGCTTCCCACTTCTTGACACTGGTTGAATGTTTATCAAAAATAGCTTTAACTTCATTACGCAAATCTTCTTCAGCAAGTATTCCTAAAAATTTCGTAATCCTTTCTTCTGTTCCCAACATATTTTGTTCTTCCATACACATTTTTGTGAAATAAGGTTCAATAATACTGACTGCTCTCCTGTAAGTATAACATTGGTAAATATAAAAATGCATATCGGACATGAAAGAAAAAATCGGATAATGACACATACTTGACAGAATAATGCATTTTTCTGTTTAGTTTAACTTTTTTCTTCGTAAATTCTCCTCCACTTATTAACTGTAAATAATGTGCTACAGCTTTCCTACCATTCTGTGTTAAAAAGCGAGCTTTCTTGTCACATACCCAACAATGTATACCTCTTCTACCAGAGAATACCCATAAAATGTGGTCAAAGCCAAAGTCATCTGTAACGGATAACTATTATATTTCATTCTAATCCAATACAAATACTTTTGATATCGCTGATTTTATAGTTAAAATTACCTCTCAGAGCGACATCTAAAATTTTGACTGCTAAAACCATATACTTCCAACACTTGTTGCAAACATCTGCACCAGAGCAGCAAGATCTCACTTCATCGTAATCAGTCATATCAATATCGATTACAACTTCTCTTTGTATTGGTTCGAATTTGATTTCTCTACCCTTATTCGATGGTCTAAAAAATTCGTTCATATTAGAATGTTCTTTCACATTTTATCAAAACATGATTTAATATTTACTTTGAAAATACTCACGCAACATTGTAGACTGCTCCGATATCTATCTTGTGAGGACAAAGCCTTTTTATTTCATTCTTCAAATCATCAATTTTGTTGAACGATTGAAAACGAATGTATATATCATCACGTAGAGTGAAAGAAAATTCTCTACGGGAAAATGTGCTTGCTGGAATAGCAAAATTATGCGAAACGTTTTTTTATGAAAACTGTACATCAGTAATAAAAAAAACAATAATAATATAGCATACCTTCTCCATAACTTAGCCATCGGTAGTAATCAATGTAAGGAAACAAACGTGAATAATACAAAGGAAGTAAATCCGACAAATTCGATTCGTCCATAGTTTGGAAGTCTGAGTCTTCTTAAAAGTATTAGAATTTCAGAATAAAAAATAACTTTGTAGGTATCACAGCAAAGTTTGTCAAAAGCGAGAACGCCGAGAACCGCACCGAGGGCAGAACATGGATCAATCCATGCGCGAGTAAACTGGCGGGAAAATTATGGTTATATAGATGAAAATCGGCCAATCGCAGCTAGCGGCGTTGAACAGACCTCTCGACTTCTGTCTCTATTTTACCGATTGACGGTTACACGCCGTGAATATACGCGAACATACTCGGCAATCTATATTCTATATCAATTTCCCCGTTGCCCAGAGCTGCTGAGGCTTGCGAGAGCGCGAGCGCCGGGCAGTCTTCAAGCTGGGCGAGTGTCTGGGCGGTGTTCTCTCGCAGACATCCGAAAGTAACATGGCGATACACGAGTCTAAGGTCGCACCTGCAGAAGCTCTTCGTCGTGACACTTCCACGTAGACTGTTTTTCTCATGCGTTACTTGCCGACTATCTAATATTCTTGCCAGACATCAGGAGATAGTATAGTAGATGCAGCATGAGTTTCTCCGTGAAGAAGACCGGCGGCAGAATGTGGCACGAGGCGCGGAAGCAGGAGAAGAAGATCCGCGGGATGCTCGTGGACTACCGCCGACGAGCCGAACGTCGCCGAGACTACTACGAGAAAATCGTGAGTTTTTCAATACCTAGACTGATTGTTATCAACGAATATAGACTTGGTACGCAGAAGGACGGTCAGTATCGGCGCCGGGGTCCCATTTTGAAATACACGTAGAGCCTTGTACTAACACACTACCTGTTCCCCAAGTTTTCGTCCCTTCAATTTAACCCATGACCGTTCTTGGAAACCGCAAGTCTATATTTGTTGTTATTATGTGTTTATACTAAATAGTCCTTGATGCTCTCGCTCTGTCCGGCTGAGCGAGAGAGAGAGAGAGAGAGAGAGAGATGCAGCTATGTTTTGAGGAGTGGTCAGCTCCAAGCTTGCGTATAAACTATATGAAAATTAAAATTCTTTACACTGGTTTGATAGATATGCTTGCTATTTATGGTCTGCCTAGCAATCTGCGACAAGCTTTCTGTAATGAGTAGAGCATGGTCAGGCTACGTAGATGTGTCGAAACTATTTCCATTGTAATCATATACATATGGACATGACATTAAATATTATTTATTTTTTATTTTCACAGAAATCAGATCCTACGCAGTTTTTACAATTGCATGGGAGGCCATGTAAAATTCATTTAGATCCTGTAATCGCAGCAGCAGGTGATAGTCCTGCAAATATGTAAGTTTGAGTGATTCGTGATTGATAATAATGGCAAACTTACGAATGATTATTACTTTGAACTTATCTTTTTTTTGGAGGATGCCTTGGCAAGGAAATCAAGATAATTTAATTGATCGTTTTGATGTAAGAGCGCATCTCGATTGGATTCCAGAGGCTACCAATGCAACCGAAATTGATGTCCCATTAACAAGTGAAGATAGACACATCAATTATGAAAGATATCGGATAATTGTACAAAATGAATTTCTCAATGGTTAGTATGAATATTTACATTGCAATGATATAAGAAAAATGTTTTCATTGCTGATATGAATTTTAATTATTTTATTTTACAGTTACAGAAGAGAAGTTTCTTCATCAAATTCACCTTGAAGAACAATTTGGTTCCTCTACAAAACCAGACTTAGTAAAGGATAAAAAGAAATCAAGCAATAATGCTGCAATCGGTTACAACTATGAAACTGAAGAACCAATTCCAGAAACACCTAAACCAGCGGATCCTGCTGCTGTACCAGAAGAAAAAGAGGATGATGATAGTGATATTGATCTGGATATTTGTGTGGATGTGTCACAAATTGAACCTTCACAAGCACATGAAATGAACCAGGTGGCACAAAAGTATGGACTGGTGGGTGCAGATTATTTTAGTTTCTTGACACAAGATTTCGAAGAAGCTGAAACACTGCGTCAAGCAAGAAAACAAGAAGAAGAGAAAGCAATGTATTCGGTAAGTGTTTAATCGTGAATAGAAATAAAGTCTCAAAAAAGATATAAAATTTAATTAATGAATTTTCTTCAGGGCCGAAGATCTCGAAGAGAAAGACGAGCATTCAGAGAGAAGAAAATGATCGGCCGCGTAATGAGCCCCCCTAGGTAAAAATGTCTACATGTTGATAGTTTGTATTTTTTAGGAAAATGTTGCTGGTTTGTATGTCTAATATTTAATTTCTTCACAGCTATGCTGCTAGAGAAAGTCCAGAATACAATCCGTATAGAAAATCATCTTCCAAATCTCGTTCGCGTTCCGCATCTCCCGTGAACGCAGGTCAAATAACGTACATCACGAGCTTCGGTGGTGAAGAGGAGGCGGCTCAAAGTAGTTCTTCCCAAGTTCCAGTAACAAATCTGAAAAAAGTCAATTCTACAAGCTTGAAGAGAAAAAAGTCCGTTAGTCCGATTATTAGTGAAAAATCGACTAAAAAAATAACAAGGTCTAGGTCTCGGAGTGCTTCACGTTCGAAAAGTAAATCGTACAAAAAACGTGAATGTAGAAGATCAAGCCCATCATATTCAAGGTATAAACAATTTTATACAATTGTTTTAATTAAAAAGTTTATATTATCATCGGAAGGCATTAATGACAAGTTATTTCATTTAATGAAAAACTGTCTACTGATTAAAAAATAATTTTATGAAAGAAATTTAATTGCGAGGGTGAATTTTAAAACAAAAATTAATTATGGGCAAAATATTTGCAGGTCGAGAAGAGATCTATCTCGAGGCAGGAAGTACGGAAGATCCAGGTCACGCAGTCGATCCCGCTGGTCTCCCTCTTACTCCAGGTCAAGGTCACGCGGCCGAAGCAGGTCACGATCCTACACAAGAACTCGGTCACGTTCACGGTCGAGGTCGAGGTCAAGATCGCGGCCGAGGACAAGGTCGCGAACACGATCGCGCAGCCGTTCTCGCTCAAAAAGATCGAGATCGCGTTCCTCGACAACGTCCTCCTCGAGTCGTAGGAGTAAGAGTAGCAGTTACTCGAGGTCACGGTCAAGATCGAAGTCGAGAAACGATTCGAAGAAGCGCAAACGCTCCAAGTCTAAGTCCAAATCACGTTCCAAGTCGAGGGCAAAAACAAAGTCGAGGTCACGTTCTAGTTCAAGGTCAAGATCGAGGACCGTGAGAACTAGATCAAGGTCAAGGTCGAAGTCTCGATCTAGGTCTCGTGTAAAGTCCAGAACAAGATCCAGAACGAGATCCAGATCTAGATCTAGATCTAGGAGCAGGAGTCGGAGTCGATCGAGATCTCGATCATCTAGCTCGAGAAGCAGGTCAAATCGTAATCGGTCGAAAAGTACAGAAAATAAACCTACCGCAGTACCAAGGTAATGATTAGAGAGTATTTTATAAAATTGTGTGTAAGTTGTAATTTTCAAATACTAATGACAATTCTCGTTTTAAGATATTACGGTCGTCGGGGAAAGTCTTCGAGTTTAGAAATAGAATTATCTGATAATGAGGACAAAAGTTTTCAACCCACACCAAAGACTTCTAATTCTAACATGTAATTCATTTGTCATTTTATTTTTCTTAATCATAAGAAGCAAGCATATTAAAATAAAATTTATAATTTTCAGGAACAAGCCAAAAGCAGGGTTAAGTACAAATTCTGGTGGCGGACACAAAGTCAGTAAGAATCGTAACGCTTTATTAGTCACTTAATGCACAATGCAAAAAAGACCATGTACTATTTTCCCCTTTTAACAATCTCATGAAAAAAGAAAGAACAGAAGACCTGTTATTTTTACATTTCTACTCACGAAAAATCAGCATGCTAACTCCATTATTGTTATTGTAAATTCAGTCATACGTTCCTTAGATTGCTAAAGTTGATTGCTGGATTTTTAATTTCAAGCAAAAATTCGCTTGCCCACGTCATTTTCTGTTAGTGCACCTTTTTGTGCACTTCGATATATCATTTTTTGAGCTTCAAATTCTTGTAAATACATATACAGTCAAAAAACGATTCTAAATCGTTGACATATACGAACATTTCTATAAGATTTTAATTTTTCAGCCTGTAAAGATTACACCCCAGGAGCGGCTTAAGAAAAAAATGCAAGCCCTGTTGAATAGGCAATGTGAGTTACTGCTTAAACTAGTGCAGCGTCGGCATTTTATCCATTTATAAGTACAATGTTTTTCATACATTTTTATGATTTTTTCTTGCAGACAAAGCTGATAAAAAAGCTGAACAGGCTCGAATTGAGAAAATGGAGCAGCAGAGGCAAGACAGAGAGGACGAGATCCGAGAAATGTCTCTCAAACTTCGTAGAAAGTAAGAATTCGGCACAATTTATTCCGAAATGAAAAATAATCAACTCGTTATATAATAAACTAAATAAATGTTTTAGACAACGAGAACGAAGGCACCGATACGATGGTCACAGCTCCGAATCTCGGTCTTCGGCATCGCGCTCCCCGAGTCCTGATCGAAACGCCCGAAGTTCCACACGCAGAGACAGACGAGATCGTGAGCACAGGAACCACGATCACGAGAATACTCGAGATAGGGAACGAACGCGCGATAAACGAGATGATAAAGAGAGAAGTAGCAGGCAAGATTCCCGGAGACGTCATCGCACTCCACCTCGTCATTCTAGCCCGCGGAACAATCGGTGAATACTTGCTTGGAATTCTTTTTCATGTTTAAATGTAACTGCATGTTTTAATGATATTCTTGTTTGAATTTACAGTGGATTAGTTGATTATTAACTATAAATAAGAAAGTGTTCAAAAGGCAATCATGCGGGCACTAATTTATACCCGGGTGCTGTGAATTTTTTAAAATTGTCAATATTATTTTATGTTAAATAAATTCGATGATTATGATCAATAAACAATTTTAACGTTATACGTGCGCATTATCCAACTTTTTTTCACCTATCATTTGTTTGAACCCTGAAAGATCTTAATAACGTATGCATAATTGTACACACTACTAACACATAGAAGTCTCCTTCAAATTACATCTTATCTAATCTGTTATTAAAATGGTATTTCGTTGCAACAATTTTTATACATTCATGAATATTCTTTTTTTTTTGCGCATCCAAAGCGCTGTTGGATTTATTACTCTGATTACGAGTTTTGCCGAACTGGGATGTGCGATGCGGCTCAAGATACGGAATAGTTCGGCTTATTGTTGTACTTATTTTGTGGCGCTAAACCCGTTGACCATATGATCAACGGACGTCAGTACTTATAAGTAGTACGAAGCGTCAGTTTACAGCCTGAGCTGTAGGACGTTTTAAATGAAATTCGTTCTTTTAAAATCTGAGTTTACTTAATTTGAAAAATACATTTTGTAATAATTTAGTCTACTGACAGTGCATGATGCCCGGATTTACAATGTAATTTCAATCTCATCACGTACACCAGGAGCTCTTGTTAAAGTTGCATCTTATCTAATCTATCATTCAAACGGTATTTCATTGCACAACGGTACTTATACTTAAGTACATTATATTTGCTTCGAAAGCAGCAGTGCAGCAAGATGTCCCCTATAACATTTGGCATTTTAACAAGTAAGATTTATAACAGAAAAAATTATCTGTAATTAATAAAATATAAAAATTTTGTAAAAAATTAAGAATTTTATAATATTGAAATTTGTTATTGTGCTTGACATAACTGGCTATTTTTCTTATTTAGTTTATTAAAACTGTTCTGTAGAAATTGAGGTTAGATTTTTTATTGTTGTGATTTTCACTTTAGTAAGCGATTCTTGCTCTGAAAACAAAAACGATGACAGAAGTGGTCCTTTATTGGAACGTCTGGTAACTGACAAGGAATCTGAAATTGGAAGAAAATTAAATGCTGAGATAGAATGCAGTGCGATTATTCCTGATGACGAGCTTTTTATTCAGGTAAACAATACATAACTGTATTGTGAATATCTGGTGTATCTTCATGAGTTTTTAGATTTAAAAATGATTTAGGAAACTTTGATTCGATGGTCAGATGATGTAGGAGTGAATGTTATTTTAACTACTGGAGGAACTGGTTTCTCCAGCCGTGATGTCACACCAGAAGCTACAAAACAAGTCATTAACAAGGAAGCTCCAGGAATCACTCATGCTATGTTTACTGAAAGCCTTAAAGTTACACCAATGGCAAGTTTATCCAGGTACCTTTGCCAACACATTTTAATATGATACACATTCTTTTTTTTTAAACATAAAATAAATTGAAATACCTGAAAAACTTTTCAGGGCTGTCTCTGGTATTCGTGGCAATACACTGATTATTAATTTTCCGGGTTCACCAAAAGCTGTAAAAGAATGTTTCAATGCTGTAGCCAATGTAATCCCTCATGCCGTTGACTTGATTCTAGATGTTAAGAAAAGTATAAAGGAAGCACATCATGATATTCAACACAGTGAGGTATATCACAGCTGTCCTCACAAAAAATCTGCTGCTTCCCTAAGCTTAGACAACGTTGCTGGTCGACTGAGAGAATCACCTTTCCCGATGATATCAATAGAAGAGTCCCAGAAGCTTATGAAGAACAGCGTAGTAAAAGAAATATCTACTGTCAAAGTGAATATCTGGGATGCCTTGGGAAGAGTCTTGGCAGAAACAGTTTTTTCTCCTTGTGATTTACCACCATTCAGAGCTTCCATCAAGGATGGATATGCAGTTATTGCAAAAGATGGAAAAGGAAAGCGTACGGTTCTGGGAGGTCTGGAAGCAGGTCATAAGGTAAATTTGCAGAACTCCTATACATTCAGAGTTCAGGTTACTTTAATAATTTATTCAATTGACTAAAAATATATATAATTTGTTACTTTTCGCAGCCAGGAAGTGTGAAGATTGTATCTGGCTCTTGTGTAAGAATTAATACTGGTGCAGCAGTTCCAGATGGTATGTTCGACATCTATGTGCAATTAATAATAACGATTAGTTATATTTCAGGATATTAGGTATCAATTCGAATTTCAGAAGCAACAGCAGTGGTGCAAGTTGAAGATACAAAACTGTTGGAAAAAGGAGCTGATGGCAAAGAAGAAAAGGTCATAGAGATTCTAACTGAGCCCAAAGATGGACAGGATATACGGTAAATTTTGTATTTCTTATTGAAAAATCATTAATGTAATTGAGGGTCAATTCAATGTTAAGTGAGAAACTTTCAGGCCAATCGGAAGCGACATAAAGAAGGGCAGTATCGTTTTAAAAGCTGGCACGAAAATCGGAGCAGTGGAGTTGGGAATATTAGCTGCTTGTGGTTGTTCACAGATTCCCGTAACGTATCTTCCGAAAATTGGAGTTCTATCAACGGGAAACGAGCTTCAAGATGCCGGCGAAGCTCCTAAACCTGGTCACGTCTACGACAGTAACAAGATTACGTTAATTATGATGTTAAAAGAAAACGGTTACAGCGCAGTTGATTTGGGAATTGCAACCGATCAGTAAGTTAACTTATTTTTGTAATATAAGACTTCAACATGTTATGAATGTCATGTTAATTATTTTGCACTAAATTTTAATTTTCAGAGAAAAAGTGATGATTGATGCAATCGAGAAGGCCGTAGAAGAGGTTGATCTTATTATCACAACAGGCTCTGTGTCCATGGGCGACAGAGATATGTTAAAACCTATTCTGAAAGAAATCTTCAATGCAACCATTCATTTCGGTAAAACTAAATAATTTTAAATGTTGCAACTTTATGACTGTTCGACTGCGTTTCAATCGTCATAAATGTCGTAGGTCGTGTAAATTTGAAACCCGGTAAACCCACGACATTCGCTACTTGCGTTCACAACGGAAAAACGAAGTACTTCTTGTGTCTTCCTGGAAATCCGGTTTCAGCGATGGTAACGGCGAATCTGTTCGTTTTCCCGCTTTTAAATCATCTGACAAAAAACAATGCTAAACCTATGGTAGTCAAAGCAAAGGTACTTGAATTTTTCCAAGATACTGTCTAGCAAAGGCTTTTTTTACCAATATTCAAGAGATTATTTTAGTTTATAAAAAACGAGTGATTATTTTAGGTGACCTCGAAATACGTTTTGGACCCACGTCCGGAATTCGCTAGAGTGATTCTTGAGTGGTCAGATGACGACGTCTATCCCAAGGCGTATAGCACGGGCAATCAAATCAGCAGCAAATTGCTCAGCTGCAAGAATGCAAACGCTCTACTGATGCTGCCGGGTAAGAGCGACAGTCAGGCGGTACTAGAGGAGGGAGCCGTCGTTCCAGCGATGCTGCTCGGATTTAATCAACACGTCGGCTAGTGCAATATGACTGACATTCCGTACTTATTTTCATGAATTGTAATGAGATATTTTTGTAAACAGTTTGTTAATTCGTCCTTTTTCTAAAGATTGTTTATACAATAAAATTATTTTACTATTCATTAGTTGTGTATGACCAATCTTGATATACACCCCTTACGTACTAAATGAGCTCTATAAGGCGCAGCATGGTGGACGGTGCGAACGGAACGAAAATAATTATAGATTAAACGAACTTACCTGTAAGTGAAGTTCAATCATAATTATACGAAGGCTTCGCTCGAAGAGATTATAAAAAATATGTAGTATTTCCTCTGCTGTTTGCCAGGCTAACAACGGAATTTAGAGTGGGAGAAGCAAAAACAGAGTGGGGGCATGCCCGCTCTCTCACTCATTATTTTAGAGTGTTTTTTGTTAACATCTAAATTGTTAAAATTTGTTAAAGTTATTGTAATCTTTTAATTGGGCGGGACAAAAAAAAGGTGGTGGGTTATAATCTCTTCGAGCGAAGCCTTCGTATAATTATGATTGAACTTCACTTACAGGTAAGTTCGTTTAATCTATAATTATACTTCTGCTTC
>QLSS01000080.1:331243-358341 GCA_024372645.1 Trichomalopsis sarcophagae
TACTACACTTTGATCTTAGCCAATAGGCCGAGAAGCGATACCAATTCGTCGTTTTCTTTCGCTTATAACACTTTCAGAACGCTATTTCACTTTGGGGTTTCCGTCAGCCACCTAGCGGTCACTAGCGGTAAGCTTCGCGCCGATGGCCATGAGTGAGCAGAGAGGCGCCAATTTTAAATATGTTTAGACCATTCTCTGTATTATTTTATAATTAAATAAACAGAAGAAGTAACTTTTTTTAACAACTATATTTCTTAGTGAAAACTTTTTTCGAAAATGTTATGTTTTCCATATGATAGTATAAATGTTTTTCAAAGAAAATTACGTAATATTCAAGTCATTAACTAGCTATTATAAATAAAAGTCATGCACGTGTACATATGTACAAAAAATATGTATGAAAAAATATTAAAAAATAATCATCCTCGAAAAGTTATAAAAAAAGTGTTACGTGTGAGAAATTGTTATCTTGTCCCAATGTTGCATTGCGTATTGATGATTCATTATTATATTTTTTTTCATTAACGTGATATTGTTATTCATAACTTGTTTAAACAACGCGGCTTCGTCATAATAACGTATATTACAGTCAACCGCACTGTTTGAGGCTGGCGCCGTCATGAACATGGCAGTGTTAGATCTACCTAATACGTCAACGACCCTCCAGTCGACGTTCGCATATAGGAGAGGAAATCGAAGCCGGCAACATCTTGATCAAGCAGGTCTCCGCCATCGAGGCGAAGACGAACGAACTATTGTAACATGTGAGCATAAAGCGTAACTTGCTTTTATCGTTCTATCGCAATTTCTTTATCTTACCTCAACTATAAAGCGTTAAATTTTTGTGAATATTTCAATATTTGCTATTTTATTTTTGAGTAATAAAATAAAATAAAGGGCTAACAATTTCGATGATATATTATCATGCTTAAATAAATGAATATATTGGATTTTTCAAAAATCAATAATGTTAATTTAGTGTGGCTGGAGGCAAAGGTACCCGAGATTGGACACTATGAGTGACACCTCTTCATTACGCCTGTGTACCAAGCGCAAAGATAAGCGAATGTTTGTCAACATCGGTATAAGTATGAAATGCACTTCACTCGCATAAATCGTGCAGCCCGCATCACAGTATCGGTTATAGAGTAGCAGACGACGCGCTTCATAGCGCCTTCAGCCTCCAGCGTCGAGCTCAAGATGTCACGAACATCGCATTGCAGATGCGCGCTGTTTCCTGCTCTGCCGACGGTCGCTCCCGTCAAAACAATGCCGCAGCGGCGGCGGCAATCCGGGCCGGCAGCTGCACGCAGTAGATTTAAATGGCCCTTGCCGCGCGAGAAGCGAGTAGTCGGCGCACTGCAGAGTACAGTAGAGCCATCCTATGAGTATATATATATAGCGAGAGAGTGCAGGGAGTTGTGTTCGAGCGCCACAAACCGACGGCGAGGCGCTGGTGGCCGCGTGCGCTCGGGAAAATGGCCGATGCTGGGCTGTCGGACGGAACAGTGAGCAGCAGCCGAGAGAAAAGGGCAGGGACGTGTCGCGGAGCTGCTCCCTGTGTGTACGCGAGCGAGAGAGCGGCGCCGCGGAGCTCTCCGCGCTAGTGCATTCCGAGCGGACGAGCAAGCCAGACGTGTGCGCGTATAGCGACGAGGAGAGCTGGTGCAGTTTCGTCGCGTTCGCGTTAATAATCGGCCAGCTATATATCCTACACAGCCGTCGGCGCGTCGCGCGTGCACAGTGTGTTTCCGAAGTATAGCAGTATACATAGCTAGTGTCCGATCGACGGCCGTAGTGGAAAAAAGAGAAGAGAACGCGAGAGAGAGATAGGTGCGCCTCCGCCGCCGCCGCGACGTTCACGCACACACTCGCGTATGCGTTCATCTCTCTCTCTCTCTCTCTCTCTCTCGCTCTGCCGACGAAATCAAAAACAACGGACCAGCAGCGGCAGCAGCGGAGCAGAAGAAAAGCAAACAAGTGCGGCCGCCCCGTCTCTCTCTCTCTCTCTCTCTCTCTCTCTCTCCCTCTTGGTCTGTCAGTGGCAGTGCGTGCAGTTTCGGCCGACGGGAGAGAGAGAGCAGAGCAGCGCGCAGAGTGTTGAAAAAGCCAAGTGAGCGATAAGGAGAGCGCGAGTAGGCGAGCAGAACGAGGGAGAGAGACGGCGGGCATCACAGAGTGCGCGCGCTCTCGACTGCTCTGTATGTATATAGTGGAAGACTGGCAGTTACTACTAAGCCGTGCATGTGGATGTGTCGCGCGCGTATTCTACAGCCCGATGCAGTAGTGCCGCGCACACACCGGAGTGCGATATTACACCGCAGCTGCAGCAGCAGCAGCAGCAGCAGCAGCAGACTTCATCCGAGGTAAACAGCAGCAGCCACAGCTCTCTTTCTCTCTGTCTCGCGCATTCCTCCTTTTTTCTTCTCTCTCTCTCTCTCTCTCTCTCTCTCGGATTTTTCGCTCGCCGCCACGAGAGGTGAAGGGACTGTCTTGCGTGTGCTCTCCTCTCTCGCGCCGTATATACACTCGCGGAGAGGAGCCACGTCGACTTCCGAATAATTTCCCTTCCGCGCCTCCTCGGTTTTTCTAGGTTATAACTCTCTCTCTCTCGCTCTCTCTCTCTCTCTCTCTGTCTTCCGAGTGGCGCCGCCGCAGCCACGACGATTTCCTCGTGTGTGCCACTTGCGTGTGCGTGCGTACACAGTTTTTCCCAGGCGCGTATAATAGCTGCTCCGAGATATAGAGAGCACGTAAGCAGCGCAGCGGTACCTACATATATATATATATATACACACGCACGAATACGCGAAGGAAGGAAGGAAGCAACGGCGGCGCCGCGCCGAAGGAAATCGATCGGCGGCTCTCTCTCTCTCTCTCTCTCTCTCTCTGCTCGTAGTCGTAGAGTTTCCCCCTGCTACAGCAGCAGCAGCAGCCTACTCTCGGCCAAGGGAAACACACACAGGGCAAAGGGAGGAGGATCCGCCGCTGCCGCCGCTATGAGCGTAAGCCACTCGGATGAGCCTTGCTAATTACGGGGATTCGCGCGCGTAGGCATTTTTCCACGAAAGGCCGTCCTGTCCCCGATTAGTGCTAAGGATCGTCGCTGTCGCGCTCTTGGAAAATATTTGGACACATAGAACGAGAGAGAGAGAGAGTGGGTGCGCAAACAACCCAACTCATCGAGAGAATTAATGTTTTAAAGCGAGTCGGTGATTCCTCCCAAGCGCGCGCGAATAAAACTAACAAATTTCCCGCAAGCCACGTGCTCTTTCCGCACGCGCTTTTATTTTATATTCGCCTCTGCCGGCGCAGCACCGCCTACTCTCTCTGACAAGGGAGGAGGGGGAGGGGAGTAATATAATACCGGGAAAGCTTTTCGATCGGCCGATGCTTTTAGTATGTGCGCGTATACCTGCTGCTCTGATTCTCCCTAATTTGTTGTGGATTACTCCGATCAATAATGCGGCCAACTATCCGCTCTCTCTCTCTCAGTATCGCAGTCCGCACACAATAACGATATTATATTATGCGATGCAGTATTGATGAAGCGCGCGCTCGGTTTATAACTATTCACCGCGACGGAGCGACTGTAAGTTGGCCATCATCGTTTCGTCGCATCGAAAAATATCCATCAATGAAGCCGGCCTCCATTGACGATCTCTCTTTCTGCTCTCTCTCTCTCTCTCTCTCTCTCTGCGCGCGAAAAAAGGGTAATATAGCGAGCGCGAGGGAGAGCAAATATTTACTCGGCGCGAGAAATTAATTTAATGTTTCTCGCGGTTTTTGATTACACTTGCGCCCGGGCGGTTCGCTTTCTCTCTCGACGACTTCGTCGAACCTAATCCGGCCACTTGTGGCGGCGACGGTGATTTCTAAGCGCACGACGACGAAGACGATCGAACGGGGCGGCGCCGAATTTTTTCGCTCCCTCGACTTCTCTTTCTCCCGAATTATTCATACTACGCGCGGCGAGCTTCGATCGATTCGGGAATGAATACATCTATGTGCATATAGCCGTTCGATTCGTTCTCTCGGCTTTTCAACGCTTGTAAATACGTAATTTACGCTCTCTTTTTCACACCTATACAGCGCGGTTCGCGCGGGTTATTTAAAAAATCTCCTCTGTTTTTCTAATCTCTCACAGAAATATATTTTCGTCGACGCTCTCTGACTTCGTCCGCGCCGGGGAAATGAAGTTTCGACACAAACGCGCCGCGCGCGCGCGCTGTAAGAAGGTCGGGCCACCGACTATATACTCAAGAGAGAGAGAGAGAGAGTGAGTGAGATTACGCCGTTTCTCAAAAAAAAAACCTAGTCCCGCTAGACGCAAAATTAGCTTCGGCGGAATCAATCGGTTATTAAATCCACGCGAATAAGAACACTATGTAAAAGCAAAACGCATTTTGGAAAGTTTTTTCTCGCGGTCGTGCGTGTACAGTCCTGAGAGAATTTTTAGCCGCGTGAAACGACTGCAGCGGGGAGAGAAAGCGCGAAGAAGAGAGCACAGCGACCCGAAAGAAAGAGATACTTTTATTACACTCGAGTATTCGAGCGCGCGCGCGGTGTGAACAACGCGAAATTACAGCGAGGCTGCAGTAGCACAGCAGCTTTTAGGTAATTGACGAGTTTAAAACAAAGAGAAGCTTTTATTATCATTATATACGTGTTTATAAAAGTATATACACAAGAAATTTTAATTTCAGCGTTTACCTGTGCTCGTAGAGTACTTTATCGCAGCAGCGCGCGCTGATGGAATTCTGAAAGAAAGAGCGCGCCTTTATCCTTTTATACGCGCGATGCAATCGGATTTCTTTTCTTTTCTTTTTTTTTTTTTTTTTTTCTAAACGAGCTGCCCGCCGGCAGCACCACTGCTTTAATGACTTATTTCTCTACCAGCTCTTGGCGAATGTTAATCATTTATTAATTATCTCCCGCGCGAGCGGCGTCAAATATACTTTTTTCTTCCCCCTTTTTTCATCCTCGACTCTTATTCCGTAACGCTTTATTATTCTTGCGAACTTATTCGGCGAGCGCCGTGATGTACGCGCGGGAAATTCAGTTTTCCAATGGAACTTCGCAGCTCGCAGCGTTACATCGTCGTATGTGTGCGCGCGGAAAATCGCGGAGCAAATAAGTGGATCTCTCTCTCTGGTCGTCGTGCTTTTTAATAACGTATAACAAACGGGACAAGTTTCGAAAATTGAAGGAAACTTTTGACGACGTTAATTTTCCAACTTTCGCAGCAGTAGCAGCCCCCGTTAGAGTATTCCGGTAATTCGATTTTACCGCGCGCGCGCGCGCGAGAGAGAGAGAGAGAGAGAGAGAGAGAGAGAGAGAGAGAGAGAGAGAAAGAGAGAGAGAGAGAAAGAAGCTTTTCCTCTGCGTAGCGGCTCTGCTATCGGAATAGAGAGAATTACAAAAGTCAACGACCGATTTTGGCACGTCGACGAATCGGCCGTGTACACTCACGCGCAGCTTTTCCTTCTTTGGCGCGCGCGCGGACACGTTCTCTATTCCGTGTGGGCAGTACGGCAGCGACGCTCACCTGCGCTACTGCTGCTGCTGCTGCCTCTTATTGATCTGTCGATTGACGCACGCCGATTTTTCGTCCTTCCCCCTTTTCCGCTCGACGGCGGCGTCGGTGGTGGCACTGAGCTGGTGTAGTGTGTGTTTGTAGGACACGTTTTCACGTTTCCTGCACGCGCTGCGGCGGGAGCGGACTAAATCATTACGTAACTCGATTGTTGGTTATGCGCCGCTTTTGAGCCCTTAATTAGTCGCATTAATCGTTTCTCTGCGTAACTGGACTCGCTCTCTGTCTCTATTATTACTGTGCGGGATATACATGGACGCTCTATATTATTATGTGTGTAGCATGAAATAGAACTATGGATGATTTTTTGCTATAATTTAATTGCTCGTCAATGTATGAAACTGTAGTTAATGTGTATTTTACCAAGTACTCCGTTCAGGAATTGTTGCGAGAGCTAAAAAATTACTCTTCGTCAACAATGGTTTACGATACCTAATTTTATAACGATGGTACTGCCATAAACTTATTTTATAGTCTGACAGTAATCCACATTGATTATAATAGATTATTTTTATTGTGATAATGCTCGATTTTGAAAACATTTGTATAAACGAAAAATCTCGTAGAGCAATCATAATCTATATGAAATTCTGTAATGAAAATTTTTTATTCTTATTTTACTCAATTAGAAACTGATAATTCGTGTTTTCATTGAGACAATCGACAATTATAACCCGAAACTTGAGTTCCATCTCTTAAAAACTGCGTATATCAGGGAATCGAAGGTCTGGTAATTTTGCATACTTTTGCGCACGACTTTCTAATAATTAGATTCAAGAGTTGAGTTTTACCAGTGAGGTTTGAACCTATTCATGCATTTATCGATTATCCATATCCAAACTCTTAGTAAATGACGAAGCTGATGTCACAGTGCAGAATTTACTAATCGTAAACTAGAGTTAAGGTAGAGGCATCAAAATGGCATAAAACAGTTCAAACATACTGGCAAAATAAAATTTATAAATCGATTGATCTTCACGCCACTGCACTTTAGAGGACAGAACAATCATAGGCAGTACTATTGGATATTTCATACCTTTTTTTTTTTTTTTGAAAATTGGTGATTCTTGAAAATCGATTCTTCAACATATCGCCTCTTTTTAAAAAAACTTTATTGATTTTCTCCTAATGAATACATGATTCATCGGCCTTCTTAGAAAGGGCGTTCGAAGGTTTATATTTTATCGCACAATCCCACATCAACCGCCATTGTTTTATCTTTGTTCGTTGAAAATCACTCTCATCCACCTGAAGAGCCTCCTCGAATAGAATCGAGTTTGTCTCCGAGCGAAAATTGATCCGCGCATAATTGATAGCAGGCTTTTCGGCGTAACCGCGTCGATAACTCCCCGTGACTTATTAACGAGCTTCCGTCGTTCTCTCCTCGATATTCAAAATCCATATTTTAAAGCCAGACGACTAACCGTCGAAATTTTTCATTTCTGTTCGCAGCAGCAGACAGATGGCTCGGCGTCGCCGCTGAAGAAACGGCCCAAGTCCAGCCGAATTCCACTGCCAGAGCCGATGCGAAAGATGGTGGTCAGGTAGTCAGAGAGAGTGAGCCGTTCGCACGCCAGTGCAGAACAAGAGCCGCCGCGCGAGGTCGTCCTCGCTTGCAGGGATCTCGCGAAGATGTGAAAAGCCCAGGGGCGGGATGAAGCCGCAGAAGAAGGCAGTAACCAGCCGCAAGGCAAACACCAAAACACCGGTGCTTGCCAAGAAGCGTCGCGCTTCCCTCGAGAAGCCCACCGCCGCAGCTGCCGCCGCCGCTGTCCTCGCCGCCGCCGCCACTGGACTCCTCGAGCAGTTCACCGGCAGCAGCAGCAGCAGCAGCAAGAAGGACAAGCGAGCCAAGTCCGAGGCCTCGAAGAAGCCGAAGAAGCTGCAGTTAGCTTCGCTCGACGACAAGTCGGTGGACAAGATGGTGGAGAAGAAGGCCGACGAGAAGGACGAGGTGGCGGCGAGCAAGGACGAGCTCCAGAAGGAGAGGATCGTCATCTCGGAGAGCAAGATCGACGAGCGGATCGCCATGCTGCCGGTGAAGAAGAGGCTGAAGGAGGAGCACCGGAAGCGCGAGGCCAAGCTCCTCAAGCTCGAGACGACGAAGGAGACGACGAACCCAAAAATCCCAACTGCCAAAGATAGCAAGGCTAAGCCCAGCTTAGCGCACGAGGTCCACGCGGCCCACGCGGCGGCGGCGGCGGCGGCGGCGGACCAGCGCAAAAAGTCCCCGGAGAAGGAGACGACGCGCAAGCCCTCGCCCGTCAGGACGAAGAAGGAGCCGAAGATCAAGCAGCCGCCGAAGAAGAGCCCGCAGAGCAAGAAGAAGTCCGCGCCAGCCAGTCTTCAGCCGGTCGTCAAGAAGCCGCTCGCCGAGAAGAAAACGAAGCTAGTCAATAAGCCCGCGCAGCAGCCGACGCAGCAGCAACAGCAGCAGCAGCAAGCTCCCGGTGGCGACGCCGCGGCTGCCCCCGTTGCAGCGCCACCGGCGAGCGAACCCGCGAACAAGCCGGAGACGAAGAAACAGGCGGCGGCCAGGAAGAAGTCCGCCTCGCTGCTGGCCAAGGGCAAGAACATGATCGCGAAGAAGATCGAGGAGAAGGTGCCCAGGCCGCCGGCCAAGCTGGCCCAGAAGGCCGCAGCGAAGCAACAGGCCGGCAACCTCAAGAAGGAGGAGAAGCCGCCGGCGAAGAGCGCCGCGACGACGACGACCGACGCCAAGAGCCCCAGCTGCAAGAAGAAGACGGCCACTTTGGAGCCTAGCGGCAAGGACGCGGTGCCGGCTCCGGACAAGATCCCCAACAGCGAGCTCGGCAAGCCCAAGGAAGAGCAGCAGCAGCTGCTGCTGGAACAGCCTGTACACGCGCCGGAGATAAAGAAGGAGATCAAGGAGGAGGAAGTGGTGCCTGCCAAGGAGGAGCCGCCGACGACGACGACGACGGCGAAGAAGCCAGCGGCGAAATCGAAAACTGCCAAAAAGCCGACGGCGACGAGCAGGAAGTCGCCCGCGGCGAAGAAGACCACGGCGACGGCCAGCGAGACCGACACGGAGAAGGGAGAGAGCACCTCCGACGAGTCCAAGCCCCTCAACCCCTTCCACGCGACCAGCAGGGAGGAGGAGGAGCTGATCAAGGTGAACCTGAAGGTCGAGGCGGTGAACGGCGACAGCGCGGACAGCGCGAGCAGCGAGTCCGACTCGAGCGACGAGGACTACGCTCGGCGGAGCCGCTCGCGCAGCCACAGGAAGAAGGAGCGCACGCCCTCGGAGGAGCGCGCCATGACCAACCGCATGAAGCTCTTCGGCTTCTGGAGCGGGCCCAAGCGGCACCGGGTCGCCTCGCTCAACGCCCTCGCCAAGGTGCACTGCCTCTACGAGAACGAGAACGGCGGCGTCTACCTCGGCGGCTTCTGCAAGCCCAAGCCCGAAAAGGACGCCGCCGCTGCCGCCGCCAAGCTGCGCAAGTGCAAGGAGGAAAAGGACGACAAGGAGGCCTCCACGACGCCCAAATCGCCGCAGCAGCAGCAGCAGCAGCAGCCCTCGACGCCGAAGAAGGAGAAAAAGCAGCCGGTCGCCAGGCCCAAGCAGTCGCCGGCCGCCAGCGAGGAGCAGACGCCTGCCAGCAAGAGGAAGCTGCGCAACGTGCCCGGACTCCGGGGCAAGCACTACGACGTCCTCGACGCGCTCACCTCCTCCGGCTCGTCCTCCTCCTCCGACGAGGACCTCGAGCTGCGCAAGGAGCGCGAGAAGGAGCGCAAGAAGCGCGAGAAGGACAAGGAGCGCCAGGAGAAGGCTCGCGAGAAGCGCATCGAGGCGGAGCACGAGCGCGAGCGCAACCACGCCGAGGGTATCGAGGAGACGCCGGTGGTCAGGAAACCCAAGCAGAAGCGTCGGAAAAAGAACGCCGAGGTGATGGACCTGAAGGACATGGTCGTCTGCAAGCGCATGGCCAGCCTGAACGCCTCGGCCATCCTGGCGGCCTCGTACTCCGACGAGAAGAACCGACTGGGCACGAGCAGCGACTCTTCCTCGAGCAGCGAGTCCGACGTCGAGTTCATCAAGCGGCGCCGGCAGAGCGACTCCGAAGTCGACAAGAGGAAGCAGCGACAGGCTAGAGACGGCTCGGACGCCGACGATCTCGTCAAGCCCTCGAAGAAGGTCGTCATCGTCAATCAGGACACCGACGTCACGATAACAGGTGGGTCTCGTCGAGCTGACTCTTTATCCAGCGCGTTACGAATCTCTGTGTGTACAAACGGCTCTCTGTTGCAGGTGTCTACGTCAATCAAACGCGGTCCACTCATCACGAGGGGTTCTGCAGCATCGCCGGAATGCAGTACCGAATCAGTTCCACCAGTCACACGCAAACTGCCGCAACGGCAGTTGCGACGGAGCTGCACGATCAGGTACAATTACCCCCTAATTTTCCGCGCAGAGCGCGCACGTAGCTACAATTACGCCGAGGATTTTTAACTCGGCGATAACGGAGACAAACGGAGCTTTTATCCGGCTCTCGCGAAAAATGCGCTATACATAACACTGCGTGTCTTTTTCTCTCTGCCGCAGAAGGAGCAACCGTGCAAGTCTTACACACCTCTCGGGGCGCTTTCATCGATGCAGCCACCCGGCTCGCAAGGCAACCACTCGAACATGTCTCCTCGGCGGCACTCGGCTTTCTCAGCGCCACATCAGCATGGTAAGTCGGCTCTTTTTTTCTCTCTATCTCTCTCCCCTTTCTCTCTTTTCAGACGGAGCGAGGCTTTGTGCGCGTATTTTCGTTGTTCGCGCGCAGGCCTTTTTAATTGGAAAAAAAAACTCGGAAAATCAGCCGCTGCAACGTTGTTTCACCAACAAGCCTAGTTGGCCGACAAAAGCTCGTCTACGAAAATAATACACATACACATACAGAGAGAGAGAGAGAATCGCCGCAAGCCGGCCGTATGAATGGCAGAACGCAGATTGCTCAATAGAGCGTAATAACGTAATGCGCGCGTGTGTCACGACAATAAAAGTCGCGTTGAAAGGGAGCTGCTGCTGCAAATGCGCGGGCTTTTCAAATCTAATGAAGAGACGCGCCGGGGACTGCAGTAGCAACCGGCGTTTCTCCAAGAACAAAAAGAGAGGCGAACACGCAGCGAGAAGAAAGAGTACAAAACGCCGGCTTCTTCTTTTTTTCCGCGATTTCAAAGCCCGCGGGGCCCGACTTCGGAGGCAAAGAGATGCTGCTGCGCGAATAACAAAACTCCAAACCGGACAGCGCGCACAAAGGGGAAAAACGAGCAGCAGCATCCAGATGAAGAGGAAAGCGCGTGCGAGACACTTTTCCGACTCTCGCGCAGTTTTGTTTTTTAATCCTTGCTACGTCTGAAGCTTCTGCATTTTCTCGCGGGAGAAAATCGTCCTCCCGGTTATGTTTACGCGTACGCTCGCGCGGCTGAAGCCCTGCTTTATCCGACTCTGACAGATTGCCAATCTGTCTCTTCTTTTTCAACTCCTCCAATTGCTCTCTCGTCTTTATTCGTCTCGCGACTGTCCGCTGCTTCTCATTTTTCCGTCTCTCCGCTCTTTCTGCGCGTATATTCTCCGTTGTCTCTATCTCTCTCCGGTTTCTTATGTGCGATTCGCCGTATTATACGCCAATGCGAGTGCGCTACGTGTGAGATCATTCGCGCAGTCGTGCATGTGCAGGAAGAGGATGTGCGTTCGGGGCTATTTCGTCGCGTCTGCGTTCGTGTTTGCGCGATAACTGAATTTTACTGTATTCGAGATAACGCTCCGCATCGAATGCTCTTCGCTTATATTTTACTGCCGTATATACTATGCGCTTTGAAAAATGCCTCATCGTTTGCGTGCGCGCTTCTTCCTTTACGGCCTTTTGTTTTCTCATTTATTTTCCGCTCGAATATCATTGTTGCATTGTGCGTTACACGGAACGATTCCTATAAACGTCGTCGTCGCGAAGCCTTGAAGTACGCACGTGGCTCTATGCAAATCTCCCTTGAAACTGGAATTTCAGATTCGCTCATTTTCACAGCGGATTACACTTGCTGGAGTCCGGCCAATTTTTTGTCGAAAATCCGAAAAAACAGCGAACGAAAAGTATAACGAGAATTTTCGCTTGCTTCATCGTGTATAAAGTATTCATCGACTCTCCCCCGCAGTAATTAACTCGGCAATTTCGCGTTTTTTTTCCCGACGCTATAGTCGCGGAGGACACTAATGGCGTGTGCCTATAATTCTATTATTCCACAAGAAGCGAAAAAAATTAGTCATCCTTATTAAGTGTCCCAGTGAGTAATAATCGTTTTGAATCGACGCAGCTCTTTCCAATAACGAACCGATATCAGGCCGCGTATCGACGTTCTTTCATCAGTTGTCATTGAAAATGCCAGTCTCAAGCTCATGTTATAGTTACAGCCCGTGGCGATAAGACCGGCGGAGTGCGGGACGTATGAAATTCGGCTTGCAAACGTTTGCATCCCGCACGATTGTAGACGAATAATAATTCCGCGGCTCGTCGCTCGACGTATAAGCAACATATCCACAGAAGAGAGACAGACAGAGCCATCCGCAGCAGCTCTGTCTTTGTCCGTCCTGCGGTAATGCGCCGCACGCGCGCCTCAACCTCTCTCCCTCTCTCTCTCGCCGGCGGCGGCGAAGTTCTCTCCCCGTCCTTGTCGCTCTCTCTCTCTCTCTCGCTCGCTCGCTCGGAGTCGGCGCAGAGCGACGTGCGCGCAGTCAGCGGCTGCCTGCCCTCCAACTACGCAGTGAACGTTCGCCCGCCGCAGAGCCGCGTGCGAGAGAGCGCCGATATTGTATTTTCTCTAATACGCTGCTATATTAATCGCGCGCAAGAACGTACGTCAAATTTTTCATTTAAAGTGTATAATAGTTATACGAGTACAAGTGCTGAGGAACGACGAGCGTCTCAGGACGCCGGCGTACTCGTAACCTTGTGAGCGCGGGTCGAGCAGCAAGTCACGGCAGTGTGTGCGTGTGTGCCCACGTAGCTGCTTTTCCGCACCGGCCTTTTCAAAAGTGCGCGCATGATACGCGATAATATCATACAGTGCGTGTAACATCGTGTCACGGTGCAGTCTTCTAATAGGTGAGAGAGAAGAGACCCGCAAAACTAGTTACGTGTCCGGGAACACGATGCTCTTGTTTACCTATGCGCGAGAAAGAGCCCGTGTATAACCTCGAAATTGTAGCGCGCGCTCGGCAGCTCTCGTCGGGATATTCGAAAACGAGGGACACACTAGCTATATACACACGCGCGATATATTAGCTATATACAATCTGTCGGGTATTAGGCTCGCAGAGTCGGAGCCAAAAAATGAAAAGCTGGAACGCGCTCAACTATCGACCGGCCCTGCAGACGACGGCTCCGCGAGTTTCTCGAAGCTTCGGCCCAGGGCTGCAGCAGCACCGGGAGATCTGCACTTGGCGCACACCTGCGATGTGACTGTCGGCCGCGATTTAAACGAACGCGAACCCTTCTCTCTCTCTCTCTCTCTCTATTTGAGTCATTCGAAAAACAATCGGCAATTGCATAATCGTGCGCAGTACGTCGATGTTGCGGTCGAGTGTATATAGCACATAGCGTAACGAGTATCGTCGCGAACGTTCGGAGAAGAAGGAAAAAAAGAACACACAGGCACCGGTTGATACACGCACAGTCTCTCCCCGTCCGAGGGGAACTTGCAGCCGGAAGACGGACCGGCGAGATCCTCTAATACGTTCTCACGTGTGCGTTTTTCGCTTCAGCTTTCGGAGACCGGTTCTTCTCCGCCTCGTTTTCGGACGCTGTATTGCTGCTCTCGCGGATTCCCAAGCTCGACACTAATTTTATAAACTGAATTTATAAACCAATATAGAGCTCTAATCAGGCCAAAGTCAGCTTTTTAACAAGTCGAGAGGAGAGAGCCACGTTTTTCAATTCCGCGTAAAAGCCCGGGTGTTAAAAGTGTGTTATAGCCAAGTGCGCACGACGACACTGAAATTTTCAACGGCAGCCGCGCGCACATTTTTCGTGTTTCCGGCCATTGTCGTCGTTGTCGCGCAAAGTTGTAAGATGTGACGCGGATGACCGAGCGCAGCAGCTACGACTCGGAGAAATTACGCATTTATACGTAGGGGGATGAAATATGCAGGGATAAAATAACCGAGTGAAATCGATACCTGCACACACCGGCTCTCGAGCTTGTTAAATTTTTCATGCGCACAACGAAAAACGACATCGCAATCGACAATACAACGTAATTAGGCCCTCGTTTCTCGGGCACTTTTCTCACGCTCTCGGACTGCATCGGTGTGTAATATCGATCTCTCTCGCGAGATCTCCGCGTTGCGCTGCGTTTAGGCACGAAGGGAAAGCCCACGATACACAACCTTCTGGCACGAGGCCCGTTCGTGAGACAGAGATGTACAACACGAGCTGCGGCGCGCGCGTGCACAATTTCGATCGTATGGATCATTGGCTCGAAGCGCGCGCAATAAAATCGGCCGTTTTTTTTTTTTTTTTTTTTTTTTGTACTCAAGGATCCTTTCGTTACAGGCCACGTTGGAAAAATGTAACTCCGATGCTGTGCCATTAATCGAAGCGAAGAGAGATAGTGCTGTTGTTTTTGTTGTTACACTGTGGTGCACGAGAGCTGATTGTCGTTATGTCGATCATTAGCCGACTGTAGATACACACGCGTGATACTGTGTGTGCGTTTGTGTGCATATAGTTGTGCGAGAGAAGAAGGCGAGGAGTTTTTTCATGAACAAAGAGGGACAGAGAAACCGCCAAAATTCCTTCCTGCGAAGTAAAAGAGTCCGCCATGCTGTTGGCAGGTTAGTACACGCGCACTATGAGACAACGCAGACACTCATGAATTATTATTTACATACCTGTGCTATTTTCTACGAGTTTTCGCGTGACTTCAACAATATAACAGCGTGAGTCAATGAAATTCAATTTACACCCAGTTTTTTTTCTCGCTGTCGGAGATGCGTCGATAAACAGCGCGCTTTTCCAATTTGTTTTCCCGCAGCTGATCCGCTCTCGGAAATACAGCTTTTTTAATATCTCCGACTTTTACACACACACACATTGCCAGCAGTGATAACGTTCGCCGCGTCGCTGCTGTTATTGCGGAGTAAATAACAGCCGTTCTCGCGGTGTCGTTTATCCGAATGTATAACGATTATTTTTTCTTTATAACAACTTATTTCCCGAGAGCCTCAATTATTCTCGAATAAAACGAGAAAACGACGTTCGTTCAATTAAACTTTCAGCGGAGGGGCGATGAAAATTTAATCGTCCCCATGTAAGAGGTCAATTTCTCGTAATGCTCGCGTAGGTCCTTAATAAAGTGTCAAAGAGGGCGCTTCGTCATGGGTATTTTCGCGAGGTGATTTCATTGCCACGGCTTGTCTCTCGCACCTCGTGCGCTGCACACGCTGCTGATGGAGTGAAAATCACGTAGCGTGTCGCTCGCTGATGTGGGCAGAAAAACACTCGCCGTGGATAATTCGCCCGCAAGAGGGACTTTGTATGTAGTTACACGCTTAACGCGGATTCGTCAAGGTGGGAGAGTCAAATTTAAGGCTTAGCTTTAAAGAGTCTGTACACGCGGACGAAATGTATATGAGAAAAGGACCGGTGCGCAGATCGCGTATATTTTTCTCTCAGCGGCAGCGACGCAATAACAACGTGCGGCTGTGCTCTCGCACTTTCATTACCAGTTCGGAATACGAATGCGCGCACGTGTGTGTGTGTGTGTGTGTGTGTGTGTGTATAGTACACAAAGTGCGAAAGGGAGAAAGAGAGCGCGACGACGACTACGACGACGGTCTGACGGCTCATTTCGACAGGAAACAATTCGGTCAGGGACGCGCGCTGAGCTCGGGCAGGGATTCTCCCCCGTTATATACGCAGCAGCCCAGAGAGAGAGAGAGAGAGAGAGTGTATTATCCTGCGTCGTTCAGGGGCACGTGTGAGCGCTTTTCCTTATCGGCCATCTATGCGAATTCGAGACTTATGCGTGGGTTCAAGTACGACGATTTTCGGTGTGTGTTCGGAATTGCGAAACGCTATGGAATGAGAGAGAAATCATTGCCGCTGGCACATTGTATACTCGTGATGATGGTGTGTGTGCTGTAACTGAAATTCGATGAGAGTATGGGTAATGCTGCTGGAATTTTAGCTTAAATACTCGTGGGCGGCCTGTTGGCCGCTTTGGGCGATTCGATTGGAAGCCTCTTTTGCCTCGGATTCTGTTTGTATTTGTACATGCTACAGTTGGTTGATCAAGCTTGAAGAGCGTACTTAAAAGTTTAGCGGATATTTTACGCGCGATTCTTGAGTATCATTCAAAACGGATTGCATTGAATTCTAGTTCTTGAGCTTGGAAAATAATATTTTAAAAGCTTGACAACGTTCGATCATAACTTTTATATACAAAAGAGGAAAACGCAGTAATAATCCTACAAATTGTTTTCAAAACCTCATTGTTTTCGTTTCCTGGTACACTGCATCCCTTTGGGGCGAAAAGCGACTTTCAAAAACTCGCGGAATGCTTTGGAATATTTTCAAACAAGTTTAGCAGTTTAAAATATTCCGCCGCGCTATAGCTGCACTGCGGAGCTTTTCCAAAAGTTACAACGCGTTTCCTCTCGGCACAAAAGGTGCAAATAACTCAAATTTTCATTCGAAAATTAGCGAGAGACGCGGCGTATAACGAGCTGACGTAATAAACGTGAATCGTATTGCGATAATCAAGTCAGTTCAGTTAGTTCAAAAAGGAACGATATATTTCACGTGTCTCACTGCAAGCGAGGACCAATCCGTGTAATCTTGAAAATTTCAGCAGCTCGAATCTCTCTGGTGTAAATACGTGTGTTCTGCATAATCGTATGCTTGTAAACATCGATATCTGCATATCGGTTATCTCCCGGAGCTTTTCGGCACATTTCTCGGCCCGAAATCTGCAAATATGTGTGTTACATAATTAATTCCGTATCGAGATATGTTTCGTATTCAGGGCGCGCGTTACACAACCGAGCTTTAAACGCCGATTGTCTGGCGTCTCTCCGCATCAGCTGATCAATAATTAAACGACATCCATCAAATTTGACTCACCTATATATTCGTTTCTACAACGTTAACAGAACGAATGTGCAATAAACAGCGCCAAAATCTCGCACAAAAAAAAAAAAAAACAGCGACAGCAGGAAAATACATCGAGCGAAGGCGCTCGTCGTACACAAAGTCTACGTGCGCACTTTCACGCGTAGCTCGCGGTTGACAACCCCTGGCCTCCCAGCCAACCTCTGCTCGACCGCTATATACGACGCGCGCGCGCGCGCGCGTTTCTCTCTCCAGCCGACACGACGAACGTTCGAGCTCACACGTACACACACGAGCCGGAATGTATACAGGCGTAGTTGTGAGAAGTCGAGCAGAGAGCTACGTCATCGCCGCTTTACGCTGTATACTGCTGCTGCTGGCGACGCTATATACCTTATCGCCCTCAAGTGTAAACACGCCTTTCCGCTCGTTGTTCGCTTCTTCTTCTTCTTTCTCACTCTCCCGAGGGGGGTTATAATACTTTTCGAGATGGATGATTGTGGCCCGAGGACTTCCATCGGGGAATTTTAAGATTTTTTGGAGAAATTTTACGCTCTGCGAATACGCCACTATCTATTTTTTCGCTCGTGTTTGCGCCACGTATGTGCATACTTTTTTGTTTTGCCCGATTTCGGGCACTTTGTACGAAATTCGAAAGCGCAGGCGCGCGATAAATCAAGCGTATAACACACAGCGCCACCAGATAATGAAGATAATGAATGTACGCGAGGCTTGATGGAATGATTGAAAGCCATTCAACTGTTATCTCGAGATTCGATATATGTAAAATTATACGCGCTCGAATATTGGCGGTCGATCTTCAAAGCAGTTTCGGCGGCAAATTCACAGTTAGAGTAGAGGCTTTCGGTTATTATATTATCAAAGATACTCGCGCGACTAGACTCGGTATTTCTAATACAAGCTCGAGGAATCCATTGACACACTTGTGCATATACATCTATGTGAAAAATTATCGCCGTATAACCATTAAAAGGATCGATGCGGCATTCTCTGCTTTCGAAATTCATCTCTCCCCGGTTTATTATGAGCAGAAATATGCCGATGGTTTTCTCTCGATAATATGCACACGCGTGCGTATGTGCAGTTACAAAACCAGCCTCGAATATTACTTATACGAATATAATATGTGGAATATCGAATTCGCTGAAAGGTTTCTGTATTGCAAAAAGCTCTCCCGCGTGTGTGTGTCTTTTGAGTAGCTCAGGCTGCCGGCGTGTAATCAGCTTTCGTTGGTTATTAATAGCGGCGTTTTTACATTTTCGCGCGTGTGCAGCTTCGGGACAAAACAAAGTCGACGCCATCCGGTTTAAAAGTTGTTTCGCGCGCTGTGAGCTTAGAAAAAGAGACTACAAGAATCGAAAACCCGATCTCGTGTGTTCGAAGAGAATTTAAATCGATCTCGCTAATCAGCCACGTAGAATGTTCCCCAGAAAGAGAGAGAAAGAGAGAGAGAGAGAGAGCGTGAAAATTCGCGACAAAGTCAATAAACGAGCTTGCGATGCGCCAATTTGATTAGGAATCATGACAACGGCCTGTACTCGCTCTCCGCACACATATTGGGGTTAAGCATCGCTATTTGAATTCCCTCTCCTGTGCCCTTCTATCTATCTCTCCTGTATGGCTGCTGCAATTTACTGCATAGCGTCACGCACGGCGCGGATCGAGCATAATCGCAATAAGCTCGAAACAATTATTCGCCAAAGCAAACATCGCGGAAGCTGCGAAGAAAGGCTGTGTTAGGATTAGGCTCGATCGATCGTTCGGTGATTATATGCGATAGTGCTATAGCTGTGGATGAGTCTATCTCACGTGTGCAGAATGACGCGTTCGTGTCTCCCACGCCATTCCATACGTTTTTTAACGTCACGAATATGATGCAATCGAATGCGTCGTTGATAGTACTCGACCATACCCTTACGTATCTTTACGATCGCTCGTGAATTAACCCTTCCCTCCTCGCCGGAGTCCGAACAGTTTTATTTTCAACGAGCTTTCGTGAGCGCGCTTTTATATAAAGAGCTCGTATAAAAAGCCAAAGAGTCAATCCTCTCTCCCGCTGCACTGTTCGATTTTCTCTCTCTCTCTCTCTCTCTCTCTCTCTCTGTGTGTAACGCGAGGAAGCTGCTGCGCTACTCCTGCTGCCACACTATATACACATACAGAGTATTAACTTTCCGAAAAGCGTGATTTCCTCCCGTTATTATACAGTTTAGAGGGACGATTTAGCAACACCGGTAAATTATCATTTATTCCAGCAACGTCGGGCGAGGTTATACGGAGCGAGAGTAAGTGGGCGATTTTCCCCGAGCGCTTTTAACCTTTTTAGCGGCGTCGCGCGAGGGTCGAAAATTTTGCGGGGGTTTTATAATCCCGCCCCCGCAGCCGGCTACAATTTTGCAACTTCTCGCTCTCTCTTTCTCTTTTTCCGCGTTGATTTTCTTTCGAAAGTTTAGCCTTTGTGTTTTGTCGCGAGCGATGGATTTCCTTCGTTATTTTCGGCTTTTTTCTCGCGGATTAGCAGAGCTTGTAATCAGTTACAGATTGTTCGATTAAAAAAAAAAACTCTACTGTGTGTGTATACTCTCTCAACTCGTCGCGCGGATTGAAAAAGCAATTACTGCAGCGGCGCTCGCAGTGCGTTTGAAAAGCATCAGCGCAAGTGCGGAGCTTGCGATAAGAGCTTTAGGATACAGCCGCAGGGCTTTGTTCTCCTTCCGGCGAGAGGATAGAGCCGTCGAATGTATATACGCTATGGAGGTGTGAATAAAGGAGCTTTAGCGGATCGAAAAGAGAGCAGATGTCGAGAAAATTTTACTCTATTTGAATGTTCGAATGAGATCGATTAGGATAGTTCATGGCGAACCAAAAACGTTAGCAGCGCATCGGGTGTGCCTAATCCGAGAAAGCGCAAACGGCATTGTCCACACGTAGTCTTCGGGGTCGATAGAGAGAAGTCATGTGGACAGGGACGAGCTGCGAGAGAGAGAGAGAGAGAGAGAGAGAGAGTGAGTCGGAGCTTAGCCGAATAAAGCAGCGTGCCGGAAACACCGAAGCCGCGGATTCAAAAGCTCAAGCTTCCTCCGCAGACGTTTTTCTCCATTTTCCCGAGACCTAGAAGCTCTCCCTGTGTGTATACGTGTATGTGTATTTCTACTATTCTCTCGTTTTCATCGTCGAGGATTTGATTCTTCTTCTTCTTCTTCTCGGAGATCGACTCAACGCAACTGAAACGCTTTGAATTGCAAATACCGTCGCTCGCTCTCACTCCCCAAATATGTCGGCTTCATTCGATTATATATCGAGAATCGATCGATTACACCGCGGCGAGTTTAACCTGGTTATAGAGTGAGTCTGGCTGCGCAAACAATCGTCGGCCACTTATTGCAACAGTGATTAAACTCTCCGGCGCTTCTATAGTAAAAATTACAATATAAAATCGCAACGGTCGTGTAACCGAACGAAGCTTCTATAGCTACACAGGAAGAAGACAATGAGCTCTCGTTCGCGCTGGAATACATTGACCTCTCTCTCGAAAATGGCAAACATATTTTTCTCCATCACCGAGAGAGGTATCCAGTTCCTGGGCTCTTAAAAAACAGCCAAAGGATATCTCTCTCTGTCTAGTTACCCGTTACACTTGCCTCCTTCTCTCCTTGAGCGTTTGGGACGTCGGCGATAGGATCGCGCTCTTTCTCTCTTGGGCAACAACTGGAGCGTCAGTTCTCCTCTCTTGCGGCTAGCGGGCAAGTTCATTACTGTACCTGGACTCTCTACTCTCGTTGAGCGAGAGATTTTGAAGCCAGGGCTGCTGCTTGACCCGAACGATATTATCACGGGAGTCGACTGTTTTATAAGCGAAAATTGAATTCGTATGGATATACCTTTTATACTTTTTTGCATCTCACACGGCAGAGTAAGACGCATTATTATATATGGCTGTACTGCGCCTTCATTTGTAATACAAAGGGACGCGGAGGCCGAAGGGAAGATTCCGCTGTTTCGCTGCAGGATCGAGAGAGAGAGAGAGAGAGAGAGAGTTTTCAAACCTGAGGCTGCGCGAATGCGTACGTATAGAAGAAAGGGAAAGAGAGGAGAGGGCATATGGGGCTCGGTTCTGTTATTTGGCAGCTGTGGAGCGCGCGTCGGCGCACACCTATACATATAGCACACCCAGGGGCAGATGCTACTTCGGCTCTCTCTCTCTCAGCTGGCCCCTGGGCCCGAAAAGCAGAATCGGCTCTCGCTTTTTTAATTTCGCTCACGGTATTACCGCACTGAATACTGTCGAAAGTTTCGAAGCTTCTGTCAATAATACAGTGATCGCAGTGTATCAACTTTTTAGTCATATGCGCGGATATAGTCAATGGCGAGAAAAATGAAAAGTCAACAATAGCTCGGATTTACGTTGCCTCCCGTCGACGTCTCCTTTGCGTTTTTAAACTCCGCGTGTAACACACACACACACACACACACACACACACATACACACGCGCGCGAAAGCAATGCTTTGTACACAAAAGGGGTTATACAGAGGGAGGACGTTGAAAAAGGCAGGAGAGAGAGAGAGAACGTTAAACGCCCGGCTGCAGTCGCTCCGCGGTGAGAGAGAGAGAGAGAGAGAGAAAAAGGAATAGAGTATATATAATACGACTCACTGCTGCGCATACCCGCAGCCAAGTGGTATAGGAATAACGAGAAGCATCTTATGTCCACCGCTGCGATAATGCGACTAACGTCTTTTACTCTCTATACACTGATCCGTAGGCTGCGAGAGCCGAGAGAAAATATTCCAAGCTTTCGTTAATTAAAACCACACGCTGCACTCGATGAGCTAACGCAGCTTGCGTGTGACTTACTTCATTTTAACGCCCTTAAAGCGCGAAGTGCATCGGGTCGAAATTAAACGCGCGTTTGAAAAGGCGGGGCGGCGATGATTCAGAATCCAGACTGTAGCGTTTTGCCTGCGCCCTGCGCATAAGCGGAGAATTTCCACTCCGCGGCCATCGCGCGTCGTCTCCTTTCAGCTCTTTACATAACACGCGTGCTCGGCTCCAACGTTTCGGAAGCAACGTAAGCTTTGAATTAGAATCTTTCAACGCGAGCCTATTGCTTTTTAGTTCCTAATCTTTCGAGGAGACGGGGCCGAGCTCTGCACTGATAAGATTAACGCCTATTCGGTGGGCAGCAGCACAGTGGAAAATCGAGAAACGTGTCTGTTTTTTTTTTCTTCGAGTTGGATACACTGCGCTGCTGCATAACACTGACGCCGGCGGAGAATCGGCTTTTATCTCTGAGCCCATTATAAAAGAGCAAAGCTGAAAAGCGGTATCTATCAGCGGAAAAGCGTATACGTTATTCGACGACTGCGCTGCTGCTGCTGCTTATCGGTCGCTCGCTTCCATCCGGTTTTCTCCTGCTACTGTCGCGGGGATGCGACTCTCGTCTCTGTGTTTGGCTCTGTGTAACCCATAGGAATTCTCTCTCATACACCGCGAGAGACGACTTCTTCTCCTCTTCCTGTGCTCTTTTTTCTCTCTGTGAGCGGTTATAAGACGGGCGCTCGGATTTTTTCTCCGTTTGTTAACTCTTGCCCCTCCCCCCACTCCTGTGAAATGCGATTGCGGGCTTTGTGAAAAGCCGAGAAAGTTTTGCGGCGCGGCGCGGTGTGTATCGATTATTTGTTTGTTTTTATGCTCCGCTGAGTGTGCGTTTAAAGCCCGAACGCAAGCGGTCTCTCTCTAGAGAACAGCTAAAACGTATGTAGATACATACGCTTCACAGTCGATTGGCTTTTGCCATATGAGCTCGCAACAATGTACGATGAACGTTGCGCGGGTTACGTAAGCCGTGTAATATTGCTTTAAATAAGTATGGAGTATGAGGCAAAAAGCGAGGAAGGGGGAGAGGGAGAGCTTTGTAAATATCGGAATTATAAAGGCTGGTATGGTCGATGATGACTGTCTAGTTGTTTATTATTTTACTATTAGATGTACTTTATTATTCTTTCTTATAAAAGAATTTGTAGAAACTTTCAATTTGAAAAAAAAGTCTGAAAATAATGGATGATTCCAACCCAAGTTATCAACGATTCAAAATAAAGTAAAAATTTATCGAAACAGAAGAAATCTCTGGTAACCCTTTTCTGGGCCGAATTCCTGGCCAACGCGGGTTGAAATAAGGTTTATCTGAAATTACTAGAAATACTCTGATACGAATTTCTATAATAGTACTTTATTTTTAAAAATGTGACAGAAATTTTTTACCCCTTTTTTTAAAATTTTTGTTAATCCTAGGTTAATTGTAGGAAAGTCTTTTATTTATATATGTTACATACATGTCCTAAACAAGCCTAAGCGTAGTTTTACTTAAAGAAAATTCATTATTTGAAACTTCTATATTTTAAAACTTTATCCTAATGAAAACTAAATGTTCTTAGATAATTCGTGCGCTGCAATAAATCGAAAGTCCAATAACTTCGCTAATATAACTGTACAGCAGTTTTCAATTTTTCAGTAGCGCGACTCATTACGATATTGGACTCAGCTCTCCATACATTCTTAGTTAGGTTTTAAATAATTATGCTAGATAAATTATATCAATCACGATCAGTAGTACTAAAACGCTTTTCACAATATCCGTTAATAATGTTTTCTCTCAATCACGTAAATGCTCTACGTTTTCCTTAGATTTACATTTTGGATTACATTCAACCTTAAGAATAAAAATTAAAACATGCATATTTCAGTCTCTCGTCTCTATAGTGTATTCAAATACAATTATTGTCATTTAATTCCAATAAAGCTTACATTATAATCAACGCCAAATTACAATCCCGACGTCGGTGCCGGAATACCAACAGCCACCGATCTAAATACTCACCTGTGTTCTAATTACGTCCGATTCGTAAAACTGCCAATTACCGTCAGTCCCTCTCTCTGTCTCTAAGCGCGCATATTACGTACCATCGCAGCCGATGGAAAGAACAGAGAGAGGAAACCAAGCGCCGCGTGACGGGTTAATAAAGGGCCTCTCCCTATATACTCCTCTGCAGCATTATTACGAAGAGGAGACACACAAAAAAAGCTAGATATAGAACGTTATAAGGCCCGATTCTCGCGAGCGCGCGGATTCTCGAAATTTCGTGGGCTGCAGCGGCAGCAGCAGGTGCTTTGCACACACACACACACACACACTCTGTCCCTCCTTCTTCGCCGGCTGCTGACAATGCGCCCGTGGCGCTTTCCACTGCGTCTGCGTCTGTCTGTGCGCGCGCCTACAATGGCTGCGAGCTTGGCATTGTCTGCTGCTGCTGCTGCAGGAAAGAAATCCGTTCGCAATTCCTCTCTCTCTCTCTCTCTCTCTCTCTCTGTCTCTCTGTTATTACGGAAGGAAAGATTTTAGACTAAATAAGGTCTCTCTAATATCAAGCGTGCGACAGTGCGAGGGAATATATTTTGAATCGTCGCTTACAGGAAATGTGGCAGAGTTTCGAAATTGGAGCATACTTTATTTAAGGGGCGGGAGGTCAAAACACTGTTTTTCAATTATAAAACTTTGTAAATAAACATTTTTATGAAAAACCGGCTCTGTACCGGCCTAGTGTTAAGTTTAATGAATCATTCTACCGAAAGAAAATGTCAATCTGAATTTTAGCTTTGGAATTATAAAATGCAAAAGGGGGCGGTCGATTTAAGAAAAGTGCTTTGTTTCACTGTATATCATTCGCCATTTAAGTTATACTAAAAGTAGCCATTGTTCAACAGAATGCACGCATCACATCTAGAGGCGCAGACGGAAAATGCAAATTTCTGGAATTAAATACACAGGGTAAAAAGCAAAAAATCACGCGTATATTATCACCGCATAATTCGACGAGTCTTCACTTGCCGCTGCTTTCGAGGCTTCAGCTGAACGTATAGCTGAGTTTTTCAGAGCTGTCGTCATCGGGGCTCGATTTATCTAAACATCAGAGGCGATAAGCTTGCGGACGTCGCATAAGAGTCGCCAGGGCGATCGAGACAAAGAGCAGCTGCAGTCGGTCTGCAGTCGTGGCCGTCCAAGTCGTCGTCAGACGCAGTTTTAAATATACTAGGAATTAAGGCGCGCTCGCGCGCTCTTGATTCTATCTCTGTCTAATAACACTGGTAGAAAATCTACCATAAGTGTTGGGCGGCACATTAACGTCTGCTAATATTTTATAAGCATGTAACAATTTAAAGAGAAAATTCACTAAAAGAGTCAGGTTTGTCTATCATTACAATGCCATTTATTTGCATTATAAAAAAGCATTATAAAAAACAGATACTTACTATGCTACCTAGAAAACATGTAACCTACATGATAATGATTTAATTGTTTTCATTAATATTTTCGCATCGAGGCCCATATGAATTTTTTAATTTAGCGTATCAAATTTTGCTTGTAGACAGTTACACAGAAACTACCATCTCTAGCACATTGTATTTCTGGTTTCCAGTGTGTTTTTACATGAAGAAAGTAATTTAGCTTTTTTGTCAATTAATTAGAATTTTTACTTTTAACAGTTGTAAGAGATTTTGAGACCGATACCTATTTTTTACCATTTTTGCATTTATTCTCATTCAAAAACTAACAGGTCTAGAAAGCTCATATATAAATAATTATCATGGGTGTTGTAGTCGAACACAAAAGTATTTCAGTTAACGTTGATTCAACATTAAATATCTTTCCACAATCACAAAAGAAATTTATATGCAAAATATGAGCTCTCTAGACCTGTTAGTTTTTGAATGAGAATAAATGCAAAAATGGAGAAACAGGTATCGGTCTCAAAATCTCTTACAACTGTTAAGAGTCAAAATTCTAATTAATGCCTTGACAAAATGCTAAAATACTTATTACTTTCTTCATGTAAAAACAAACTGGAAACCAGAAATACAATGTGCTAGAGATAGTAGTTTCTGCGTAAATGGCTACAAGTAAAATTTGACCTGCTCAATTAAAAAATTTGCATCAGTCTGGCAAATATGAACGAAAACAGTTAAATCAGAATCATCTAGGTTACATATTTCTAGGTAACATGTCTAGTAGCCTTGTTACAATTCAAAGAGCATTGTATAATGATAGACTTAAACTTACTGACTCGGGTACTGAACTTTTCTTTAAATTCACCTCTCAAACCTCACCGAGGGCAACTTTGAGCACAGAGACACAGTATATCTTTAAACTTTTTATTCTTTTAATTGCACTTCTCACTGACATTTCAAAAAAAAACTAAATAATATTCACACACTTTATTACTACTTCAATTAGGGTTAGGTTGCCACTTTTCAATACACATACTATAATACTACACACTCTTGGTAATGATTAATTTTTACTAAAATTTCTTGCTAGTTATATTACATATATTTTATCTGTTATCAAGGTTTCCACATTTCATTTTAAACACCTCAAACATTTGTACCAGGGTTATGAGTTATGACTGTTTCGAGGGTTATGAATTTAAAGCGCGGATCTGATCTCGTTGTCTAGGCAACCAACCAGCAACCAATCAGAATCACGTATTAAATACTTCACAACAAAGGCCATCATTTTTTAAGAGAGGATATTCGTATTCAATATTGAGATGACGATGTTATGAGATGTTTTTAAGAAAATTTAGTTCAGCTCGTACGTATAGGCGTCTATTTTCTCGTACATTCGTTCTAGGGATATTAATTTTCCTTATCTCACCCTCGTCTCAGAGATTGACTACACCCCGTTGAACAATGGCTACTCCTCGTTGAATTAAAACAAACCGAGAAATCGTATAACAATTTAAACAAAAGAGTCGGGCTATAGAAATCAAGCTTTCCGAAAAGTCGCCTCTTTTCCACGTCACCCGTCCACCCTCACACCGATTTTAAAGAGATTTTCTCATATCTCTAAAACGCGTAGGTGCAGCGCAATACAACTGCGTGGTGGTGTTCTCACGCGCGAATGACGTCACCCGCCTCCACACCACCACCGTCGTCGTACACAGCCCCTGAGCTAGTTCACTTGCGTTGTACACATTGAGGAGAGAGAGAGAGAGAGAGAAGAGAGGGAGAAGAAACCGGACGACTGAGAGAGGGGCGCACACCACGCAGGACTTCCCGTATGCGCCTTTTCTCTCCGTCGCGCATGCCTCCCTCCGCTCCTTTCTTCGCTACTGCTGTTTCATTCGGTTTATTACAGAGCCAGAACCGCGCGCGCGTGGGGGTTCGGTTACTCGAGGCGGCCGCGACACGTGGAGCTGCTCTGGTGCTGACCTTCGGCTCCTCTTCTATAGCCCCCTACTCAGCACTCGACTGAGAGAGAGAGAGAGAGAGAGAGAGAGAGAGAGAGAGAGAGAGAGAGAGAGACCG
>QLSS01000080.1:374292-388718 GCA_024372645.1 Trichomalopsis sarcophagae
CTCTCTCTCTCTCTCTCTCTCTCTCTCTCTCTCTCTCTCTCTCTCTCTCTCTCTCTCTCTCTCTCTCTCTCTCGATAAAGCTCCCGGGGATGATAAGCCGAGCGCGGAGAGTCGAGTATCCAATTTTCGCCGACTTCAAGCCACCGAGCGAGACCCACGCACACACCGAATGTAATTCGTCGATTCCTCTTTCCCCCAGTCTTCTCCTGTACTATCAGGACTGTTAAGAACAGTCGCAAATGATGTTTGGACTTTCAAAACTGGCGTGCTGTACTAAGCAATCGTTTATTGTTTTCAACCGTCTTCTGCTCCAACAATCTACACTGGAGATCGATTTCAAGCCGATAGGAAACGGCTAACGGGGTGCAGGCTAGAGAACTTTTATCGCTTTTCTCGGAAAAATCCGATAAACAAAGCAGTCGGTTTCCTGCAGCTGCGAGCGTTCGGCGAATTCTCAAAGTGATTTATTTTTCCAGGCACACGCACACACACACACACACACAGAGGCTCGTATAAGAGCAGGGACAGCATAATAGCCTGGTATGCGCCACGCGCGCGCGTCTTACGATTTGCGTTTCTCGCTCGCGGCAGATATGACATCATCTTCCAATTATTTATACGTTTTCTCCTCGTGGAAATTTTAACGCCGACGCTTTTACAGAGAGTACACGACGTCACGGTTTTAATTAACCGCGAGTGCGCGCGAGCTTTGACGAAAAATCAGATTTAAATATTCAGCGCTCACTCGATTAGCCGCTATATAAACCCGGTAAATATTGAAGGGAATACTCTCCCTCGCATCAGTATTTTGTCCGGCGAATTTCACGCAACGCCGGAGCGGATGAGCGCGGAGCGAGACCGCGAAAATTTTAATTCGCTTTTCAACAATTTATCGACTCTCGTCCGCAGATAGACGGCTTTATCACTCTCTCGATCGAACGGACGGCTCTCGCGGCGATTTTTTTTTTCTGATATTAAAAATCCTCTTGTTTTGACAGACCGATGAGTGAGAGGTTTATATCGATTGGCTTTTTTTCTGGCTCTTCGTTTACGCGTGTACATACCTGATGATTTCGTATTGTTAACGCCTTATTTTTTCGCGTCCGAATATGCTCGTTCTACCGCGTGCGATGTGATATAAAAGTCAAAACGAGCGAGATAAACGGCATACTTATACGATTCTGCGCTGCTGGCTCGGAATGCTGCACGTGACCTCGAAACTTTTTGAGCTCGTAAATCAAATGCAAGCAATTCCCTGACTATTTGAGTATATTCTAACGGTCCGCGCGGTAGCCCAATGAAAATCCATCCGTTTGAATGTAATGAATCTTTTTACATTCGATTTTTCACAATATTTCTGCGGCTTATTGTTTCAAAATTTACGTCCGACCGCATTTGGTCCAATTCCAGAATCCGCATATTTTAAAAATTCTCCAAACGTCTCTCTAATACCTCAAAACTCAGCGTAAAACAAAAGCTCACTCTAGGCATACCTAACTGGAAGGAAGGATATACGAACGTATAAACAGCAAAAGCGAGGCATACTGTGTCCGAAACTCTCGCGCAGTATATACGAAGCAAAGGTCGCATAAGCGCATCGCAACTCAGTGGGAGAGTCATCCCGGCTCTCTGCGGCCGCGCTTATCGCCGGAACTCTGCTGATTTGACGCTTTCACGCTTCTCTGCAACGGTGTATAGCTTTGCATACGGCTGCAGAGCTCTTATATATTACGCGAATTTCAACGGACATCGTCCCCGGGTTCGGTTTCGGGATATGATATTACGAGATATTTTGGGCGTAGGTTGTTTTATTGCAAACGACTCTCTCTCTCTCTCTCTCTGTATATAACAGGCGAAGAAATAAATTTACGTCCCGGAGCTCATCCATTCTCCGCACACCTACTGCACTCGCTCGTTTACATGTGCGCTGGGTAGAGAGAGGGGAGACGTAGAGGCGCACTTAGAAAGTCACATGCATATTGCAGGCGTACTTAGCCCCAGCGCCGTACGTCAATCCGATACCTAATAGTCTATCCTTTGGTCGGGCTCGTAAATACTGACGTGAAAAGAAGCAGCCGCTGCCGCGCGTGTCTTTTAGGGGAATTATTTCGCCGTTTGTTATCGAGGAGAAGAAGAAGAATTTGAATGTGGGATTTATTGTACGTCTTCAGCTGCGGTGTGTGTTAAAGCGTCGATCGATATTTTTCACTCATCGCGATGAATAAGTCAGAGCTATATACACATCAGCCACGCGATAAGATCCCGGAGAGAGCTTCTTTTAGGCGTGTATAACCTACATATCTCTCTCCGCGCATATCCCTAACTGTAAAGCCGATCTTCTCAATCACTGTCTCTCCCCTCTTTCTCTCTCTCTTCGAAATTCGGCGAAATCATCCTCGGATAAAGAGCCTCCTCGGCTAAAATAATCGACTCTCTCAGGTGTGCGCATATATAGCCAGATCGAAAAGGGCGCAGACGCTGCAGCGCACGTGAGAGAACAAAAGTGCATATAACACCCAGAGAGAAAGAGAGCCTCGTGCAACGGGAGCGAGTCGTGTATTTATGCGCCGGAGACAAAGGAGCGTTTTACACCGCGCGCTGCACTCGCTTATATATTTCGGCCCCGTGTCTCTACCTGTGATGCGGGTTGTAATAACGAAGGCTCTGTGTTATCGGGCAGCTGCGGCGACGACGACATGTGTGCGCCGCGCGGCTTAATAAAACCTCATACGAGAGTCTAATCTCTGATGCGCTTTTTCTTCTCCGATTTTCCAGCTACTTCAACAGCAGCAGTTCCTTTTGTTGCAGCACTTGCTTCGATTGGCCGACCTCTCGAGCTGCTGTTCTCTCTTTCTCTCTCTTGGAGTATTGTTCCGCGTACAGCTAGTCTTCTTATTCTTATTTCACGCTTCCTCCCGCGCACTCGAGCGTTGCGGCTGCTACTTCTCTCTGTGCACACCTTCGCTGTGTATAGCTAGTGCTTATTATCGCGACGAAAATGCATCAGCGGTCGATGACGATCAAAGCTAAACATTGAATATCATACGCATCGATCGTGCGATGGTATTATTGGAATAATAATGTGGGGTATAAGTTGGGAAAAAGGTTCTCTGGTAATAATTAAATCTGCACGAGGAAGTGGTTCTCTTGCCTGGCGGAGTACTTCAAAGTTCCGATGAGCGAAACTTTTGGCTTTATTTGCTTTAACTTCGCTAGGAGCTTCGGAAGGGCTTCGTGAGTTCTTGTTGTTATATTTTCTCAATCTTCACTTTTTAAGGTCTGAAATTCATGCATTTGTAGAGTAAAGCTAATAAGAGGGCCATAGTTGAAATTTTTCAAAATAGGAAACTGAAAATGAAAATGTTATCTCAAAAATCCTTGGAGTAGAAAGTTTACTTGAAAGACTTGAAGTGACTGCTTAAACTTTCTAAAAGTAAAATTGATTATTACGGAAAATGAACTTAAAATTTTACTACGTTTTTAGCATATACAGGCGCAATGGGCCAAACTAGTCAGAGAAGGACCGGAATGATTCTGTTTTAGCATTTATTGATACACCGAATGCTCTTCAATTGAAAATAATCAGCTACCGTTTGAACCTCCTTTTGAAGAAATTAATTCTTGGAATCCATTTTTCGAAGTTAGAAATTGAAAAACGAATAGTCAATCAGAGGGCCTATAGAGTCTATAGGTATAGAATTAGGTTTGGCGATTAGAACTACCAATCAGAGAACAAACAGAATAACGTCCATCTCTTTTAGATTTTCAAAAACAAAGCTAGCTTCCTCACTATAAATTAAGAAAGCTTGACTGTTATTTCCTGCACGCTCGCTTGTCTTATTCTCGCTCAACGTCTATACCTAGAAGAGAGGCCATATGCTTTTATTACACTCATCATCAGCATTAACATTTCAAATTCCACCTCTTTAAACCAGTGACAGAGTATACACATTTGAGAAGAAGCAATGCCAGTCGGGATATTTGCCAAAGCTGCCGGTAGCGAGGAGGAGGACGAGGACAAGGAGGACGTTATCTGCACTGGACGTTCTCAATCGAGCTAAAGTTCCTATGTTGCGCAGAGAGCTGTAAAGGGCCCGAAACTTGCCCGCGGAACGCGAAAACAAAGCTACAGAAGCTTCTTTCATCATCTCTCGGAAATTGAAAATATTCACGGTGTGTGTCTCTGTGTGTGATTCAAAGTCTGACTGCACACAAAGTTCCAAAGTCAGGCCATGTTGCGTATATTGTGATAAATGATGATGTGATCAGTGAAACCAGTGTGTCTCGATACTGTGGAAAGCATACAGTAATATCGTTGTGCCGAAAAGTGAAGCGCCTTCAACAAGTTACCCCCGCTGTACATAACCTAAATTCAAAGAAGATGATATAGTGTATTTATATATATATTTGAAGAATAGAGTGCCGTGTATAATATTTTTGTGAGAAAGAAAAAATGACGAAGAACCGGTGCAAGTTCTGCGAGATGCCGGGCGACGGCAAGCATCAGCTGTGCCAGCTGCAGAGTCTCCTGCAGAGCCAGCACGCCGGTATACTCGGCGGATTCTACCTCCAGCAGCTTAAGGACATGATGCTCGCCGCTTACTTGCTCAAAGGTACACATACACACAGACACGCAGCAACGGCTGCAATCTCTCGTAATCCGGTTTCGCGCGCAAACCTTTTTCGCCTTTTATTCAGCAGGCAGCTCTCTTTCTCTCTCTTACGTCGTACCGATTGCTGATATACGGAACTGCCTGCTCCTTTTTATTCGCGCGCGTGCGACAGGGATTTCGACGCTTTTATGAGCCCCCGAAGAAGTGTACAACTTTATAATGTACAATCTAGCTTGATACGACCTTGTTAAAAGTGACAAGGATCTCGTTCTACTTAAATAAACAAGAGCGTACATTTTTAGGTGACAACGATAAGCGAGACACTATATACTGAAGGGGCTGCACATATCAATCTTGTCCAGTCGGCGAGTCGTTAAGTCCCACTCGATCGAATCGAGAGCACACGCGGCAGTTCATTAGGCTGCCTCGCCTCTCTCTCTCTCTCTCTCTCTCTCTCTCTCTCTCTCTCTCTCTCTCGGACACGCGGATACTCTGAGGCTCTTCTGCGCTGCAGATTTGGCGGATTAACGGGATTATTATTAGGGATTTGCTCGCGCGGAGGAGATGCTGCTGCTGCCGACGCATCAAGTGCTGTGGCTTTAAATCCGGCTTGTGGCGCGGCGGCTTCGTTGTTTATTTCCAAGCGCGTGGATCCTCTGTTCTATTACCGCTGTGATTCTTGATCCATGTGTACATTGTTTAGGGGAGAATTCCCGTGATTTCGCAAAGTGATTCTTTTTCTTATCTTTGAAGGCTATAAAACTTTTACTATTTTTTTGTAATGTTTTTATACTGAGTTAACATTAGAAAATGAAGTTCTTAAACTTCTTTCGAATAGTTACAACATTTTCAAAAAACTTAAGGTAGTACTATCGGTAGGTAGCTAGTCAAAACAAAGTCCACTTATTTTTATTTATTATTTGTGGAATATATTTAATAATAGAGATTGCATAAGTCAAGGTACAACGAATATCGAGTTTATATTCACATTAAGCGATTCTATTTATCATAATTACGAATGGAAAGTTTCAGACAGAAGCTGTCTTCAAACCATTTTGTACAAGCACTTAAATTATTCGTTAGTTGTTGAACTAACGTTCTGCAAAATCTGAATGAATTCTGAACCGACAGTTTAAATGTTTATAACGTTTGTCTCCTGCTCCAAAGCTTCACCAAACTTCAACTCAGTCTTTTTTATAGCAAAATTTACACATTCGCCAAATTTTATCAATTTCTGAATATAAAATCTTTTACCGGTAGTATAGCTTTTTAAGGAAGCTATTCATGAAGTTAGTGTACAAATATTGAATGTTGGGAAAAAGGCATTAAAAAACTAGCAATACCATTCAACGCGTAAAATCTAACAACAGTCGAACCAACTATTTACGTAATAAAAATTTTTCCTGCACACTTCTTTGAAATCGATAACACTGCGTATGCAGATCCTTTCGCACACCTGTACTTCGAATAAAAACGCAGAGTAGTAGCTCGCAAGCGAGTAAGGGCTGGCCTTTGAAAAACGACACGGTGGATAGTTTCGAAAGAATCGTCCGCGCAGTGAAAAAAATAGCTGTACGTAGCTCGTCACGAGGGACACTGCAGGAATCCGGTCTCGCGAATAACGCTTCCAGAGCTGAGAGTTAAAAAAAAAAGAAAAAGGGGGGAAACAGCCGACCTCCCTCTATATACACAGCGCACACGACAAATTCCGCGTAATTTCAGATCCATAATTACCGCGCTCTTCGTCAATTAGGCTCGCACGCGGTGACACTTAATAGTGATTTAGTGCCTCGGCACGTTGATTGGACTCGCTGCAGCTCTGGAGATATCGTCTATGCACTGCACTACCAGAGCTTTTATTCTTTCGAGGAAAGTAGCCTCGAGCTGCTGTGCTTTCCATTTCAAATGAATTCCATTCCCTCTGTCTACATAAAGTGTCTCTCACTGCATTTTTGCCAAAATCGAATAAAAAATCAGCGTAAATACAACAGAGCACTTCGTTAAATCGCCTAGAGCATCAAACATGTAAAAGCTGCGCAAACTAGCAACAGCGACGACAAACAACCAGATACGGCTCTCGATCGTGTGTGTTTGTGTGCGCAGAGGCGCAAAAAGAATAAAAATCCAAGCGAAACGGTAAACAAGCCAGGTCGACGAGACTAGGAAGTAGCGGCGGCGGCGGCAGCTGTTATTGCCACCGCTTCGGGATTGTTGAACCTCCTCTCATCTCTCTCTCTCTCTCTCGAGTTGGTCGCGCGCGCGATCATCGGATTGTTACGTAAGACGATTGTTTTTTCCGCGGCGTTGTTTTCTCTCTCGCCTCTCCTCAAGGATCTTGACACTGAGCAAATATTATCGGGCATATACCTATTCGTTCGCAGCTCTGAAGGTGCGTTGACCTTCTCTAATTCGAGGTCGATTTTTTTTTATTCTCAGACAGCGACTATACTCATCGAAGACAATTCTGGTCGTCTGCTGTGTCCTCGGCAGCTTTGTCTCTTTAATTATACGTAACATCGGCTTTAGTGGGCTTCCTACCGAAAATCCATGCGTTTCTCTCGGTGACTCGATAATTCGACGCTTAAGTTTCGCGCTGTGGCTATTGATTCGGCTGCTGCAGATTTCGGTGCGGCTGCGGCGTTATTCTTGGCAATAGAGATTGGTTCTCTCTATCTCGCTCTCTGCGGCTAATTTCATTAGACTGACCCTTTTAGCCCTCGATGCAGCGAAATCGATTTCAGTGAAATTCGACTATAAACAATTGACGTTATTATTGCTGCAGGAAACGTTTAACGCTAACGTAACAGAGTAAAATCTGACGAGCCGAAAGAACTCGTCGATTACGCAGCAAGAGATATAATTCGCCATTTGAATAACAAAGCCGCCGAGCGCGAATGTTGTTACATACGTGTGTGTACGTACCCTTTTTCATCGCGAATAAAGGACGACTGCAGACAATTATACGAGATGCGCACATTCATAGATTGCTACTCGATTTGAATACAAATTATAATCCAAACATAACGCTCGAAACGTTTATACACAAACTGAATTAGATCCCAGTCGTATAGCAAACCTCCACATCGCCTTCGAAAACTCATGAATCGGCATCAGCGGAATATAATTAGCCCCGAGCTCGAAAGCTATTTTCCTAAAGTGTCAAAAAGAGCGTCGCTTTAAAAACCATCACCGCATAGCGCGCGCTGCCCGCATGTAAATTATTCGACTCGCACACACATACAGGCGCCGACATGCGAGCGAGAGAGCCGCGCAGTCAGCGAATTAAAATCGTTTCGGCGAGTCTCTTTTCTCGCCTGATGGGGCCTGCGCGCCATCACATGCGAATCACGGAACTCGACTCGACTCGCTCTCGCGAATATGAAACCAGCAGCGCGAATTAGCCTTTTAAATCGACAGCAGCACCCGCGGCACGTATTATACGTCTGTCTCTCTTTCTCTGCGCGGTCTGTGTATATAGAGAACAGGTCGCGAGCGGCCCACTTATATCTCGGCTAGCGTAAATTTCGCTAAAGACCGGAGCTAGTGTATTTCTCTTTGTTAAATCGATTAACCGGAACCGCGAAGAGTGATGTTATCACTTATACGGTATTATTCATATCGATGATAGGCAGGCAGTCCTTGGATAACATTCGCCGAAGAGCTTTACACATAACACGAGCGTGTGCTCCTCGTCGTCGCGCCATAAGCTCGTCGCGCCTGTATATACTTGCCGCTCGCTCGCCCGCGTCCGACAAAGTGCGTCGTTAGCGCGAGATGCGCTTAAACTGCACATTTGCAAACCGGCTCGCGCGCTTAATCTCGCCCCGCGTGGAGAGTAGATTCGACGCTGCGCTCGTTACTATATATCCCTTTCCCCTTATCTCTCTTTTTCATCGTCTTATTCCCAACGACGACGGCCAGTTTAATTTCGACTTGTTTCGGGGGGCGCTTGATTGCTCCTTTCGGAAACGAGCTTGCACGGCCCTCTCTCTCTCTCCGCGGGTGAGATTTATTTATTGCCGACGTGCACACGCGCTTGTCGTTAAATCGCTGCGAGCTTACTTTGACGAAGATGTTTCTCTCTTTTTCCCTCGCAAATTCGCCGAACAGCAGTACATATTGTACATCGCATACGCGGCGATGTATACTGTTTGCGCGCGCAAGCTCAAATATAGATTTCGAGGTTTATGTACACGCTTCTCTCTCTCTCATCGTAAACAAGTTTGCGGCTGCCAAATCCGCCGCCGAGAGATTATACGCGTTTGATTTCCGTATGCAAAGAGCGTCGGAGTGAGTGTATTACCCGTTTCCACTCGATGTACTTCTTATTGCCGAGTTTCGAAAAATAAACGAGTAACTCTTATAAGGGGCTCGATTCGCTCGTAAGAGGAATGCACTGTGTCTCTCGGCAATAAATCAATCGTAATCACCAAAATAAGAGCTGAGCAAAAACACACACACAAGGGTCCGGCTCTCTCTCTCTCTCGTAAAGCGCGCCTCGTGCGCCGACGACGAAGGACGAAAAGAGCAAACACTCTACCATACGAAGACGGAGGAGAAGGAGAAGTTTCCTCGCTGGTAGGGAGAGCTGTGAAAAAAAGCAAAGAGAGAGAGAGAAAAAGCTCTCTTTCGCTTGACCCCGATACGAAAACGAAGCGAAGAAACGTCGCGTCGCGCTGGAATTATCGCGGCAACAAAGGCTGTTAGTCAGAGTGAGAAAACCGCGCGATCATCAGCTTATTACCCCGAGCCGCTGGTAAAACTCCCTAACGAGAGAGCCCTCATCTCATCTTTCTCTCTCTCTCTCCCTCTCTCTCTCTCTCTCCAAGCACACGAGCCGTAAACACACCGTGTGCCGCATCGCGCTCGTAAAGCCAAGCTGCGCCGCACGATGACGAGGACGAAGAGACACAGGGCAAAAAGGGTTGCAAGCGATTCAATTTCTTATTGGACTTTCACATGTGTCTGCGGGACCGAAAGAATATTGGATATCGATCCTGATATTCACCGGCGCCGCCGGCGCAGCTCACCTCGTCCTCGCGAGCGGCCACAGTATATAACACGCCAGAGTCGCTGTGTGTGTATGTGTATATACGTGCGGTTCACCTATGGCTGACCTGATTTCGCGAGCGCTCCACACTACCGCTGCACGTGTATACATGTACCTCGTCCTTCGAAACCAAGCGCGCATATATAGTGCGCCGCAGCAGCGGCTCATGAAGCGATTATGAGTCCGGAATTTGCGCAGGATGCGTCGTCGCGCTAAAGCTGAGGAGAAATGCCGCTGGATTTGTTGTGTAATAGAAGCTTTTATACGAGGAAGCTCCGCTGATGCTGCTTCCTCCTATTATTCTATTAGACACTGGGCTGGATCGTTAATTGAAGTAATGACAAAGGTCAGGCAAACTCCTGAGATGGTCCTCGCTCGCAGTGTGTAATTATTACTTCAAACACTGCAGGGAAATTCAAGACTACAGCGGCAGTGCCCAAACTTGGCGAAGTTCGCTTAGCGCTTCCCGACGTCTTTTTCTCGCGAGGATTGATCATTATTCAAAAACACGAGAGCTACTCTGTGCTTCGAAAGGGGTCAAGGGCGTGAGAATAAACTGCCGTCATCGAGCTGCGGCTAATTGCTTGACACATTACAAAATCCATCCCGACGTAATTGAAGGCATAATTTCGACTGCTTCCGGGAGCATTTAGCTCATTTGGATTCCACGTATAGATCACTTGAAGATTAATAGTGTAGGGTACCCCTCGTTTCTCCCGTTGCGGGACGTAAATTTCATATTTGGGATCAAGTTTGAACTATGGCTGATTACCTTGAGAGCGACACGTTTAAATTATTATACAGTGGAAAGCTCGGGCTACATAAGTATTAAGTTATGGCAATAGTACAATGGTTTTCATGCTCGACAATTACTAGAAGGGTTCAAAAAATGCACTATGACACAAAATACCCAAAAAAGGACTGATAAAATCATTTGAGGTCATTGGTTTAGATAATAATTTTAAGCAATAACTTTACAGCACTTGTACATGATGTACATGATAACCCCAGTATTTAGGTAGACTTTTTTGCAATAGAATGGCGCCCAGCAATTGCTTTATGGAGTAAATGTTTGAGTGTCCAAAATTACGTATACTTTTTTTATTTTGTCCAAGTATTGGGCACTTCATCTTACATTTAGTCCAGGCGCTACCAAAGACATTCGTAACAGAGACATAACTAAAATATGAACTTTTTCTTACCGATTTTCCACAATCTAATAATATCCCACAACTTTTTTGGCCCATCCACACTCGCGGCTCTGTTTAATTTTTTATCGATAAAGTTACCGCAACTTAGTAGTCCGAACTCCGCAAGATTAAAAAGTTTATACGAAGCAGGGAATAAGGAAAGTCCTGAAAAAGTTAAACCTCAAAATTGTATAAATTAATTAATATTAATGGCTAAACTTTTGGCGCGTGTCAACTTTCGGAAAACTAGAAAAATATGCGAAAATCGTTGACGTTCTAAATTTTGATTTAAAGTCGTACAAACTCTAACAAAGTTTTAAAACAAAACTTTTATTTGTATTTCAGGCGATAGTCAATATCGCCTGATCGTCGCATATTTTTCTTACAGTCTAAGTACTTTTCTGGATTGTGTACATGTTAATGTTGTAGGTTTGCGTTTAATTGTTTGAGTGTTAGAAATAGTAGGATATGGGATTTTGGTTTGAGGGATGATTATCATGGGTTTAGAAAGTATTCTGTTAGTGGATTGCTTGCTGGGTGGTGGAGGAAGAACTTGAGCAAGTTTTCGGTTTCGGCGACGAATGTAGCTGCGAACGCGTTGTCTTGAGGATGATGTTGATTTAGAAATGGCCAGCCATTTTCGGGAGACTTGAGCAGCATTCAGCAGGGATTTAGTGTCCAGTTTGGATAAAATGATTTGGGATAGTTCAACGGGTAGTTCGCAAATGAAGTCGATGCCTTGGTGGTAAACGCCCATGGCGATCATCAGTTCTCTAAAGGAGTCCATGTTGAAAGCTTTCTCAAAATGCACAGCACTCTTCGAAAGCTAACTTTGGATTGATAAAGGCTGAAAAATTGTGACCTTATATACCATGTGTAAGGTGGGAGGGGTATCACGGGCGAGGGCAGGGTGTCGGATACCAGAAAGGGGTGTGACATACAAGGTAAGGGTGTCACAACAGAAGGCTGTCATACGAACTCCAAAGTATCCGATGAGCGAAGGGAATAAAATGATTATACCTACCATGTCCTGTTTGGAGTATGTTTAAAATATTTGAATCACTGCAACTCAAAGATCAAATTTTGTTGTTAGAAATTTCTATCCCATGCATAGAGAATCCGCTTGTTTGCTGTAGCAGTCACGTAGCGCAGGTCACGTAGTATTTATGAAACCTCTACCCTCTCCACTTACCACTTGATAACATATATTTATTATCTAACATAAATGAATATACTTGTTTTTCAAGAAACATTATTTTCCCCTCAGTGTTTTCTTTTTCTTCACATTCCTAGGCTTTGGGTAACCATAAAACGCATTTCTCCTTATTCCATTCTTATCCGCGCGTACACGCGCGATAACACAAATAGCTGTACTACGAAAATTTATATGTATTTCCAGGGGTCTTCATTATTATCGTCACAAAAACTCAATACGAAGCTACATGTTGCTACAAGCAACACTAATCGAAACCATCAATGATTCCCGCAAACTCTTCATCAAAACTCATTCTCCCAATTAACAAACCAAGAAAATTCAACGCAGCATTCAAAAATCCGAGCTCAGCTCATTGCGCAACGCGTCCCTTCTTCCTCCTCACTCTTCGTCATTTTTTTACGACTGTTCTCCGGCCATTATGCTAATTTCTCAATTTCTCTCTCGTTGGCGACGCGCACAAAGAGGAGGAACGACTGGTGTGCCCAGCGAGATCGAGCTTTCATGATGTCATTCTTCCTCGGCGCGCGCGACGCGAGGAGGAACGTGACGCAAGTTACGTATCCGCGCGGGAAAATGCGACAAGCGCGTCGGGAAGGAAAAAAGAGAGAAACGCGACGAGCGGACGAAATTGAAAGAGGTTGAAATCGTGCGAAGCGTTGGGAAATATTTCCGAGATACGTCGAATGCTTTCGTTTTTTGACACGCTGAGCTGACCTACCGCTCTTGGAACACATCGAACGCGATTGCTATTTTCCTCCCAAGAATTTAGTAATAGCCTTATACATGCATAAAAATGCTAATAAAATTCAATTTTTTGCTTGTTTCAGGTGAGTAACGATGCTCCATAGCTCTTCCCGTTGACGCAGTATCGTAAGTAGACACTCGCGTCTCGAGGTTCTAATATACTTGTGCAGCGCCAAAAAATTAATCATTGTGTTTAAAGTGCTCACTCCATTTTCTAAAATACTTTCCGCTACACGAAAAAGAAAACTCTCGGCACAAAAAGAGTCCTCTTGCCGCGTCGGTGAAAATTACAAAGGAATTTTAATTCTCCCGGCTGGCTGGACTTTCGTAAAAGCCAATCAAGCAATTAACCCCTCGAGAGACGCAAAGAGGAAGGTTTATATCCGCGGAATAAACAGCATCGTAGTCGTCAATCGAGCTCTCAAATCCTCGAGCACACAATAACAAAGGCGACGGAGTATATAGAAACGCGCGAGAGAGTAAAGACATCGCGGGAATCTCTCTTTCTCGACTCTACGCTTTTAATTGGCCGGCGCTACGGCAGCTCTTCTCGTCGTCGCGGCTCTGTATACAGATATACACGTCCGCAGATAGATTACTGGGACACCGGCTCGCGAGCGAAGGAAATTCGCAAGCAAGCGCGAAAGGTAATCTCTCACGTAGGCCCGCGCTGCTGCAGGCATTTCACCGGAGAAAGTAGCAAACCGGCACGAGTTGGTGTATAGATATAGAGGCAAAGACGTTAGAGACTTTCGAGGTCCGCGAAAATTTTCTATGGTCGTGGCTGAAAAATTTTTCGCTTTGAAAATTCGAACAAGCTTAGGACTGGTTATTCAATGCTTCGTTTTGTCGTCGATCATTTTAGAAAGTCGATAGGAGCTTTTTTTTCTCGCGGATTATAGCGCTGCACTGATAAGCTAGGAGAAATATCCGAACTCAGAAAGCTTGCGCACTTGTCGCGAAAGTTTGCTCTATAAATGTTTGAGAAATTTCGAAACTCGTGCTTTATGTAACGCTCCTCGGTGGCAGGATAAAATCGAAATAATTTTCCCATCAAAACTCAGTCACACTTAGAGAGCCGGAAAAATCTCCGGCGTCGAAGTTAATCGGTTTATTTTTAAGCACACCGTCAGCGTTTTCTCACCCTCAGGACATCGCCTATCCTGCTCCTGTAGTCCCTCCGCTAAGTATAGTCGAAAAAAAATTTCGGCGCCACAGCAGTGGTACACAGCAGACGATCGAGTAGACGAACTAACTATCTAAAAATACCTATTCTATTCCGAGAGTGGGAGAACCTACTGCAGCGGTATGTGCCGGAGTCGGAAGGTCAAGGCGCGCTAGAAACGACGGAAAATACCGCGGCTGTAATGTACGCAGTTCCGTAAGAGCTACGCCGCACGCTCGTGTGTGTGTGTGTGTGTGTGTGTGTATAGTATACACGGTATAAAGGGCGTGTGGAAATACCTCGCGAGCTTTCGCAACATTCCCGCGGTGTATGCGCGGCAATATTAAAGCGGATAACAAGAATCAGGGCTTATAATATAACCGAGCGAGAGAGAGAGAGAGAGAGAGAGAGAGAGAGAGAGAGAGAGAGAGAGAGAGAGAGAGAGAGA
>QLSS01000080.1:388728-452866 GCA_024372645.1 Trichomalopsis sarcophagae
AGAGAGAGAGAGAGAGAGAGAGAGAGAGAGAGAGAGAGAGAGAGAGACGCGAAAAAGCCGATAAGCAGGCAGACGCCGCCGCCGCCGCGATATAAAAGCTGCGAAATTACGCGCTCGCTTCAAGCTCTATATGTAGAGTGGATCGTATCGTTTTATTACACTTTTCATGTACGAGCTGCCACTATAGGTACTACCGAGCGCGCCGCATTCCATTAATTCCAAAGCGGCCCGCGCGTGATTATACAAGTGTAGGGCAACACATATCACCGCGCGACGGCCGCTTGCATAACGCTTAAATAATTACGCCTCGCTTTGAAGAAAAGTTGCGGACTACTAGGCAAGCGAGCTGCTCAATTAGTGCCGCGCGCGCGAGAGCTGTCTGCGAAATATACGGCCTTTTCCCTCCTAAATCTCTCTTCCTCCCTCTCTGCGTGGACACACACTAGACTGCATTTGCGCCGCGTGTTTACACTATTATGCGGACGGAAAGCTCTGTATAAGAGGTGGGATGATAAAAAAGCTCTCGATTTGCATGCAAACTCGCGCGTCTTTAAATCGTCGCAAAGTGGATTGTGCCGCGCAAGCACAAAAGCTCCGAGAGTCGCGGTGAAAAGTTGGAGCAATTAATAGCTTTGAAAACGCTAATTCAGGCTTTTCTCTCTCTCTCTCTCTCGCGCGTGTGTGTGTGTGTGTGTGTCACAGCTTCGATTTTCGGGTAGCGGTAACCATACGCTCCGGCAAACTTTGCCGGGAACTCGAAGCTCGTTTCTGTGTGTTCCGGAAACTTGCGTTGAATTTCGCCGCTTCTGGGCAATTAAAAGCTGCGAGTATAAAAGTCGTGAAAAATCGGAAACAAACGCGCGCGACACAATAGTCTTCCAGGCAACTCGACGAGCACAATGCACAGAGAAGCAGGAACAACATATACGTATATATAATACGGCCGTACACCCCGTGGATGCTTGGAACACTGGGTCGCCGGCTGATTCTCGAGCAAGAATAATACGGCTCGCGCGACCCGCTTTGAGGTTGCGAGCGTGAGTAACCTTAATCGGTCGGACTGCTTGTACACCGCCGCCGTCGTCGCTGATGGAGAACTGTTCCGCGAAAAGCAACAATTCATCCCGTACTTGATCGTGTTATAAGCGCGTTTAACGCCGCTGCTGTAAAGCTTCGGCTGCATTTGACCGATTTAGATAGGCGAGATGTGCCCAGTACGGATACCCTTAGTTATTTTGGGCATAACTTTTGAACGACGCGATGAATATTCGAATTCGAAATTTCTTCGCGTTCTCTAGTCCATTTTCTACAAGGAAATCGATGGGTGCCAGTGAAAGTCGCCACTGAAAAAAGTTACGTAAAAAGTGCGATTTACGAGATCTCGAAAACATGCGCCCAGCATGGATAATTATAACCACTTCGGCTGTAGCTATTAACTTATCTTCGACAAAAGTAAAAAAATAACCCTCTATGATTAGGAATGGTCCCGATTCGATATTTCATGCAATAGTTAATTCGCGACATCAATATAAAAAGTGCAATTTTCAATCCACGTGAAATAGATTTTCACACACTTTTAAAATCCACATCTTCTTATTTTCTTCATATCTTTTGCCGTGATTAATTTAAAATAAGTTCATTAGACCACAAACATGTACAAAAAAACTGACCTAAAATAATTCCATCTGTTATTGGGAGCTGGATACATGAAATTATCCATACTGGACACATCTCCCCTATAGCCTTATTAGATCGCTGGGAAGGAGCACCTTGCTCTTGGCTAATTAACGAAACTCTCTCACAGTCTTGAGTATAATCCACCGGAGGTATAGTCCCTCGCGCTCAATCGAACATTTCTCTACGGAAGACCGACGACGATCTCAGCGCGGGCGATTCGAATTTCCGGTATATACCCTTTGCTTCAGCAATAATACAATAGCAGCAGCCCGACGAGCAGCAAATCGCAGAGTATGGACTCGTAAACGCCGCCGCAAAAGATACATTGACACCGGCGGCGCTGCTGTTGCTGCTGGCGGTGAAATATGCCGTTACTAGGCCGACGAGACGACGACGACGCGCGGCGCGGAGTGTCGAAACTCACGGACGATTTAATCGGCGAGTGTATGTGTGTGTGTGTTATACGCTCGTGGAATTTCAGCGAGAGTGTGTTACCCGCGATTGCCTGCGTTCGATAGGAACGTGTGTTTTTTTAAACGATTGTGTGTTATAGATTTTTTCGAAAAAAAAAATCGTTTGCTCTAACAGAAGGAACTATATGCGCAGCTGCGTGAGATGCGAGTAGGTGATAAATCGTTTTCCCAGAAAAACACTCCGGGTCGTACACACTCGTATCTCGTAGTCGGCACATCCTTCGAGAGATGCTCACTGCTGCAACGCTCGCATGTTTGAGGAGAAAGTCGGCGCATCTTGTTTTCTGGTAGCTTTAGAAATTATACTATAATAAACGCGCGTTGCAACAGCGTCGTTTACACCGCGTTACCGAAAAATTCAATCTCAAAAAAGGGCAGCCGACAAGTGCGTTCACCTCCGGTTTTCGGGGGAGGGGGTTAAGCACACGTACAATACCTATATACTCGTGCGTGCGTGACGTCAGAGCAGCAGCTTGTCACGGACCAAGGGAGCGGCTGTGTGTAGTTCGCGGAGCGAGACCAGGAAGCTACTTTTTTTCTCTCTCCTTAGCCTGTTTTCCGCAGTCGAGAGCTGCACACAAGAGTGTGTGTCCTTATACCGTGTACTTCGGTTGGATTACGTTCGCGCAATGACCGATGCGCGGGTGGAGGTAATTTTCGGAAATGGGAATTAATCGCTGTAACCGAGTGCAATTTACGAGGCAAACGTTATGATTATACTGTTGTGTGCTTAACGTTGATAGATGTAATATCGTATGCAAGTATAATAGTCTTCTGTCATTATTATGTATGATCGGATTGAAAATTCATTATCGTAAATATACGCGATATCAATTAGTCGAGTCTCACGACAGTGCAGTCGTTGCTTCTTAATACCGCGAATTCTCGATACACAGTAGTAGAAGGCAAGAAAACTTTCTGTACACATTCATATACGTATATTATTAAAAGTCCGCATGTTATATGCAAAGTTTTCGCTTGACGTCATCCGAAACCTCATTACTCGCACGGAACCTCTACACATGCACATACGACAAAGTCCAAGCTCGAAAGAATCAACTAAAAACACGAGTCTAGCGTGTGCAGGTCGATTATATTTCCGAATGAAGAATATACATCAACGTATTAAAGGGAACAAAAAGAAGCTCGCGTCGCCATATTTGTTTTCGCCAGACTCGATCGATCCTTGCTTTTCGGCGCTCCATTTGTCCGCCGCGTTCTCCATTATTACGCCCAATTGCTCATTTCCACGAGGACGCGCGGCGCGCGGGATTTGTGAAAGGCATTTCTTTTTATTCCAACTCGGCACTTTTTCTCTCTCTCTCTCTCTGCGCGAGCGTTCACTCGCCCGGGCCTCCTCTGGTAAGGCCGTAACGGGATTTCGCTGATTGTAAGTCGGCTGTGTGCTCGAAGAAAGAGGGAGAGAGAACTGAGAGAAGGATTGGGAATTATAATGTGCGATTATTGCTTTAATGACTCCAGGCGCGCGCTGTGTGTGCGATAAAAGTTACGCGGGCTGTATAAACGAAAAATTCATTGCTGACGAGCGCCCGCGGCTTTTGGATTGAGAATCATATTCACGCGATAAAACTTGTTTTTCGGTATAGCTATACCGCTCGGCTTTTCATTACCCTTTCAAAACACCTCTCCGACTTTCCGCTGCCTGCTGCCGACGCATATTCATGATAACGAAAATCTCTCGCACCTCTAAAACGCTGACGTATATTAGAGGATATTGACGTCAGAGAGTAGGTATCGCTCGACACGACTGCTTAAAAGTCGGCGATAAGTTTCTTTAAATTTTACTTGAAAAATGAAAGAAACCACACGGAAAAAAATGGTTAGTAACAGTAACAAACCGCTTGGCAAAATACGCACCAACTATTTTTTTGGTTAACCTTACCAAGTATTTGGTAAGTATAATAAAATAATTTTGGTAACATTTATCAAGTTATTGGTTAGGTTAACGAACAAAATAGTTGGTGCGTGTTTTGCCAAGCGGTTTGTTACCGTTACCAACCATTTTTTTCCGTGCAGATGCACTTATACGCGCGGTTTAAACAATGTATCGGGGGCTTTTTTGTCTTGAATGTCGAAAGAATTATCAAAGTGGTGGCCAGTCTTGAGGAAATGATTTTACGATCGCGAAAGTATAGTCATTTTCTCGTTACTTACGACACGGCTCTGTGTTCTTTTTTCCTGTTCGCCAAAGCGAGAGAGAAGAACGATTTTCCATACTGTAATTTCGTGGTGGCATATTTACCCACTTGTAATGCGTCTACCTCATAAAAGTATCGCGTTACATTCACTTCTCGCATTTTACATAATGCACACACGCGTCAATTTAATTTAAGGGTCATTCTTATAATTTTTTTTACTCGTTGTTTATTAGGCGATTAGATGCTAATTATTATTCGGCTGGCAATTCGCCTAAAGTCCTAAAGAAGTTTTTTGTTTAGGAAGCACTTAAAACTTTGGCAGCAGAATTAAATCCAATTAATAGTCATTGGTTGGCAAAATAACGCACTTATATTCGCGTTGCTAAATTTTTTACGGATTTTGGTCGTGGACTGACAATGTGAGTTTAAATTGTGCTACTAGTCGAGTCGACTGCCGAGTTGAAAGAAAACATCATTTTCTATGCACTGTTTCCGACGTGTCTCGATCGATAGCTAAGGTCAAGGCCTTTCGTCGCTATTGATAGTTTTTGTAAAAGGAGAAAGTTCGCGAATGCGCGTGTAAATCCTGTAAATTAATTCAACAATAACTTAACGTTCGAGAGAGTATGATACGCAAGGAGCCATTCGTCACTATAATTAATACAGAACAGCAGTCGATTAAATCCGATGAAAAACCATTTTGGGAACACAGCACGCGACAGAGGAAAAAGAAATTGAATTCATAACAGTAAACAGAAGAGCTCGCGGCTGGAAATCTAGAAAATGCATTCGGCTTTATTTCGGTCACGCTCCATTCATCAGCCATAAATAAGAAGCTCAGCTGCGCGGATCCCTCGGCTCTCTCGACGAGCTAATGACTCGTCTGATCGCGGCTCCGAATCGAAATTGAAAATGAGGTTTCTCTCGCTTTACGCAATTTCACTGGCAAATGAAAATCAGCGATGCGTGCGCGAACCGCTTTTTGCCGCCTGTATAGCTATTAGTGCGTTGCTGAGAGACAGACAGAGAGAGAGAAAAGAAGGAACTTTGATGAACTGGAAGTCCGAGTCGAGCTCGGTTATAGGTATTCGGCGAAGGAGAAAGTCGAAATTTTTATTTAAAAAGCTCCGCGCCGCCGAAGGAGACGCATTAGCCGAGACAATGGCGGCTGCGACGGTGTGTGTAAGTGCATCGAGGTCGACTCTCAAAAGTGGACACGTTCGTTTTTTCCTTTGTGGCGAGCGCAAATAAGAGATTGCTCGGAGCCCTTTGTGCGAGTTGGCTCGGTAAAGGAGTGCTAGAGATGAATGATTTTTCAAAGTGGAGTTTGTTCAATAAAATCCATATGAAACCGTACTGTTGATTATAATTGCGAATGATGAATTTTAGAAGGAATAGTTGTTTTGACTCGAATTAGTAAAACTTTTCACAATTCTGTGTAAAATTACCTAAACGACGATATTAATATCTTATGCTTCCAATAGGTTATTGAGTTTTTCTCAGAGAATGATGTTTCATATTGCAGTCTTTCAAATTTTATTAAAATCCGCTATTCACATCGAAACCAATCGAGATCTCCCTTGGTTTTATAAAATATGTGCATACATGAAAAATCAAATTTTCATTCATTATCGTTTCCTCTTTCCCTTCGATTTTCATTACACTCATAATAATATTGATGCATTTTAATTCTGCACTGTCCAAATCTGTGTCGGACAGAGACGAATCAAATAATGCACTTCACACAGTTATTTAAATATATCAAAAGCTCATCGAGAGATATAGATTTTGCGAATATACGTTACACAAAAAACGCTCGTTTAAAGCAACCGCCATATATTGTTACACGTTAGCCGATACCATATCCTACGTACCAGCAGCAGCAGCAACATTTCGAGTATAAAGAGCTCATATTTTTAAAAATAACTCCCGGCGTCTGAATGATTGATCGAACAGCGCGATAGAGCATTCCTAAAGTCGGACAAGAATCGCACTCACTGCTCTTTCAATATTATATTCATCGCGACGTCTGGGATAGCGTCCACTTTTAGCCTGTTTATTCCAACGATTATTTCGACCGACAACGATTTATTGCACCCTAATTCAGCTTTAATTAAAACTGTGTCTCGTCGATAATATATAATATATAATATATAATATAATAGCTCTCGCGCAGCTTATCTTCCGATAATGATACACGTCGATGATTCGCGAAGAGGCTATGCTCGGAGATAAAAAATTCAACGAACTTATATCTGCGTGCTCTCGAAGTCGAAGCGCACAAGTATAACTTTGGCCGATAGAGAGAATGAAATTAGCCGTCACAGCGTAAAATCGTATAATCGAATTCGTTAGAGGAATGGTGTGTAACCGAGAGTTTGTGCCGTTGCAGGATACTATCAGCCGGCTGGTCCGCTGATACAGCATCCGCCGACGTTGCCGCCGGTGAAGGGGCCGCCGCCTGAACCGACGCCGACGCCCCCGCAAAACTCCGAGGGCTCGGACGACCTCGTCGCGACCTCCACCACCTCAGGCGGCACCAGCAGCACAGGTCAGTTTCTATCTTATTTGATGAACGTTTTGGCGAATAATAATATACATACCTATACGTGATAAACGAGTTATCGTTGTGTTTCTGATGTTTGCGCACAGGTGGAGGCTTTTATCGCGCTTACTGCCCGCAGTATTACGCGACGCCGCCACAGTACCAGGAGCTCTGCTACCCGCCCTCCTACTCGCACTCGCACCCACACCCGCCGCCTTATTACCACAAGTATGCGCCTCCCTATCGAAGGTAAGGATTAATTAATTATTACTTGATTGATTGATTGCGATCGATAAGTCGTTTCTCCCTGTACGAAGACTATAGTGTGTTTTAAAAAGAGGCCTGTTAGTTACACACTGCCTCTAAACGATGTAAACTCGTCTATTAGGCTCGATGAACGATTAAGCACACTCAGAAAAATTTGATAGTAGAAATTACACTATTTGGGATAGTAATTTTTATAATAAATTGGTAACAGACTTTTAAGATACTAGATTTTACTATCCAAAGATAGTAATTTTTGATGAAATCGAATTCTTTTAAATTTAACTTCAATTTCGCTTTAGTTCTACATTTTACACCTCTTAGGTACTTCGCGCTGTTATTACTTTATTATTTTTATTGATTATTATTATGATGTTTGGAAGAAAGAAAGAGATTAAATTTTTTTTTTGCGGCGACGGGAATCGAACCTGGAGCTCCGGCATGAGAGTCGAGTGCGCTGACCATTCACCTAAACAGATCTGTTACGTACAAAATTTCAGATCTAGCTGATGTATTTATTGACGTACGAACTAAAGTTAATAAAAATTAACGACGATTAATAAATAATAAAGTTAAATGAATAGACACAGAAACTCATTTTAATAAAATAAACGTAAAATGTTAACTAAAATACTGATAACCCAGACAAAAAAATTAAATTCAAACCTTACCGACTGAGAATATTATATTTTATCATCTTAGGTAGTAAAAATTAAAAAATTACGTTTTCTGAAAGCCGTAACATTTTTTACTGTCTGAGATAGTAAAAATTAATATCTCTTATAGTGAATTTTAGTAAAAATTACTAGCTTTCGAGTCTTTTACCAAATCATCATCCTGCTTTTACTCCGGTGCTCTAGAAACGATAAATTAAAATATGCATTTTTAAATCGTGCTAGTTTTCGCTGAGAGCGGCTATGTAGAACGACTAAAAACTCAAAATAAAGTAGTTTCGTTCTGGTTCGACTCTTTCTACGTCTCTGGCCAGCGCAGATAGGTGGCGCACACGCGCTTTCCTATTTCCCTCATCTAAAGCTGCGAGCCGTAGTACATATATACAAAGGTTTACCATGCCTATGCCAAAATGTTTTTTGCTGAAACGGTTTGAGCCGCTTATGCTACAACTGCCGGAGACTCTGTGAACGTTGATCGACAGCTTTCACTAGTTGCGACTCTTTATTTGTCCTACACTAGAGGTGTGTGATACAAAAATCGAGTTTTACATTTGGTTACATTATGGTGCAAATAATTAAACCAAAGACATGATAATATATTTTAAGTGTTTAGATTTGAAGTTAACATACGGATTGAACAGATTTAAGTAGATTTTTAACATCCCAGATTCATTTTGCAATCAAAACAAAAAAAGTTCGCGTTACAGTCGCACACCCCTACCCTACACCCTACACCATGAATAGAGAAACAATAGCACGTTGATTAACCTCGACTTTTTTGGTTTCGTCACAGGCAATACTACGCGTATCAGGAGACAGGGGCAGGTGGTGGTCCAGGTGGCTCCGGCGCAGGTCCCGGGGTCGTCGAGTACCAGCCGCCTCCAGGCGAGTACCTGCCGCCGTATTACGCCGGGTATCCGCCGCCCCCGCCACCGCCTCCGCCGCCGCCAAATCCCGCATATATGCACTCTCAGGGACGACCTTTTGTAGACCGTGAGTATACTTCATTTATTCTGAATTTTTCCCAGTGAATAATTTAAAATATTATAAAATAATGTTAAACCGTAAGAAAATGTACCAAACTCCATTCAATAGTTTCTTGCGTAATGTTAATAAAATACAGCAAACTGTTGCATTCTCTTGCGTTTTTCATTTCCACCGCATCATCAGAGCTGTATAATAATTTATCATCGCCATATCTCTCGATTCGCAGATGCCTTCCAAAGCTGTCCGTGCCCTATGCAGTCGTGTCCAAAAAACGCGGATACTGGGCCCCTTATTGGTAATGGTAAGGGAGCGCCAGTAGTATCGGGGCCCGGTCTGTCATTGCCACCCAGCGCCTTGGTGGGGCCGCCCTCGCCGGCGCGGGGTCTAGCCGGGCTAGCACCCCCGCACGGCGCCAACGCCTGGGACACGGATCGCGTCCAACTCAACCCGGTTCACCGCGGTAACGTTGCCGCAGCCAATCAACAGCAGCAGCAGCAGCAGCAACAACCAAAACAGCAGCAGCAGCAGCAGCAGCAAGCCTCGACGAGCGCAGCTGCAGACGCCGCCGCCGTAGCCGCCACCGGTTCCGATAAAGACAAGTGCGAGGTGAAGCTCGAGAAGAGCGTGTCGCCGGCCAGCGACGAGGTCGCTTTGGACAAGCCGCCCTCGAACGCCTCGGCCTCTCCCTCGACACACCACCACCACCACCTGCACCACCACCACCATCACCACCACCACAGCCTCAAGCTCGAGAACAACAACGTCAAGTGCGAGTCGCGCAGCTGCCTCGCGATAGAGGACGGCAGCGCCGCCACCAGCTCCGCCGAGACAGCCCTCCAGCCGAAGGTCAAGTGCGAGATGCTCAAGTGCGAGCAGTGCGTCAAGGAGGCCGCCGCGGCCAGCAGCCAGCTCGCCATCTGCGAGATGGACAAGGACTCGGGCATCCTCGACGACGACGCGGGCAGCGGCAAACTCGAGACAGACACCGAGGTCAAGGAGGAGCTCAACGCACTGGTACGTAAGCTTTGCGCGCTCATTCTCTCATTCTCATCATCATTATTGCTGGCGCAACTCATGCTCATCCCCGACCCTCTGCCCCATTCAGAACGTCTTCTTTTCTAACCAGGCCGACGCCGACTGGAAGAAGCCGGACTACGAGCCCACCGCGCCAGAGCCTCTCGTCGAAGAAGAGGAGGCGGAGGAGGACGAAGAGGAGGTCGACGAGGACGAGCAGGAGAACGTTGACGAAGAGGAGAAGCCCACCTCCGAGCAGCAACAGCAACACAAGTGCCAGAAGCTTACCAAGAGGAAGTTGTCGCTCGACAGCCTCTCGGACGTCGTCAAGCTCAAGAAGATCAACAAGCGGACCATGTCCGTCGGCTCGCCCAGGGAACTCGCAGCGACGCCTCCGGTGACCAACGGTCAAGCGGTGGAGACCGAGCCCGCGCAGAACGGCACGACCGACGAACCCACGTCGGATCCGCAGAGCTCGCCTTCCACTCCCACGCAGAAGAAGAAGCAACCGACGAAGAAGGAGCTGCAGAGTCTGAAGCGCAAGTCCGAGGCCACCGTCAACTCGGCCGAGACGCCGCCGAAGAAGGCGAAGAGCGGCAAGACGATATCCAGCGAGACCTCGATCATGGAGACAATAGACAATGTCATCCAGCAGAGCGTGCAGATGACGGCGAAGTCCGCCAAGACAAAGAAGGCCAAGAACGGCAAGGTCGAGAAGAAGAACAAGAAGAACAGCGTGAACCTTCTGTCGACCATAAAGCGCGCCTCGAAAAAGCTCGACATCGTCAAGGCGGTCGTCAGCGAGAAGTTCGGCCTGATCAAGAATGAGATCAAAAACAGCCAGCAGAAGATCAACAGCAAGGTCGACGCTAAGCTCAAGTCCAAGGTGCAGAACGTCAAGACGAAAAACATCAAGGTCAAAGCCAAGATCCTCCAGGTCAAGACCAAGGTTCTCGAAGCGAAGAATAACAAGCTCGCCGAGGTTAAGAACAACAAGCTGATCGAGGCGGCGACGAAGAACAACAACAATAAGCTCGCCGAGTTGAAGAACAACAAGATCGTCGTGGCCAAGAACGAGAACAAGATCCTGGAGACACTGAACAACGGCAAGATTCTCGAGGTCAAGAGCAACAAGTTCGTCGAGGCGAAGAACAACAAGAACAGGAGCCTGGGCTTGAAGGAGGCCAAAGAAAGTACGGTGGAAGCCAAGGACTCCAAGGATACAAAATCCAACGTCGTTCCAGTTTTCTCCGCGCCTGTCACGCACTGCAAGGAGCCTAAGGCTGTTAAGCTGAACAATTGCGCGAAGAAGGGCAAGACCGTGTACGACGCAACGGCCGAACCCAAGAAGTGCAAGAAGAAGGGCAAGGGAGCGAAGAAGTCCGTCTGCAGGAGGGACAGCTTCTTCAAAATCGAGGAACACTTTAGAGAACCGCCGGGCAAGTGCCTGCCTCTGATCAGGAAACCGTTTCTCAAACCCAAATGGAGCAACGGATGGAGCTGGGAGGGCGAGGCGTTCGAGGCCAAAGTTTACTTGACTGTTAGTTGACTAGCAAGCTTGAAACGATCAACACTACGAGCGAATCTAACTCATCATTTCTTTTCTTCTTTTAGAACGAGGAGTCAGCCATTCGCCGATGTTACGTCAGCATGAGGCACGAGAGCGGGGACGTTCTCCGACCGCTGGACTGCGTCTTGCTGAAGAGCGGACCAAGAAAGGCGGACTTGCCTTACGTGGCGAAAATCGCCGCGCTCTGGGAGAATCCGGACGATGGTAAGTTGCCTCTACAGTGATTTTTGTGAAAATCAATCGGTTAATCTATCGAATAAGGTCTCTCTCTGCGACAGATAGTGAAACGAGAGGTATCGGCTGTTGAATTAGTCAGCCATCGATAATTCATTCGATTAATAAATTCTGCTTTCCAATTAATTAGGTGAAATGATGTTCTCGCTACTGTGGTACTACAGACCGGAGCATACCGAACAGGGTCGTACTGAGTATGACACCGACGACGAGGTATTTGCCTCCCGGCATCGAGATGCCAATAGCGTGGCTACTATCGAGGACAAATGCTATATTCTCACCTTTAATGAATATTGCCGGTAAGCTAAACTCTGCTCGTATCGACCGAACGCGGAACATTGGAACGAGTATTAAACTTTTCTTTTTTTCATTTTCCAGCTATCGCAAGAGTATTCGAAGGATCGAGGAGGGCCTGGACTACCCGGGCCTCATAGTACCTCCGGGCGATCAGCTCTACCCACGCGAAGCCCGACAGCCTCCTATCCCCGTGCCCCAGGACATGGTCCTCTTCTGCCGGAGGGTCTACGACTATCGCGGCAAAAAGTTGGTCAAGAATCCCGGATGACTCGACTAGCCCTAAGACGAAAAAACAAAAAAATACAGCAACACCGAAGAGCTGCTCAGGGGCGGGATCGAAGAAAGAAGGGAAGAAGAAGATAGTGTGTGTGTGTGTGTGTTTTTGTCTGCGAGCGACAAAAAATCAATTAAGCGAATAATTATTGTGTATGATATCTGTAACGATATATATCGAGCGTGACGTTAAACTAAAAAAAAAGTGGAGATCGAGCGCGCCCTCGGTGGATTTGACAATTTTATAGGTGAAAAATGAAAAAAAAAAAACGAGATATGAAAATAATGATATTTTTTGCGAGATAGTCTTTACACGCTCCAAGAGAGAAAACGGGAGGATAGGATGTGGAGTAGGAGATGAAGGGTGAATATTTTTCAACTAGCGATTTAGAGTAGAATGTCACAACTCGCGATGAAGATTTAAAAAAATAAAGAAGCCAGGGGCATTGACCACTTTAGCGAAGAGAAATATCTTATTGTATACACGAGCAGGGATACTACGGGAGAAATCAACGTTTGCGACGTGAAAAATGCATTTTCCGACTCTCCAAAAGCACTTCGCAGTAGTGATTACTCTTTGATTTCGTTCGATTTTCTTTTATGCCTTTTTAATGCTCCATTTACCATTTTTTCAATTTAATTTTTCAAAGAAGAGAGAACCAAACGAAACAGAAACATTTTAACTTGGTTCGCAATTTTTTTACGGATTCTTTTTTCGATCATATTCTCCGTTTCAAATCTTTTATTGAGAGAGTGTATTATGACGATTCAAACTATCAAGTATTTAACATACTTGTGCATTATATGCGTAGCTGTACTATAGCGTTTTATAATATAGTACACAAATGAAAGTTCAGAATATAAAATTATTTACTAATTAAATTAAAGATATAAATACTAAGTATTTAAAAGTCACTAGTAGAAGTAAACGTTGCATTAGTTGTTTTTGATTGATTTTTAGCAATGATCTTGCTTCGGGTGAATATTCGATTTTTCGTTTCTTAAAATAACGTTCTAATGACGAGCATAGGTTTTGGTAATCTAAATATTTAACGAATACACGTAAATTTGATTCTACAATGGTAGGGCGATTTGATACAAACTACTGACGCTTAAGTTTTTATTTTGCACGATTTACATTGTGTGGATGAGTTTTTAATTTATATACTATGAAGATGATTCTCTCTTCTGAAGGCCTCTGAAATCTCGAGATACCTACGTAGGCGAGTTCACAACGCGTAAACATTACGAATTATTGCGGTTGTAAATGTTTTGCTAAATAATGTTTAACAATGAATAAATTAATGCGTAGTATTGACGCGGCGAGCATGTAACATGGCGCTGTAAATCGATGTGATGAACTACAAGAAAGCGAGTTTTTTGTTTCATCTGCAGCACGAATAATTGTTATGATTATATTATAATATACTCGATGGCAAAACGCATAATTATTTGAAATATTAGAGAATATTTTAAATATGAAATGGCGATTATAACGAACTATTTCTATTATACGGTTATTATTCTACTTTGTACTAGTTATATTCCATTGAAATTCCAAGCGATAGAAAGGATGTCGTTGATTTTGAATATTTACAATAGCAAAAGCTGCGTGGCGGGTGTTTTGTTAGAAATCATATTATTTAAAATTAATATATTTCTTATTATTATTATCATTATTATTAATATTATTCTATTGTATTATTTAATATCTAATATATTGGATCTACTCTGACTATTAAGTTATTATTTTCGAAGTGCGAAAGAGTGTGAGAAAGTGAAGTTAAAGAGGCGAGTGAAAACTTGAAATAAAGTAAAAGATGCTAAACAGATGAAAAACAATGAGAATATTACGTTTTGAGAACCCACGTGTATGTAACAAATCTTTTGAATAATTCCCCATAATCAAGACCAAGTAGTTTCTTAGCCAATTTCCTTTTTTTATACTAAAGAGAAAGAAAAATTCGTATACAAAGTTTTCTCATTTTTTCCAAACAAGCATACTATTATAAATATCGTGTGCGTGCAAAGTTTTCTATACTTCTCGATATTATGATACTAATTGAGTTCGTCTTCTCCGAGGAAGATGGATAAGAATTGATAGAATTCCGCATACTCATTTCTGCAATTGGTTAAGATGGGAACAGTGCACGCGTAGGAAGAAAAAAAAGAAGCATATCCTCCATTCGACTTTTTTGCGTATGGTCCATGAGATTCTCACAATTCAAGGCGAACGGATTATATTGTATCCAGAATCGCGTTTTGTTTCTCGAAGTCTAAAGAGGAAGGCAGATACGTAAGGAAAGTTCGTTGGCATTAATCAAAAAAAAAAGTTAAAGATATTGAGAAGGAGAAAGAAAATGTTGTGCGAATTGGGTTTGAAATATAGTAAGGAGAATTAAAGGTGCAGTTGCTGTAAACGATTTTACATTGTATCGATATTAATGATAAATTTTCATCGGGTATAACAGAATAAGAGTCCGACGGTTCTTCGCAGCGAGAAAATTGATATTTCTCGACGTGTTATAAACATAGGCTGCCGATGAATTGTTTCAAATTCATCAAATTATCTGACAAGAAAATATCGTATGAACACGATCGACGAATTGGAACAATTACTTTGAATATGCCTTTTAGATAATGTGAAAATCAATAGATATCGCATAAGCGCATAAATACGAGTAATCTTTATGTGTATTTGACGCTAGTATGTTATACAATTATATATTAATTATTATTTAACTCGTCTACTACTTTTGCAATGCTGAGAGAGTTTTTTTTTTGCATTAGACAATTGTCAGATCAAGATAGACTTTATTTTTCATGGGCATTTAAATGAGAAGTACATGAAAACGAGTGTACTAAAACTTTCTTCAAGCCTTGATCATAGTAGACTGACAATATGTTCTGTAAGCTCGTAATTCATTATTTTTACGCAATTCGATTATATACTATTCTCAGATAATTAATATATGATTTTCGAATAAATGTAAATACTATATGTGTGGTTGAATTAAAATAAAAAAAATTGTTTTATTAATTTGAGTTTTGTTTTATTTGTTGGAAGAAGCGTTGTCGAGAATGTCAACCTGTATAATTGTATTTCACGAAAAACTGGGTGTGTTTCTCGTTTTTGTCGAGAGAACCAGTCGTCAGTATAAGAGCAGAAACAAAAGAAAAACTACTAAAAACAATAGATACGAACTGTTTTCGACATTTTTGCCTGTGATGTGAAATGCGATGTGTAACCGTGCACTTATCCAAGCAACCTACGACATTTCGTCTTTTTGTATAAACGAACCAGTCGGCTTGAACATTTTTCAAAACGTCGCGTAATCTCATTGATCATTGAAACTTGTGAAAAAAACTCTGTAAAGTAGCATTTATAAACATGTAAAAAGAAGTCGAAGTATGAAAATCGTGCGATGAACCGTTGGACCTACGATAAAAAAAAATAAAAAAAAAAATACAGCTGGCGAGCATACAAATACAATAAATTTAACGGAAAAAAAGAGAAGATTCAGAATTATTTCTACACGAGAATTTATGACGTAAGGGTATATACAGAAAAAAAATGATATACGAATACATATGAATATATTATATATATTTAGATAACTAGAGTAACGAAATATATAAATATTATATATTATATTGTATAATTATATATGGAAGGATATCGGAGGTGAGAGTTTTTTGGGGTATTCTCGACGTGTTTACTTTTTCATCGCTTACTCTTCTTATTTCAGAGTTATCAGGGCAAAGTTTTGAATCCGGAGCAATATAAGTGATAATTATTCCCTTTGATTAAGCAAAGACAACGGGATAGTCGAATAAGAATGGTTAACAAATTGCATTAAAAAAAAATATAAAGAAAAAGTGCCACAATCGTTCCTAGCAATCTTTGCCCGAATTCTCTCCGCAGATTGTATTGCGAAAGTCGTCGATCCTTTTTGTAAGTCACTTTCAGTTTCTATCATACTTCGGGATTCCGGATAAGAATTTTGCCGAATCAGAATGCCAGTCAATATTATGCACTGTAATCAATGGTAAAAATATTGTTTATATTCTACGGTTCTCTTTAAAAATTAGTTTCGAATAACTAATATACGACAGACAATAAAGTATAATTGCTTGAAACACTGTAACACTTTATGAATTGAATTTTATAGACTAGTTTGCGCTTGCAATTCGGTTCGGCTCGTATAGTTTTAAAGGCAATAATTAAAGTGAACCAAGGACCCAGCATAAAATCGTATCCAGTAAAGATATTTAATCTAACGAATGAAATTCGAGCTATATAATAAAACGATACATTTTTCATCGCGATCTAACTTACATAAAGTAACGAGTATATAACCGGAAAACTATAGATAAAGTATTATATTCAACCTTTTGAAAATCCAATCGAAAATGTAACGACGCATAATTGTAAATAATAACTGTAACGTGTAAATACGCACAGGCTTGTTTCGAACGTTGTTTTTACGCCTCGATAAATTCTCATCCGGAATCCCGAAGTCGATCGTTGTTCTTTTCCAAAGCGAGAACCAGACAGACACGTAGAAAGTGTATTTTGCGTGCGACTACTACAAGCGAGCGTGAGAATGATTGGGATTGAGAGTTTCATCGCTCAGTAATCAGTACCGTTGATCATTCGCCCAAGCAATCTATGAAAACAAAAAAGCTTTCAACTCTAATTTCAAAATCACGCTCATATCCGCAATGTTTTTTACAAAGTAATTAACTTACACACGCATTATGAACCAAAACAAAGTTTCGCTGCAGCACTGAGAGTGTTTGATGGTACTTTATAAAGCGTCAACGCGGCGACGGTGTGGAATGACCCGAGGAGACAACTTTTTTCCGTGAAAAACTCTGTAATTGTTTCTTCTTTTTATCAGGAGCTTGTGTCTCTCTCGTACTGTAGTTCTTTATACATATGTGTGCGCTTCGTAGAGAAAAAAAAATAACAGCAGAGTGCGCCGCTTTTTCCTCGAATTAGAGGGAAAAGGGCAAACGTATAGTTATATATTAACAAAGACAAAAAAAAGCTGCAAGCTGTCGTTATGTTCGTAAGAAAAATTGTATCTCGACAAACAAACAAAAAAAAAAAAAAACACTATCTCTGGATATTCGTGATTCTAGGCTCTGCGGTGAGGTTGTTAGTATACAAGCGTCGACTGATGCGGGAAAAAAGGTGACAATTTACGGTCTTCTCTGTGGTGTGTACATTACGCGTTAAAAAAATAATAATAATTAATAACAGAGCGGAACAGGAGCGAGCGCAGTCAGGACATGGGAAGATAAGACGCACTAGTCGAGTCGAGAGAAGAATAGTAGGGATAAAATGCAAAGTTGTATCATTGTAAAAAGAGCTGCGACGGAGGCCGAAATGTTCAATAAATTATTTGATCGAGCTCGGTGGAAAGCTGGCTTTGTTACTCTTTACACACGCACACTCCTACATCCCCGTGTGTGACGTTTTATTCGCAGTTTCTCGAAATAGCCGCGCGTCGATGAGAGGAAGAATTTTAGTATTCGCACGATCGCAAAAGGAGCGTTTTCGCGAACACGGGCGAAATACGTCGATTCTCGCGAGAGACAATAAAAGAAGAGGTAGAGAGCCGGACACGGAACGCGTGTACGGCTCTCGAGAAATGCAAATATGCTTCGCTTCGAATATTCTTCGTCCTCTCTTCAAGAAAATTGAACCACTTGGGATGACGTTCGCTCGTCGAGTCGTCGGCTTCTATACTCGTCCATTGAAAGCCGAGCATGTAAAACACGAGCGCGAAGGAGTCGCGCGCACAATGCAGAAGAATTTCAACGGTCACTCCTCGGCGCTCTTTGAAAAAAAAACTTTCTCTAATCCCGAGCGCAAAGGAATAGGGGAGAGAGAGAGAGAGAGAAGAGTAAGAAGAAGAGTTAATCCGAAAGCCAGGGCCGGCATCACGGCGATCAACGTGCCGCGAGTCTCGGCTCGCAGATTAAATTAATTCGATTAATAGATGCAGCCTAGAATATTCGCTCAAAGGCCTTTGTGCCTCCGTGTGTGTGTGTGTGTGTATATAGCTCAACGGGGGCCGCCGAAACTGTTTCTTCCGCGCGACCTCTTTACATCTCGCGGGATCGCAAGTACGTGTACAAGTTTTCGAAATCCGCTAATGGCTCTAATTTTAATTAATTCCGAAGCGTATGTATATGGATAAGCGATTACAAGCGCCCTTGTCTTAAAGGGAAAAAAGAAGAAAGAAAGAGCCGCATGAATGAACGAAGCCGCGGAAGGTGTTTCTCTCTCGTCCCTTTTTTCAGCGCCGAGATCCGGATTAAGATAACGCCCTTTAATTTCTGATCTCTCGCGCGTTCGACTATATGTATATATAGCCTTTGTTTCGCGAGCTGAATACGCGGGCCGAAAAAAGGGTCGGAATCTAGATCGCGCGCCGCTAATAGAAACGCAAAAGCCGTATACCTGCGCGCATATATTGATAGCTATATATACTCTAATAACTCGATTGCGGAGCTGTGGTATATCGGCTCTGTTATTAAATTGAAATCCGACGAGAGGCATTTTTCGAGAGCGAGAGTAAACAAACGGTCGTAAATATGTATACAGCTATCAAGATCCGATGCTGCATCGCAGACCTGTCACTTGTTTTATCTCTTGGCGCTGATCTATCAGAAATCCTGGAAATAGTATGCAAATGAGCGTCGCCGTGCGATCTAGGCCGACGATACAGAAAAAGCATCTGGAATTATATTACACACATACACGCAGGCATATTTGCTGTGTATTACATTGTGTGCTCGAACAAAGACCGAAAATACACCGCTGCCGTTGCTACTGCATATTCTATCATTATACGCTACCCGCGTTATTGTTAATTTATCGAAATGGCTTTCTGTTTAGTTTGACAAGCGCGGGATAATGCAATACGCTCTTTAGAAATCCATGCATTATCCAAAATGACGCACGCTAATGAATTGAAAGGTTATTAAATTGAGAAAATCTAATAATTTTTCATCAAGCGCAGCTGATTAATCGAGAGGACGATAAAGTATTCCGAAAACTTTTACTTCATCAGCGAGATATTCTAATTCCAGCTATACACTGCGGCGCCCCTTGAAAAAAAAAAAACGCAGCAGAAGCGAAACAAAGTCGAGGAGGGTAAAAAGTTTATTAAAAGATTCCTGAATCAAAATCGAATCTCCCGCCGCTTCGTTACTCGACTCTCTCGTCGGCGACATTCCGGCGTGAAATGAAAGCTGCCGGCGAGTAGCAGAAGGGGTTTGGAAATTGTTTAGCGCGAGGGTCGCCTCTCTCTTTCTCTGGTATACATCAGAGAGTCGAAAAAGGCATCCGAAGTTTAATATCGTCATCTTTCGAATAATAATATAAAACGAGATCTTATTATTATTCGGTCCGATTATATTTTCTCGAGCGAGCGAAAAACACACACGCATATGCGGTGACCTTAACTGCATATACGAGGGCTCGTTAGGTCCCCGATTCTTCGCTAATTGGTTCGCGTTTGATTAACGCCAGCCGAGTAATTACGAACTTATCATAAATACACACATACACACACGCTGCAGCTCTTTTAACTGCGCCGTGTAAGGCACTGTTTGTCCGTGTTTACCCCTGGAAATATAACGTTGCGCTGCATTTTTCCGAGATTAAATTAGCGGCTATTTTACCTTGAGGCATTTTTTTATGCAAACGAGCTTAATCGAGGGATGAATCGATCGATCGCGTCGAGTCACACAGCGCTATTCGAATAAATAAAGCCGATAAAAATCTCTAAAAATAAGTGTACGAGCACATGGCCTCTGTATATCCGTCCTCGCCAACTTCTCGATCACCTCATAGAGACGCTCTTTTTTCTCGCGTCACGGCGTCTCACGTTTCCCGAGAGAGACGCGCGCATACGTACCCCTTCCTTCTTCCTTGTTTCGGCAGATTGCCGACGCGCTGAAAAAGCTACTGGATCCACATGATCCCGTCGCGTGATTTTCTTAATTCTTCAAGCAGCTCCAGCGATTATTTACACGAAAATAAAAGGAGAGCAAAGGATATAGGACGATGAGGGAAGGGGGACCCCCGAGAGCGCGCGATTTATTCAGGTTTGCATTCCTGAGAGAGAGAGGAGATCGTTTCGTGGAACACGCGTGCGATTTTTCGGCCCTTCGACTCGCTTATAAGAACTAGGAATAAACGAGCCGAGTGTGGATCCTTTCTTTTTTTTGCGCGGGTATGTGCGTGACTGCAGCCGAGTGCTCTGAATAAATTGTATACCTGTACACACGGACACGTCGAAGAAGATCTCAGCGCTGCCGCACTTATCGTTCGGTTATTTACCGCAAAAAAAGCTCGCGATTAGGATTCAATTTAAAAGCACTTCTCCGTCGATATGCAGATCGAGCTCGACGAGCCTTTTGTTACACAGCGGCGGATAGAGTCGAGAAGATAGCGAGACTCCCTTTTTCCCATGCACACACCATACGCGCTTTATAAGCCGCGAAAAAAAAGCGCAAAAGTGCGCGGAGAGAAACATACGGTCGTCTTCTCCTCTTACAATATCCTGCCTTCTCTCGCGCGTGTCGCTCAAGTTTTATTACGCGGGCCGCAAGTGGCGCGTAAAAAAAATTCAGCGCTCGCTGCTCTTCATCGTCTTTCGTCGCTTGTATCCTCTTTCTTGATTCCTCGAGGCTTTATCGACTTTGTATATACTTTTTTTTTGTGGCTAAACGATTTCTTCGATCATACGCGCCGAAGTTATCTCGAATCGTCGATGTCGAGAGAGATATCGTTAAACTGACAATAGTCCTATCCCCTGAGAGAGAGAGAGAGAGAGAGAGAGAAGAGGCTGCGGTTAAAACTCCGAAACGTTTCTCTCAGCGTCGACGGACACAAAGACCATAGCTAAAGAGAACAAATTTGCGGAATAGCCGGTAAATCACTTCTCCATGTGTGTTTTGCTGTATGAAAATTCGAATTATTTCAAGCGCGCGCCAAGCGATTATAGTTTTGAATTTCACGCGCGTCGAATTCACGCGAGCGTCGATGATAAATATCCGTTACACCAAGTCGCGAGCGACGCTCGGATTAAAAAGCTATTTTGCCTTGTATGTACACAGTTCAGAAATGCACGTTTTAAAGCATTCGAAGCAACGTTCGAAAAATCACACGAGAATCTCATGGGTTGCAATTTAACTTATTTGGGATTACTTCCACTTAGAAGGTAATGGATAATTGTTATTTAAGAAATTTCATACGTGTTTTTCAGTGGGAACATAACGAGAAAAAACGCGAGTCATGATTAGAAATGTCGCTTTTAAGCCCTCGTTTCTCCCGACTACGCGTGTGCGAGGGGACGATAAAGTCTGCCCTCGGCTATTTGTTGGAAAAATTCGCGCCGTGTTTACAGCAGTGAGTCGCGGAAAAAACGATCCTTCGCTTCAGCTCCTCGGACTCGATTCCAAGAAGTTCGAGGCGCACGCGACGATCCGCCTCTGTTTTGACAAGTGATCCTCCTCTCCTAAGTTAATCCCCCAAAAATAATTACACCCCGCGTGTGCTTAGGCTCGATTACAAAGTCAAATATTGATTTTCGCAATATCCCAACACACGTTCCTACGCGAAAACGCGAAACAGGTTTCGAACATATTCGCACGAGGCTGCTGCAACAATAGTCGCGGAGAAGCGAGAGCAGGTATAACAGCAGTGGAGGGGCGGCAGCGAACGTCGACTCGGAGGGGGGGGGGGGGGAGCTTGCTGATAGGGAGGGACGCCCGGCGCACACCTATACGGATGCGCCGCTTCTCCCGCCACCAGCAGCAGCAGCAGCAGCAGCAGCAGCCGCGGAGAGAGACAGTCGACACGGCGAGTTCAGTCAGCGGTTAGCCGCCAACGCAGAGAGAGCGTTTCCCTACGACTCTCTTCTCTCCGATCCTCTACACTCGCTCTCTTACTCGTACCGTAGCCAACACACGCAGATCAGATCAGAGTGCGAATGTCGCGCGGTGACATGTGAGGCCCCCGGTGCTGTGCATCCCCGGACAGGTCGCGGCGAGTGCGCACGCGTTTTACACCGAACAGAGCCAGTGCGCGAGTGCGACGAGTCAGCGAATAGCGAATAGATCGAGCGTAGCGAGAATCCCACGATGAAGGGCGCGATCGCGCTGCTGCTGCTGCTGCTGCTGCTGTGCTCGCTGCTCAGCGAGTCCTCAGCCTCGGACTCGAGCAGCGAGATCTTCACCAAGATGTTCTCGGGCCAGCCGGACCCAGCCGATCCCTGCTACGACGAGGACCGGCCGCGGCGCTGCATCCCCGACTTCGTCAACGCTGCCTTCGAGAGACCGGTCGTAGCCTCGTCGACCTGCGGTATTAGCGGGCCGACGCGCTACTGCGACGGCCTCGACTCGTCCTCGTGCCACCTGTGCGACGACAGCGTGCCCCGGCGCCGGTTCCCGGCCTCCTACCTTACCGATCTCAACAACCCGACTAACGTGACCTGCTGGCGCAGCGAGCCCCTGGTCTCGCCGTCGAGCCTCTCGGCGCCGCCGGACAACGTCACCCTGACCCTCAGCCTCGGCAAGAAGTACGAGCTGACCTACGTGAGTCTCCAGTTCTGCCCTAAGGCCGCCAAGCCGGACTCGATCGCCATCTACAAGTCCATGGACTACGGCAAGACCTGGCAGCCCTTCCAGTTCTACTCGTCGCTCTGCCGCAAGGTCTACGGCCGGCCCAACCGGGCGACCATCACCAAGGCCAACGAGCAGGAGGCCCGCTGCACCGACAGCCACAGGTACACCGGCGGCGACGGCCTCGGGCCCGTCGGGCGCATCGCCTTCAGCACCCTCGAGGGCCGTCCCTCGGCGCCGGACTTTGACACCTCGCCGGTGCTCCAGGACTGGGTCACCGCGACCGACATCCGCGTCATCTTCAACCGGCTGCACATGCCGCAGCAGGAGCCCGTCTCGCCGCCGGTGCACGAGGAGGTGCTCAGCCTCGAGGAGATCGCGAAGCGCGAGCGCGACGAGGCCAAGCTCAAGGGCCAGAAGGGCATCAACAGCCTGTTCGGCGAGCCCGGACTGGGCGGCACTGCCCTGCCCTCGGTGCACCAGGTCCTCGCGCCCCAGGAGCTGCAGAGCAACGACGCCCTCGAGCTCCAGGAGATGAGCTTCGTCTCGGTGCCCTCGACCACCAGCAGCAGTGGCAACGCTAGAGAGCAGCAGAGCAGCCTGGCACACCACTACGCTGTCTCGGACTTTGCCGTAGGCGGGCGTTGCAAGTGCAACGGACACGCGGCCAAGTGCAGCCCCGACAAGGACGGACAGCTCGCCTGCGAGTGCAGACACAACACCTTCGGACGCGACTGCGAAAAGTGCAAGCCCTTCTACTTCGACCGGCCCTGGGCCAGGGCCACAGCCAGGGACGCCAACGAGTGCAAAGGTAGGCGAATCCGAATTTGTTTTGGCGCCACGCTGCGAGGGCTCCTTTCGCGCATAATTTATCATCGCTGCGCGACTCTGCTGATATTTATCGGCTACGTGCAGGCGCGTCTGCAACTGGGATGAATTTATCGATCGATCAATTAGCAAGAAGAAATCTCTCGCGACGTGTATAAATAATTGATTTACACAAAAAAAATAACACGAGTATTTAAACAGTCGTAAACATAGACTGCCTATGAATAGCAGACGAAAGAAATTTCCCAACACGCATACTCGACGCCCGTCTGCTCAATCGAGCGTCGATCGGTGCTAAGAATAAAACTCAATTATCGCTTTCCTAGCGGCAAAAAAAAAAATTCACGCTTTCCCCGCGGTCACGGCTCCTAATCCGTTAACAAGCGCTCAGCAGCGTCCATCAATTCCGAATAGACACGTATACGTCCCAACGAGAAAGAGATTTAAAAATGCAAATGCAGCCTATAATCCGTAGAGGCGGCTCCTAAATATTTTCACGATCGCTTCTTTATCCATCCGCGCCGCGCGAGAGATGGGATACATAAATCCTAATTACGGCGATTATGCAATTAAGGAATGAGCCGTCGCTGCTCCTTCGGTGGCCGGCGTATGCGGGCGTCTCTCTTTTTCCCTCGTTAATGTGTATACGACGGGGGGAGAGATAGGCGCGAAGAATGTGCCGGCGGCCGGACAATGTTTATTTCACGGCGATGTCTCGCGCGCTCTCCGGCTTCTGGAAACGTAGGTGTGACGGTCTGCTGCTGGTATAATCTCTTTTTATGCGATATTGTGATTTAATGGAAAGCCGATTATTCTTTTAGGTTTGCTTTTTTTTTTTATTCAAATTGAAAAATAAACGGGTCGGCTGTGTTTTTACAAGGAAAAGTATGATATAATTTATACAGTCGCGGTGAGGAATATCTCAAGACACCCACACAAGGTTAATTTGTCACTTGCGGATTAATTTTAGATTTCTCGAGAATCCAGCGCACATTTTTGTTTAGACTGTCTGCCGATGTGTATCACACGCTGTATACTTCGTGTGTGTGTGTGTGTATACTAGTGTCATCGGCGATGAGTCACCTTTTTTATAGCGCGTAATCCGTGATTCCTCGTATATTTATTTATATTTCGAGTTATATCGAAGAGACCTCCTTATCGCCTACCCGCGAAAAATATTACTCACAGGTCTCAAATTCAAATCCCGCGCCGCCAAACAATACCTCCTCGAAGAGCATCATCACATAGAGAGTATCGTTTAGACATGCGACGGACAAAAGGGGCCGAAAACCCGGGCATACATAGCGAGTTTATTAATGCTCGCCCCGAAAAGGGAGCGTATACATACACAGAGAGAGAGAGAGAGCGCGTATACGATTTCGCCGAGAGAGGCAAACCCAATTTCCTCGCGGCTGGCGCAAAACAAGCGTTAACGAGCCGAAAGAGCCCCGGGAGAGAGACGGCGGTTTACGCAAAACTCGTCTCGCGGCGGCCGTTATATGCGCTCGTCTCTGCGGCGATGAAGCTTTTTGCGATTAGACGCGCTTATTATTCTTCGCTCTGTAGGTATACACTCTCTCTCTCTCTCTCTTTACGACGAGACGAGATGAGAGACAAACTTAGATGGCGCGAATTAGAACTTGCGGGCTATGTAGCGGGCCATATTCGCTCAGAGAGAGAGAGAGAGAGAGCGTACTTTTCGGGATAATTAACGGAAATGTTATTGTTGCCGTTACAACGCGAAATGCCCGCGAGTGAAATCGCACACATAATAGAGAGCAGCGGAGATGTTTCTCTCTGTGCAGTGTGTCTGCGTTAACATTTTCCATTGTATATTGTATTTCGTTTGTAAAATCGTTATAGCTTTTGTTGTACGCGCGAGCCGCGTACAAAGAGAGCGAAGATAACATAGAGTTGAATTCGGAGAAACGCGTTTTCATTATTTTTTTGTTCACGATGATGAAAAAAAAAATGATTAAAAATTCGTTAAAATACACGAGAGAGGGAAGAGGAGTGCGCTCAAAGTGGCCAATACGATTCTCTCTCTCTCGCGAATAATATTATACGAAATATGACATCAATCCCGTATCGATCAGCAGCCAGCAGGGCCGCCGCGCGCGCTGTGCCAGCGAGCGAGTATAATTTCGACGGGCGAATAAAGCGGGGGAGGGGGCGGCCCTCTCCTCTCGTTTGCATAATCAACAATCTCGTCGGCGATTCATTTGCATTGGCCTGTCAAGAGACAGCCGCGGCAAATTGAGAAGCCGAGAGTGAGAGTGCAGAGGCGTATAAGGACCGTTCAGAGCTTCGTGTCAACTAATTTCGTTTGGGATAGTGGGAAATTGATACGCGGATATGTGTATTCGATTTTTTTTTTCGTGTTCTATAATTGATATTCTACGTCGTCGTTGCATTACGGATGCAGCGGTCGATCGAAGCTTCTCTCGGAGGATAATAACGAGGTGTTGAGAGAGAGCGAACTTTTCCCATTAAAAAAGAAACGAGGCCGCGCAGTCGACGCTTTGATTATTCCCTTCCTGTACTCGAATTATGTTTTCGAGCGTGATGAGCAGTATCGATTCGATTATCGTTATTTCGCAGATTTTCCCTCTCCTGACAATTTTCGGCCGTATGAATTGTGTCTCGCGCTCGCTCTGACGGGTCCTTTGATGTTTCTTTTTTATTTTCATAAACGAAAAAATAACGTATTGAATTTGACATTATAATTCAAAATTATAAACTCCAGGACGCGTTAATTTCATTAAGGCGCTCGCGCGTCTTATGCATCGCCTAATTGAATCGCATCTCTCCCCTCATTACTGTCGGGGAGTTATGTAAGAAAATCGAATTTAATAATGCGCGCTGCAGCCGTCGCTAATCTCGTTAGCTGTTATCATTTCTCTCGGAGCCGTCTTTCTCTCTCTCTCTCTCTCTCTCTCGATAAAAATACCTGTACAAGTCAAGCTAATGGGAAGTTATATGCGCATGAATAATTTAAAGTGGAAAAAGTAATTTTGTACGAATTCATTAACAGCTCTCGATTCGCAAGAATGTCAGAAATGCGCTAACGCATAACAGTGTGTCACACGACACTCTCGCGAAAATCCGCGAACCGCGCGTTTTACACGAGTGACAACTAATCAAAACTTTCGAATCCGAAACAATGCACCAACGCACGCGAGTGCGCGCGATCCCCCCTCTCTCTCTCCCTCTCGAAAAGCACAAGAAGCCCCAAACAAACAAACAAGCGCTGCTGCTGCTGCTGCTGCTCTGTGTGTAGAAGACGCAATTACACCCCAGCGCTGCAGGAAGAAATTCATTAGGCGCACATAACCGCGTATACGCGAGAGAGTCTGCTTAATCCCTCGATTACGTTCTCACTTTTCGAGCTCTCTCTCTCTCTCTCTCTCCCTCGCGCGTCGTCGTCGTCTTTCTCGAGTGTGCAGTCTTTTGGCGCAATCGCGAAACGAAAACCGCGAGGGGCTGCCCTTCCTCTTCTCTCTTTCTCTCCAATTAAGGCTACGGTCGCTATGGTGATGCGACATTCTCTCTTTCTCTCTGTGAGGCCCTCGATCGACGACGCGGGAAGGGGGGTATATTATGCTTTTTCGAAAACGAATAAGCTGCGCTGCGAGGGAAACGCAGACGGGATGCAGTGTGTGTGTGTGTGTATGTGTGTGTTCGAGTACGTTCCCAACTCGATTTCTTAGCCAACGGGGTTAAAACGCGCGCCAAAGGTATGTAGCAGCAGAGCTTTATTCTCAGAGCATTTAGCACCGCTAAAAGCTCGCTGCGAGGCTTTTAGTCCGAAACGCCTTTATCGCGCGCGCGATTTTTCTCAAAATTTTCATAAGCGTAAGCGCGCGAGGAAATTGAATCGAGAGAAACTAATTGACCTCGAAGTAGCTCCGCGGCTTATTCGATCTTAGGTTCTGGCGGTGCGAGGGAGGAAATTCCGTCGCGATAACGGCGGGCCGGAGGGAAAGCTTATCGCCGTGTATAGCCTCTTTTCCCTCTAATCCCGCGAAAGCGCGCGCGCTCGCGAGAAATCCACTTCTGCAGGAAAAGAGCGACTGTGCGCGCGCGCGGCTATATGAATTAAATTACGCTTTAATTTCGCGGCCGTTTCCCTCCCTCGCGCTCCCTCGTTCACTCTCTCTGCTGTGTACACACGCGTGGAATTCGCGGGGAGAATTTACATTTTAAATTGGATGTACTTACTGCGCGGAAAAACGCCGCGTCGATCTCTCTCGCGTGTGTATACGCGGCTGATGAGATAAATTTCCTCTTCGATTCGCTAGTGTATGTGTATGTATACACTGAGAGAAATTTATAGTAAATTTTACTATACTGGATAGGACATTTTACTGAAAAGTTTGGTAATCCACTCAAAGACTGACAGTCTAGTAATTTTTACTAAACTGTATAGTAAATTTTATAAAAAACTATAAATTTTGCTGTACTGAGTAGTAATTTTTACCCTGACTAAATTAAATATAAAAATGCATATAGTGGAAAAATAATTTTCAATTATTATATGGCCTAAATTTGTATGGTTATGGAGGATTACTCTTCTAACGCACTTCATTCAGAGAACATGATCGATTCACTCGCCGCAGTTGATTTTTAGAGACCTTCAACTAACCTAGATACATTTCCTACAACTAAACGCTTAATTATTATACATATTCGCAATTCGCAGTACATATGCTTATACGCCCGCAATTGTTACAACAAGGTTGCTAAACGGACTTATATCCTAACTGAGCTAACTTCTTACCGCTTGCGGGTTTTATTTTCCGTGCACCCCCTAGCGGCTTCTCGCGGCAGCCATGTTTGCTAACGCGTCAATACACATCAGTTCCGATTTTCAGATGAAAAGTACTATACGTTCTATTAAAAATTACTATACTGTCAGGTAAAAATTCATACATTGGCGATTTTCACTATAGTTTCTGTTAATTTTTCCTATTTAGTATGGTAAATTTTGTATGGAAGTTTAGTAAAAATTGATATAAATCTAGTAAAAAGGTCAGTTTTGTCAGTCTGTGACGAGATTACCAAACTTTCCAGTAAATTATCATGAACATATAGTAAAATTTACGCACTATTTCTCTCAGTGTAGGTATGTACTCGGACGAGATTTTTCTCTTCGATTTATACGAGGTATGTGTGTATACGCGCCGGTGAATCGAATTCCGGAGAACAGCTGTGGATTGTACAGGGAAAAATTCATCGTTCGAAAATCAGAAGCAACTTTAGTCGACGATCGAACGCGAGCGGATAGTTTCGGGACGACTTGGACGTCTGTTCCTGCACGGCTCGTCGGAGCGAGTTCCGCTTGCCGCAGACAGTGGCAAGAGTCGTTTCTCTCTCTCTCCGGTATACTAGTCCGCCGAATTTTCCGGCAACTGCGACGCTTTCGATCGGCTCCGCTCGACGTTCTGACTCGAACGTTTGTCGAGGAGAGTGTCGATTTAACGAGACGCGCTGTGTTTTCCGAGCTGGAAAACGTCGTTACGCTGAGTGAAGGTTATTTTTTCTTTGACAATTTGTCGAGTCGAGGTGCGGTATCGATGCTTTTAAGCCAAAATATCGGAACGTAGTTTCATTTTAAAGAAAGTTTTAATTATTTCAAACATAAATTTTGGGAAAAAGACACTTTTTCCCAAACGCACAGACGCTCGTACCTACGAGCATCATCGACAGTAGCAACGATATATGCGGGGACGGGTGCCCAGCTGATGCATCAGTCTCCCGTACACGTACCAGTTGTAGAATCTCTGGCTTGTACGATTGCGGCTGCCGAAAGTGCGGCATCATTAAATTTTTAACATGACAAAAATCGTTGTTTTATGCTTCAAATATACAACCAATGCTACCTATAAGAGCTTAATTATTATTCTGTCAGAGTGAGTGTTAACGAAGGAAGGTGCTGGTTCGCACAAAACCATCTGAAACTTAACGTTGAGCATGCATTGCAAGTTATAGCGTGAGCAGCCTAAATTTTAGGCCCAACGAGGCGGCTTCGGCATCAGTGCATACTGCTATAAGTACATTTCCCGTTCAGAATGAGACGAGGGAAGCCAAAAAGTGCTTGTGCGCCACCTACCGTTGCTAGCCATAGACATATAGCGGGACGGTTTATGGAGAAAAAGGCAGCTCAATAATTTTTTGGTTTCCCGCTACTATGACTGATTACCTGCATATATTACTTGTACACTGAGTGTCGTCACATAGCATGATAAAAAATAATAACGAGCAGATCGCCAAATCCACCAAGAAGATCTTCCTCAAACCATCGTCTTTCTCTTCGCTTTCTCTGCCAAGCAGAGAAGGAGATTTAGAGGAGCGTTTTTAAGAAAAAGCTTTTCTTCCGATCGGTTATATTACTTATATACGGCCCAGCTCTGCCAGACAGAAAATACCGGGAGATTTATAGCCACAGTAAGGGTAAAAATTTCTCCCGTGTAAGCGCGCCGATAAAGTACTTAAATTATACGCGATCTTTTTATCACAACCTACACACTTCGTCCTGATTAGTAAAATTCCAACTCGATTAATTCTCAGCTCCAAACTCTCGGCTCGGCGCAATCTCTCGCAGTATATACGTACTAACAAAAGTTCATTCAATAAATCCGAAGGATTAGCACTCTCTCGCGCAGTCGCGAAAACAAATCTCTCTCGCTCTCTCTCTCTCTCTCTCTCGCGTTATAATCGCCGCGCTAAGCTACTCTCGGCTCTCTGCGCTTAAATTCACTCATTTCTCTCCTCGCCGCGCACGTGCGAAAGAGGCCATTACCACTCGGGTATACACGCGGCAGTATAACGATTCTCCAAATTCCGTATGTTGTACATCTCGATGTTAATCCGCACCGATCGCGCAGTGAGAGAGAGAGAGAGAGAGAGAGGAAAAACGAGTTCTCTCTCGCACTCGAAGGCGAGAAAAATATTTACAATTCAGCGGCGGATTTCGAAACTTTAGCAGCAGCCCGCTGTGCGCGAGCGCGTTAAATCAGGACGAAGGCCGGCGCGCGCAAGAGTAGAGGCTCGAGATAAAGGAGAGTCGGCGGCGGCTGCGAAAAAGAATGCCAGAGCAGAAGGAGAAAGAGGAGGAAAAAAGGAGGACCGCGAGAGAGAGAGAGAGAGAGAGAGGTAGTTTAACGCTGCTGCTCCGCTCCCGCTCCGCAAAGGAGAGAGCGACTCGTGTCCGAGCAGCTTCGGTTACACTTGTAAAAGGGTGTCCCGTCTCTTCGTTTATTGCGGGCCGACTTTTTACACCGCTGCCGACGTCGATCTGGGCTTCGAGGGACTCTGCTCTCTGCTGTATAAGCTTTTTAGAGGCGAGGAGGAGGAGAAGCTGCTCTCTCGATTTTTCGGCTATTCCAACGTGGATGGAACTCGCCTACACATACGAGGAAGCGATAAGCGCGAATTTACGAGCTCCCGAAAAAGAGAGCCAACAGTGTACTCGCGGAAGAATCGACGGGAGCTGATCTCCGATAAATTAGAGTTGAAAAGTCGCGGCGAACACGCGAGAGACAGGTCTGCCGGTTAAGGCTGCGAAACGATCGACAGCCGCCGCCAGAGAGAGAGAGAGCGACTGCGGTTACCTTACACGGGGACTCGTCGTCGCTGATGTGCGATGCATCTCTCGATATCGGCGTCGGAAATCTCTCAACTCTCCGCTTTGTAGCTTCTCTTGTGTGAATCCGAAAAATCACACTCGCCTATACGCGTGTAACGAAATCATCGCGGGCGTTAAACGTATCGGGAGAACAGGTGTAATTGAAATATTTCAGGATCTCCGAGCGAGCGAGAGCGGAACTGGTACGCGCGCAAAAAAGAGCGATCCACCGCCGCTTATGCTAAGGCACGCGCGCGTGCTAGTATAGAGCGACTCGTTTTCTCGGCGTCCAGTTTTCTCTCTCTTCTCGCAGCGCTGCGTGCCAAAGTTTCTAGCGCGCGGTTTCTTTTAGCTGCTGAATTATTTAACCATCGAGTGCACACTCTATGTTTTTTCTCTTATTCACGTAAACTCGATAAAGAAAAGAAATGTCGATCTGTCGGAGCGATGGAAAAATTCTAAAAGCGACATCGCGGAGCAAGAAAGGAGTACGGCGCGTATTAGCGTCTGCGGCCGAGAGAGAGAGCGACGCGCGAGACACGCGTGCTTTTCTCGCGCAGACCGCGTGGCAACTTTGCTCTCCTCTTCTCTTCTTCGCCGAATTTATTTATAAGTGGCTGCAGCAGCGAAGAGCTGCGTTATCCCGACCTCCCGTCGATGTTCTACTAGACGCGCGCTCTGCACGGTTTTATCTGCCCACTCGATTTATCTCTTTCTCTGCTCTCTCTCTCTCTACTCGCTTTATTTTTTCTTCCTCTTTCTCTCGGGCGGTGCTCGAGAGACGCTCTCGTACAAGAGGAAAAGCTCTTCTTTGTGTGCGTGTAAAGCTCCTTTTGAAAATTCACCGCAATCGAGCTTTTTTGGCATACCACAACCCTGCGATCTAATTATAATCTTCCCTCGATACTTTCTTCTCTCGCTTCGCACCGGCTCGTATTCGCTCGCATCCAGCGGCGGTTTTACGATTACGACGAGCCTTCTTGCACGGAGAGTAAAGAGACACAGCGCCCGAGCTTTACGGCTCTTCCGCGAGCCGAGAGATTCTATTATGCGATCCGAGCATGCTCGCTTGTTTTCAATCTCAAGAAAGAGAGAGAGTGAGAGAGAGGGGGATAACAATAAAATTGCCTTTCTTTCCTACCCTTTACACGTGCTCGCGCGCTTTATATTCATCCTCTAGGCAAATAAACTGCGGTCTTTTACAGACCACGAGAGACGCGCGACAAGCTGCGTTTAATTCCGTGGTCGCGACTCTGAGAGGCACTTAATATTCGTATGGCTTTACGAGTGCATGTCCTTTGTGTGTACGTATTAGCGCCGATTTTTTGCCGACGCGCGCGATTATCGAACACGAGGCTACAGTACTTACTCGCGCTTTTTATCAGGGCTCCGCGATCGCCTCGTACGCCGTGTAATTAACGAGCTGATGATCGTTATTTTTTTCCGTTGCACACACGTGCTAAATTACATATTCACCTCTTTTTTACGCTCGAGTATAGAAGATAGCTACATAAACCTCGTCGCGTTGTTGTGAAAATTCCCGATAATCCAAATGGCGAAATAATTACACCGGTGTGTAGAGGCATCAATTACACGAAATTATACCGAGCGAAAACACGGATAGACATACTCACGGCGCTAATCCGCTGTGAAAAACCATACGGCATACTACGTGTACACAGCTAAGCGTCGAAACGGCTATTAAATAATCAAGAGTAGCTGGAGAGGAAACTATGTATAGGAAAAGGGCAGCAGACGGCTCGTTAATTTCGGATTCATTCGCGGAATCGCGCGGTGCCGCGTCCCCGTAAATTAGCCCGCGCGTAGCTCGCGTTCATGTACTCCCCTGTCGTAACTGCCCATCTCCCCGAGTCTCATTCAGTTCTAAATGCACTTCAAGCTCTTCTCTGCCCCGCGCGCGTCGAGAATAAAGTCCCTCTCTCGCGAGAGAGCTAGCGCGGAAAAAAAAAACGAGGAAGGCCGGCCGACAGAGGAAATAGAAAACGCTAACTAACAGCACCGGCTTATTTATATTTCGATTCACACGCGAGTATTTAATGAAATTCCAGCACAGCAACAGAGCCGAACTCCTCGTTTCGTTAATTTCGCCGTAAGAATTCCCGAAGCGCGGCAACAACAGCGACGAAAATAAAAAAATAAAAGGACGAGTGTATGCATAAGCCCGCGAGAACAACGAGCGCGCGGAAGACAGAGGCGCAAAATCGTCGCGCGCTGGCATTAATGGCCGAGCGCGGCTGGCGCATTTAAACGAGAGCGCGACACACACGCGCGAGAAGTAGCTGCTGCTGCACGCGCGCGAGAGAAAGCCTGTTCTATATTCGTGGCGCGCATCTATCGCGCGCGTGCGCGCGAAACGGAGACGTAGGGACAATTTTTCAGAGCGATGGGGGATGATTAAAAATTTTTTCGCTTCGAGCTGTATAATCCGTGCGCGAAGGGGAAAGCTCGCTATGAACCGAGTTAATTACGTAGCAGAGCTACTAAATTAATCGAAATCCGGGATTGAAAAAAAGTTTGCTTTTTCAAAACACGCCGACGACCCATCGTTCCCAATTTATCGTCGCTTCGAGATTATCATACTAACGAAGGATGATCCGGGAGAGCAAAGCTCGAGGGAGTCAAAACACAAACAGACGCAAAGTGTCGCTGCTGCGCGTCCCTTTCACGCTGCGTATTTCATTCTTAAAAGAGAGGGAAGTGGCTTTAGGAGTCGAATTTCAGCCCTATTCATCCCGCGGGTAAATTTACAGACCGGCTCTCGCTCTGGCCAGCAGCAGCGGCAGTTTCGACTCTCTCTCTCTCTCTATCTAGTTCTATTTCGATGATTGAGGAACAAGAGAGAGAGAGAGAGGAGTCGCAGCCTCTCCTCAAAAGCGGTAATGTAATTACACGCGGGCGTATATCGGCTCGGAAAAACGGAGGGTATAAAAGCGAGAGTAATCCTCTCGCTCGGCGATAGCAGGAGCGTTTTCACCTCTCTCGAGCGATTTAAGTGCATATAGTGCAGAGTACAGTGTGTGCGTGTTCCGGAAGGTCGTCGGCAACAATTCGCTGGCCGAAAGAGCGACAAGCGGGAGAGAGAGAGAGAGAGGCTGCTTTTAGAGGCAGGAGCGTGCATTCCGGACGAGTTCATCCAATAAATTTGGCGTTACAGCCCAAATAATGGGGCTACGCCGCCGTTGCTCCGCTCTCCCTTTGCCCGATAATCGCGCAAATTCCTCGCTGCTGCTGCGAGTGTATATAGCAACGATTTTCACGAAAATTTCGACTCTTCCTTGATCCTTTTGCTACTGCTGCTGCTTCGCTCTTTTTCCGTTGTTCTCGGTTTGACGCTCGTCGCTCTGATATATCGATCGGAGGCTGCGACGGCGATGACATTAATTTTCCTTACGTGACGAGCGATTCTCGCGGGAGGAGTACACCTATATAGTGTGGTGCAGGCTACCGAATATGGGCTTGTATTTCCCACGTGTGGCTCTGCATTTTAATTTCCGCAGCTGGCACTTTTTCTGCGTGTGCAGTGTGCCGAACTGGGGGAAGAAACTGCGCGCGTGTACAAGGAAAATAATGAAACCGAGAGCTGTATACCTTTTTCCCAAGTTTACAATCTCGCTGGTCATTTTTTTTTCGGTACCATTTTGATGAATAATTTTCATCAACATTGTATATCAATGTTTTTACGAGAGATTGCAAAAAAGGTGAGATAATGATATTGTACAGCAAGGATTCTTTTCCCTCGCAGTTATAGCTTGAGCGGCCGAAACAGCAGACCAAACAAGTCAGTCTTAGCATTGGTGGCACATAGCGCTATATCAAGACTTATGTCTAGATTCTTTGTGAGAGAAATGGAAAAGTGCCCATGCGCCACCTATTGTCGCCTGACACAGGCACTGAGAGTTTAGGCGGTGACCAAAGGACCAGCCCATATATCAAAATACACGTATACATTAAAATTGAGTTTTATTTAGACTCGCTGTAAAACGACCAACAGCCAATCGGATGACTGTAAGAATGATTACCACATCTTTTGACGAGTATAAAAAACAAAATCAGAAAAAAATTTCCAAAAAACGATGAAACTTCTGAGAGTCTCTCAAAAGACGCTTATACTTACACGCGTATTACCTACATCACAGTTTCGAGAATCCAAAGGCGTGCCAGACCACTTAGACACGCGGGCAGAGCAGCGTCGGCAGCGGCAGCCCATTAACCTCCTCTAATTATTTCTCTCGGCTGGTTCGCGCTCACGGATTTTCCTCCGGCAAAGCATCTCGCGACTTCGCTAGACGTCGTGTCTGCTCGATGCGCTCAGAAGAGGCGCAGCCCAGGCTATTGCCGCCTGTCGTTTCTCGCGCATCACGAGCTGCACTTCCTCTTCATCTCTCGTTTGCGGGCGTATTTCATGCCGCGCACGTATGGCGCACTCGCCAAGGGTCGTTTGCGTCTGTCCTTTTTCAAACACACCTCTTTATTTACTGCGGCCATCGATGAATGTTTATCATCCTCTCTCGCGGCTTTTGCCTTTACTGCCTCGCTTGCGCTCTCTCTCTCTCCGCCTTGACATTGCTTCGTTTCCTATATACTCGAAGGTGCAGTGTGTACGGACACGTATCGTTTCGTATACGAGGCTTGAATTTTTTACACGCGTTCATATCGGGATCGATTTAATGGTCAAGGATCGTCGTGTGTCGAAAGTCGTTGCTTCGAGGGGTCCGCATATTTGTCTTCCGATTGCGCAATGAAACCCAATCAAGCTTTTTTTTTTGTTTTCGCTCATTACAATATCCCTCTACGCTGTTGCCTTATTTGTTTAAACAAACCTCTTCTTTTCCTCGTCGAATTCTAAGGTGGGATGCTTCTTAGACCCATTGTCTCCTGCCGATCGTCGCACGATCGTCAGCGGTGATATGATTGACTGTGAGAGGAGACGACGGTACACACAACCCAGATCGCATCGGTAATTTCGAAATTGGCTCTCGTCGTTCGACGTAAAGCAAACAGCTCTCGTTCTATAAAAAAAATCGCTGTGCGACAGCTGGAAGTTTACTTTGGATCGTCTCGAGTCGTCGGATTTTGAAAAAATAAATCAGCCTCGACTTACGCGCAGCTCGAGGAGGAGGAGGAGGAGCAGCCCGTAAGGAAAGTAGATAGGGTGTCATGTCATATTGGATTTCGTGCGCAGCTCTCTGTGAAAACAGTAGCGCGGGAGACAGTTTACACCGACACTTGACCCCTATCTTTTTTTTTCTTCGTTGGTCTACGACTTCCGTGAGAGAGATTTTCTGAGATGATGGAATTTACGAGTTTTACCGCGGTGATTAAGGGATTTATGACGTGTGTTCGATGATCGGCTTGAAATTATGGATGAAAGATCGAGAGGTCGTGGATATAAATTGGATGATAACGGTAGTGCAGCGAGTAATTGCTACAATCAATTACGCGTGTACCTATATTCAGCCTCGACACCGAAAATGTGTTATTTCAAACGCCTTCTTTTCCTACACGTTTGACGCAAGCATTACAACAAAAACAGTGACCCAAACTCCTCTAAACGTCGAGCAATAAGGTCTTCGCCTGGTATATCTTGTTTATTTTCATAATTCGTCTATATCCTTGCGCCAACAAAGATAGCACAGCCTCTATATTGACTCACGGCGATGAGTACTTACATAAGCACTTCTTCTCGGTACCAAAAAGGTTACCAGAGTTCAGACACTCTCGTCGCTATGCGTGAAAATAATGTCTCCGAAAACAACACACACATCGAGTTAGAGAACGCAAAGATTGGTGCAGCGTGCGCATGAATAATTTGTGTGATACATAATAGTCCCGTGGATATACTAGCATAAGTCGGCGGTGCTGTTTTCCCGCGACTGTACACTTCCAGAGCACATCGGGCAGATTATTATACGACTCGCGCGCGCGCTCCAGATAAAAGTTCGCCTGGCGCGCGTGTATTTTCGCATACGCTTTATTAGCCCCGCGCTCTGCAGACTCGGCACGGTTTTGCTCGCTCTCTCTCGAACTTTCTAGCACAAACTCGAGAGAGCTTTATGCAAATCACGCGTGCGGTATACCCTACTAAAAAAAATCGCTTGAGGTTTTCGACCAATTTCTCGCGCGATACATGAAAAGAATGTCAGTAAAAAGTTTCTCACGCGAATAATCGCGCGAGTAATCGCGCGATTTATTTCAGTAGGGGTTGACGTAGCAACTCTGAAGTTGGAACAGGAGGAGATCAAGAGAAAGAATTAAAAGATTCCTAATATTGTCCCTAACTTTACTTTAGTTTTTCAAACAAGATCGTAATAAGCGTTCGGCTGCTATCAACAAATTTGTATGGGTCCAGCCTTAGAAATGCGTGTTAAAGGTCAAACTGAGGTCTAATATCTCAGCTTCCGGACCTCAGATCAATCTAAAATTTTAGTTGCGTATGGAAAATACCATTACAAAACTGTGCAAAGTTTCATTCTTTTCCTAAGAACATGATGTTTGGGTTGAACTACCTTAAGGATTTCGACCAATTTCTCGCGCAAATTTCGCATTTTAAACAATTTTAGTTTATTTAAAAATTTTTTCAAATAAACTACGACATTTTTTTCATGTATCGCGCGATAATAGCGCGAAAATCGCGCGAGAAATCGGTCGAAAACCTCACGCGATTTTCGCGTGATTTTTTTAGTAGGGTATATTTATTGTTTTCAAGCCTATCTGGCCCGGTATGGATTATTTTTTTCACTCCCCCTATACACGGCATATTTTCAACAAATATTTGATCCTTTCGGAAAAACTCTCGCTCGCACGGAGAGACCGATCCATCATCCTCTGTACAAAGCTCACAGCTATTTGCTCGACTTCCCCTCTTCGCGTAGAGCCAACACGAAACACACGCGCTCGCGCGCGTCACGATATTCAAGGGGCGACGCTGACTTTTTGTCCTCGTGTCCATACTACACTTGCCTCACGGCGTGCAGCACACTCGAGGCAGGCAAGTTAACGAGGAGCCGATTCCGCACCTGAGAGAGAAGAAATAACGCTCGCTTTTCGGGGTGAGAGTAAAGATAAACAAGCCGCGCGTCGCCGAAAAACTTCAGATCTACTCCTTATTCTGAAGAGCATCGCGTCGTGCATGTTTATCTTCTCGGAAACGAGCGCTGCGGGGACCACACGCGAATATACACGTATACAGGCTTCCCCTTTCTTTGCTCCGATGCGCGTCCCTCTATACTCACTCTTCGAGAGCCTATTGTAGTGGTAATTGTACGCAGAGATAACATTAACGCCGATCGGCTATCTCTATTGGGCTATCGCATTCCGGCTCGCGATGTATACCGGTATTCTGGAATTCTCACTCCTACGGCTACCGGTACCAGCGGACGAAATGTCCGATTAGATGAATAATATTTTCGTCCGACGAGACCGTCGTAATAATAAGCCGTTTCCGGAGAGTCTCCAAGAGTCGCGGGCACAAAGAGAGAATCAAAGAGCGTCCGCAGCGCGTTCGCAGCGGCTTTGTGCGCGGAGCAACCGAGTGCAGCGTGGAGATGAGAGAGAAAGAGAGGAGAAGGAGAGCACACGTTAATGTCCGCGCGCCAGGGTCACCTCGAGTGGGCGTCGTCAAGACAAGGTGCGTGCGGGGGACCACCCGTGCATGTGTGCGCCTTATCGAAGCCTATCCCTCCCCCCTATTGTTTCTCTCTTCCTCTATCTGACTTTTCGCTACAAACGCACGCTTTATATACGATTGCAACGATCAGATTCATCGAATTCTCTGCTCTTATCCGCAGATAGCGCGAATCGAATTACCGAATATTATACTCTCACACACGTATCCCAACCGTTTACACCCGACGCCAAAGCTGAAAAGCCGACGAACGAAGCTATCTCTCCGGCACACCTATATACACCGCTAGAGAGAGCCTTGCGGAGAGAAAAAGCTGAAAGACACGCGCACACACGCGCAGTTAGGTCCACACGAGAGAGCGCGGCGTTTGTTCGCTCAATGGAGCAGAGCCAGTCATTCAAGGGAGAGTAGGTATATACACGCGTGCAGGTAAGGCTCTCCCCCTCTGCTCCCGCCGCTATGTGGCTTGTAGCAGTGGCGGCGGCTCTTCTCGTTCAGCGAGTCGTCGAAGCCGAGGGCCCCGGTTATGTAGTGTGTTATATATATGTACGTGTACACGTCGCACACACGCGTACACACACACACACCTGGTGCATATGTAGTGCCTTATACACGAGCGAGCGAGCGCTTTTACACGACGACGAGCGTGTATACGAGCGGAGAGAGAGAGAGTTCACACACAAAAGTCCAGCCGAGCGACGCAAGCAGCTTGTGCTGCTGTGGAACGTTGATCGTTTGGGGCGAGAGCTTCTTCGATGATGGATTTTTTCGCGCTCGTTTATTCGTGGATTTTCAGCTTGAGATTTATACGCATGCGGGACGTAGTGGGTTATTTTTTTAATTAAAAAAAGGCGCGTATTAATATCCATCAGTCTTCGATCATTCGCCACTGGCTTTCCCGCGGATAATAATAATCTCGCCGTTAATTAAAGCTCGACCCGCTCGAGAACCGCAACCGTTGTTCTCGCACACATACACACTGTATTTTATATCAGCACATTTGTTCGCAACCGCGTATTCACTGTAAAAGTGCACAGCCGCATGTTAACTAATTAATTGATTAATTAATCACTCAACACGGCGGATCAAAAACCGTTCGCGTATAATTGCAAGCTCTCGATGAGAAAGTAACAACGTATATATCCAAGCGAGTATCATAAAACCATACACACGCGCATCGGAGTAAATAAAAAAAGAGACGCGCACAAGTACGCACAACAAGTGCACTCGTAGAAAATCTCTCTCTTTTTTTCGCGTAAACGAGCGCACTCACGGTTAAAAAAAAAGCTCGCGTGTGGGCTTTTGAAGACTTTTTGTGTTTTTCGAATCGTCCGGCAGCGGCCAGCTTTGAAACTTTTAGCGCACGCAGCCCCGCTCGTCGGTCAAAGGGCTTTAAAGGGCCGTTTTATCGATATAATCGAGTACAAATCGGTAAACACCGCTCATAGTCATTTTTTAAACTCGATAACAAACTACCGCCGCGTTTATAGACGCATAGAAAGCGAGCAGCAGACTCGGCTGGAAAAGTTACAGCGCGCGCGTCCCTCTAAATAACGCCTTGAACTTCCTTTCGCGCGTTATTTTTTCCTGCGCACTTGTTCCAGCAACCCCCGCGGCGAGAGCAGTGGTTATATATATACTCTTGTGTCCCGGCGGCCACTTCCGGACTTTGTTTTCATTCCGATCCACGGGCAGTAATGCGAAAGTCTGCAGCGGCGCGACGTATTTACGACGCCGAGATAATGAGGAGACTCGCTCGCGCGTAGTGGAAACTTTTCTCTTTTTATCTCGTTATTCGAGCTTGAATTCTGTCCCACTTCGAAATGACATCTTATGGGGGAGAGAGAGAGAGAGAGACGGTGTTGTTGAAAAAGGTTTTGCGTGGATGTGTTGAAAATCAAATCTAGCTAAAACTAACTGATGTAGAGCGATCGATCACGGAGCTATCGGAGAAAATATTTGCTGAGAGTTTTCGGATATATAAGCGCCAGACCTGGTCTCAATATCGATAATGGACTGCGCGGTATATAGTGGCGAAGTCGTTGTCGTCGCATCGGTAAATCATCGGGTGGAGTATGTGGGTAAGGGATGGATGAATGGACTGTCGCGCATTTTGTCAGGGAGATAACTCGATTCGACGTTAAGGAGAAAAATGTGCCATATCGACATTAGTACAACACATTTTGGAAAGTGCCGGCATAAAACGATTAAAATATAAAAAATTTGGAATTCCCAGGAGTGCCGCTAGAGAGAGAGAGAGAGAGAGAGAGAGAGAGAGAGAGAGAGAGAGAGAGTATTAAGACACAACGACGAGCGGAAGCGCTGTGCTGCTACAGGCAATTTATGGAGTGGCAAGAAAGAGACGGAGGTGACAATAGCCTCCCGTGGCGAGTCCACTGCTGGTCAAATCTCTCTCAGTCATTCCACCCCTCTTTAGTCCCATCATAGGAGGGGAGCACAGCACCAGTCGTTTACGATTTGTCCTGACAGTCCCTCGGCTACTTCTTCCTTGCCACCAGTCGAATAATATTCGTACATAATGGACGCACAAAGCCGCGCTTCTCGTCTCCGGATATTTATGGAGGGGAGGGTGAAAGTTATTATTGCGTCCCTCCCGCAGGTATACACACAATGCGCATCAGCGCTGGAGCTGTTTGTTTTGCGATCGGCTGATTTTACCGAACGATATTACGGAGGGACAGTACATAATATTGATATTCAAATTTCGCGGGTGTATGTCCGTGTGTGATGGATCGCTTTTGGAGCATAATTCCCAGCGTACTGTGCAGCGTCGAGAGGAGAGGAGAGGATGTAGGTATAGAGGGTTCTTCTCTCGACTGCGGCCGCTGCTGGCCGAGGACGAAAGGAACGCGTCGGTCCCATGAATGAACATTGTCCTCTCGAGCGAGTGAGCTGCTCATATACCGGCGCATATCCGCTCTTCCGTAGCATGTATGCCGCGTTATATAGGTACGTCTTTAACGATGCGATCCTCCAGGAGCTTGAATTTTTCGTAAAGCGTATTATAAGCTCGAAATTTCGCCGAAAACTTTAGATTAACAAACTTGGAATAGCATCGAGTTTAAAGCTCGCCCGTCGCATTAAAGAAAAGGATATATAACGCTGTTTTTCCCAAACGCAGTGCGAGACTTATTCAACAAGTTCGGCGCCGTCGCCGAGCGAGCGAAGTTTTCTTTCCGAGAAACGCTCTATATATATGCGCTATTAACAAAGCCCCGATGCAGCAGCTGGAAACGCGCGGTATTTCGGACGGCCGCTTTGATTCATCACTTCCAGCCTACTACTCTCTCTTGCCGATTTATCGAAGAGCGATAATATTTGGACGATCGGTCGAAGATGCGAGCTAAGCAAATATAGCAGCGGATCTCGGTATATTAGTGCAGCGGAGGAGATGATGTTTTGAAAAAAACCGCGTGTTTTTTTACCCGGGAATTTTAAATTTAGTCGTGTTGTCCTGCCCTTGAACGTGGCACATGGTAGTAATAATAATCGAGAAGAAAACGTTATTATCTGATGAGGAAGCGTGTCCTCCGCCGCCGAGATGCCGATACAAATTAAAGAGACCTTATTCCGATTAAACACACACACACACACGTATATACGCTTCGGGGATATAAAAACGAAACGAGAGAGCTCTCGCGACTGCCGCAGCCGAGCGTGAAAGCTGGAGGCGCGAAGAAGATTGCGCCGCGTTGTGTGTTATATATCGAGGCGATGATCTACGAGATTCCGGTATCTCCGCCCGAGGGCTGTAATACTCGATTGCGAGAGAGACGCGTGGAAATTCGGTGCAGGCTCTCTGGTGTGTAGCTTTTATTTTTTTTTCTCCTTCGTTTACGTATATACATTCGCTCGAAATATTTATGGCTCGTAATGAGGGTAATTCATGCGCCGGGATATGGGATTTTCTTTTTTTAAAACCGCAGCGACGACTACGACGGCGACGGTGTTTTATTGATTCAGACGTCTGCGGAGTAGTGAAATCGCTGATGTTATTTCCTCTGCGTGATATTCGGGCTGTTTTCAAGCTACGCTATTTCTGGAAGCTATACAGTAACCAGCCGAGTCTCTTTATGTTATACGAAAATTTGTTCAATATAAAGCTTCTTTTTTTAAATAAACACTACGGTGTCCTTTTAAAAATCCCGACAACACCTTTGTTTGCTGTCCTGCACCTCGTTCGCGATCATATCTCCCGCTCTAGAGCTTTTTCCTTTCTTCGTCCACACACACACGCGTGGGTACATACCCGAAGGGAAATCAAAGTACCGGCAAACTTTGTTTCCCGCGCGCGCGTGGATCGGAAAATAAAACAGAGCTCCGTCGGCGCGAAGTATAATGTGATGTAGTGTGACGTGGAGGAGGCTGGCCAAGAGGAAACTTTGGACTATTTCGCGATGAAAATTTCCTGGACGGCACTTTTTACACACGTTGATGTTGTTGTTCTTGAGGATGAACGGTTTCAAGCACACCCACATAACGAGAAACGTTGTGGGAACGTTTCTGCAACGTTGCACTGGGAACCAAGAATATTCCTTTAAGGCGCAAAAAAAAAACGTTACCGGAACGTTGAAAAGTCACAGTTCTTTGACAAGTGAACGTTGCCAAAACGTTTTGAGGTAATAGAGTTACGGGGACGTTGCCGGAACATTGCCCTTACTCAACTTCTTAGCAACGTTTTCTGAAAGTATTAAAAGCAAGTTGGAAGCGTTCGTGCAACGAAAGTTTGAATCGAAATTTTGTTGACACTGATTGTAACGTTTCTGTAACGTAAATTTAAAAAAATGTCAAGTATATTATCGAAACTTTATCCAAACCATAATATAAATAGACCGTTATATATACCACCCTAACTTCGATACATTTTTTGTAGACTTCAGAGAATTACTTCACTTGTGGATTTGGATACGCATTCTACATATTAATTGATGTACTAAAATTATCCGCTTATACGTTCATTTACTTTTAGAAATGTTTTTGCACAAAGCATCAACGTTACCATAGTCTCTTCCCGCAACGTTCCGGCAACGTCTCTATAACTCCTATACTCTATTATCTCAAAACGTTTCGACAACGTTTTTTTCGCTTCAGGGGAGCGTTCTTTCCCAGTGCAACGATGCAGCAACGTTTCCCGCAATGTGGATAACGCAGACATCGATTCCCGATGCAGCTCCGGCCGTTAAACGTTTTAATAAGGCAGTGGCGCATCACGGAACGATGTTTTCCAACAGTATCATACACGCACACATTCTACTTTTTCGCAGCTCTCACTCGTATTAAGCAAATGAAGCTGAATTACACGCGTACACCGGACGCCAAGTGTTTATAAGCGTGTATATATAACAGCGCCCTCGCGTTTTCGCATTATCGAGGCCGCAAATTCGAGTCGCTTTTCCTCTTATCCTCTGGTCGCTGCTCCCGGCGCGAGTGTGCTGTAATTAAATTAACGGCGCCGGGACGCGGAATTTAATGTCTCTCGCGCGTGTGACGCGCAAACTCGTCGCTCGCTCGGGACACGACTTCTCTCTCTCTCTCTCATCTTTTTGATGCTTCGTTTTTTTTTTAAACTCGCGTTTCCTCGTTCTCTCGCGCTTCCTTTAGCGCCTCTGCGGTTGGTTTTTTTTTCTGTAGTCTGCGCGTTGAGATTTTGATGTTGAAGGTATTGCTTGTAGTGCTGGGTGATGTGTGCGTGAATTATTTGGAGAGTCGTTGAGTGAAAAGTATGACGCGAGTGGAAAATGTGATATTTATTAAGTATTGAAATGCGAAGCCATTCGAATGCCGAGTCGAAACATTTATACACGTTATACAGAGTGTGTTTTACGGCCTTTTGAATCGACGTGAAAGCCATGTGGTAACGTGAAACGAGCTGGGGCGTTTGTACCGAAAAAACGTCGGTTTGCTAATTGAAGACCTAAAAAGACTGTGTGTACCGCTCAATTAATTCATTATTTTTTCGAAATTAACTTTGACTCCAGATTACCTAGCTTGTGTAACAAATAATTAATCAAAAACGTTATTCTTCTGTTCCAGGTACGTTAATGTCCACATCCAACACCGAACGTCGGTGAGTTACACAAACAGCGTCTAATAATCATTTCCAAAAATTAGCCCATGGCAAAGCTGTTTACGCGCTCTATTCTCCAAAATCAATTTCCAGCGCGTAATTGAACGCTGCGGGTATGTACATAATTACACCTCTAGCATAGAAAAAGCCCTATAAACTGGCTGCTGCATACCGCCCAAAGTTAAAAGCAGCCGCGCTTCAGAGAAAAATAGCACAGCCAGGGCAATCAAGATACGCTGATACTGGAAATTAACGCCGTTACCTCGGGCTTCCACGCACGCGGTATGTTAAGTAAATTAATTAACTTGTCGGCCATCCGAAAAAAGAGCTACAGAGACGTAGTGTAGAGCTGCGCGCTCTCTCTCTCTCTCTCTCTCGTGAAAATAAAGGAACGAGAATGAAAAAAAGGGAGGCAGAAAGAATCGCCGAGAGCCAGAAATAAACGAGCAAGAAAATGCAGCGTGTATAACGGATAAGAGAGAGAGAGCAAAGCTCAATTAACGTGCGGCGATATCGGTGGCTGATGCTTTTTGAAGGCCAAGGAGCGCTTTCCCGAGGCCGGAACACGAATCGCGTAGAGAGAAGAGAGAGAGATGCCCGCCGGCGAGTTAAGGGTGAGTCTGATGCAGAGGAAGCGCACACACCGAGACTCGGGTCCTGTGTGTGCAAGGTCGGAGGGATGTCAGCCGGGGGCAGCGTAGGTATACGTTTGTCTGCTGGATATCTCTCCGCTCTCTTGTGTCGTCTATCCCCCGAACTCGTCGAGCACACCTATATAGTACGAGCTTTCGAGTGTATAGCGTACTTCTAGCCGGTTTATAGTGGCTCCGTTTGTTCGAGCTGGAATTTTGGCTCTCGCGATGTAGAAAAATTTCAGAGTTTCTGGCCAGCGACGATAGGTGTCGCATTGGCGCTTTCTTATTTCCCTCATCCGTATCCGCGAGTCCGGTGCACATATAGCGGTACGTCACCCCGTTTTAAAACTGTCTTTTGTTGGGTCCGCTAATCAGGCCGCTCATGCTACAACTGCTTGAAAATGTCCTCATTTAATGTAATAGCAGTTATTTATCTGTTAAAACTCCGAACGATCTCCGAAATAACGCTGCACCTGCGATCTAAAGCTACAATATACACCAGTAAAAATCACTGGCGTCACACAATTATTCACAACCCATTTTTCATCTCTCACTTGTCTCTTTATTACCCCCGCGTGTACACGTCTCAATATCCTGTTCCCTCTTTCTCTTGGCCTCATCCCCCGACGTCACATACCCTCGCGCTCCCTTTCGCACGTTTCTACGGTTCTCTATCGCGTGTCAGCCGCACAGCGCTCGAGGCGATGCTAGATTAGCGCCAACGGCGCACAGTCGATGATTCTTATTGTTGCTCCCCTGGAACTCGTATAGCTGCAGCACACACACACAGACGCCGATCGCTAATCCTTTACAGAGCTCTGCAGCTCTGCTCCCTTTGTCGGACGCGGACGGAGAAATTTTTCGGAATCGCTCTATCGGCCCCATTGTGTGGATCCTGGACGTTCTGGCTGTCTGTGCGTGCAGTACGTGTGCCCCCCGAGTTTTGAGAGGCATTTTCACGCTAGGCTAGAGACTGTCTTGCATTATATACCGACGCGCGCGGGGGGAAGATTCCTCGCCGGTTTTCTTCGCTGTACCTTTCGATTACGGGGATTTCGACGTCTGCAGGCGCGCAACGATCGGAGATGATAGATCGGTAAGTAAGTCCGAGTTAAACGCGAGGGGAATATGAAACTGTAATGTATTTTTTCTCTTCATTAAACGTTATTAATGCGCGTTCAATATAAAAGGGGCAGTATGATCCTAGCTACAAATTTTTCGATATAGTACGTACTCTACGCATCATAGAAACTGCGAGCATCGGATCACACACAATATAAAACTAATCAATGTTTTAGACAGTTGCATAGCCGTCGACGGGGGGAATGACAAATCCAGATTATTCACGTCCATTGATCGTCTCTCAAAGCGCGTCCGACGACTATCCGAACTTTCACTTCCACTACTTCTCAAGTCTGACGCTGTTAGTGTACAGCTTTGTCGGGGGGCGTTTACAAAGACTGATGTATAGAAGCTTTTTTACGCCTCGCACAGACGCGCGGCATAATAACTGTATCGAGTCTAATCCAGACGTTAGCGCTAATGACGGCAGCTCCTCGCTGGAGAGACAATGAAGAGCATCAGTAGTGTAATATCGCCGATGAATCACGTCTCGACGGGACGTTTTCCGGTCTTTAGATGCGCCAAGATTCGATAGACCTCGAAAAAAAAAGGTTCCGCAGAGGTGCGCCCTGTGCAGCGCGACTCTTCCTCTCGATTTCTTCCGGCGACACGAGGTCTGCGAGCTTCCGATTTCTTCTCTCGAGGTTCGCTAGAGAGAGAGAGGAACACGTTTCGAGGAACGAGATGTAGAGAAAAAAGAGGGACGGGGTGGAAAAAAACGAGGGAGGCGTCTAGACGAGATATTCTCGCGCCTAATGAAGGATAGAAAATTAATAGGAATTCTCGATCGATCGGTGTGGCGGGGCTCGTCGGGGCGGTGAATTTTTTACATTTGGACTCGGATGACGGCGCGGGTATCCTCAGGGCTATTTTTGCAGTGGAGACTGATAATAATAGTCGAGAGTGGATTTTTTGTTTGTTTTTAAAGCGATTGATAACGTTGATAGCGAGAAGGACACGTTCATCAGACCAGACTTTGCTAGTTAAATTTTCAACATAATAGACTACGAGCTAGAAATAACATAAGAGCGTTAAAAATAATTAAAAAAATTATAGACTCGAGCTAAAAAATGTCTTTCTATTATTATATACTCTTTTTTGATGAATGATACTAAGGCGTACTACCAGAAACATGACTTTCTATCTAATCAAGCTCACAGTAAAAGCTCACCTCTAAAACGTAAATCTCTGGAAAAAACAAAATTTCCTCAATAACTCAACGAAACAGCACGAAATAAATCACATTTCATCCTACCACCGTATATTTCGTTATTCGCACGCCGCACGCGTACACCTAGGAAAAAGGGGACGACGACTAAGTCGCTGATTTTAAAACAGACTCGTCTCGCTTAATCGCATTTCATACGACGTACCTCGCAAAAAGAGACACAGCCCGAGAGATAGAATAAGAAACGAAAATAATTGACGAGAAGGGATAAAAATACGTCACGACGCGTTTCATACCAGCAACAGCAGCAAGCCGCATCGGAAGAAGAAGCAGCTTGCTCCACTGCGTACAGCTGCGCGAAAAAAGAACGAAGGCGGAGAGAGAGAGAGAGTAGGAGGCAAGATAAAAGACCGCGGAAAATCCAATCGAGTCTGGTTTATCCAGCATCCATCCGAGGGCTTTCCCTTGTCTCTCTCTTTCTCGCTGCTCGCTCGAGCCAGCTTTATCCCCGTCACTTTCGCGAGAGCTCGATCACTTCCGGTTCAGCCGCGCGCGCGGGAAGAATTTTCCGGCTTACCGTAAGCAGCCTGATGCTCTGCTGCCTGCTTCGAGAGAGTTGCAAGCCGTGTTCCTTATTCTGCCGACACTCTTTTTCTATACCGCGTCGAGCGTTGTTTTCCAAAATTGATTGTGTTACATTTATTTCGTCATCGGTCCCTCGAACACAGCACCGAAATTAGAATTAGAATCGAGCGTCGTGTAGAGCAAAGGGCACACGCTCAATAGCTCTCGCGCGCATAGCCTAATGCCGCTTAACGGCTTACATTCCTCTCTCTCTCTCATTTCGGAGCCACACGTAGCATATAACACAACAGCGCCAGCTCGTAAGGAAGCAATTCCACAGGGCGCGAACGTGCGATGCCATTCTCTCTCTCTCTCTTGGCGCTGGCTGTGGATTATGGTTAATAGGTTCGAGAAAGCGCGAAATGGATTCTGAGAGTGTGTATATATATAGTGCGTATAAGGTGATTCTTTTTGCGCTCTCTCCGCTTTTTAATCCCCCTTGGGAGCGGCCAAGCGGACGGGAGAGTAAAGGAGAGGAAAAAGAGCGCGATTAAAGGAAAACAGATTTTTACGTATCGCCTCTGGTGGGGGGCTTTCCGTTTGGCGAAAAACTTGATTAAACATTCTAGCCGCACCGCTCTCTCTCTCTCTTTTATTCCCTCTTTTATACATTCCGCGGTCGATACTTCAAACGCTATATTTTCCCGAAAAATCGGCTACACACACAAACAACATAAAGCATCAGCTGTAGGAAATCTCGAAGAAAAATCCGGCGCGCAAGCTGCGCGCGTTCTTCATCGCGCAGACTATACACGCAATAAGCCGCAATTTTCCGGGCGAGCGCGTACATACTACGTTGCAGCGTTTGCGAATATACGCAAGCGCGTGTGTATAGGGTGTAGGACGTCGAGGGGCGCATACGCGCGTGGGGAGATTAAGCCTGTTATTCCTGCAGGACAACACAATGAGCTGCTTCTGGGGATCGACGAGGGTTAGCGCCGCCGAACGACGGAGAAGTTCGGCTCTGCTGCATGACGTATAACGTTTATACAGAGATTAGCGAACTGCGATGTTTTTTCTCTTTGTGATTAGTCGAAAGCTCGTTACGTTCGATGTTTGAGCGAGCTGAAGTTTGTCGTCGCTTATTTTTTCTTTCGTCGTCAATCTGTGCGGTCTTTTCCCGCGCACGTCTGTGTCTATATCGATTACCGCCGGGATTGGCCTAGCCAAGCTGTATCTGCAAACACGAGAGTATAGACTTATACGCTACAGCGTATATTTAAAAAAAAACACTATAAATTTTTAATAAGCGCAAGCACACAATACGTCTGTTCCGTCGATGCAAACAAGATGTCCGCCGCGGGCGTAACGACGCGCTCGCTTTTCTTATTTTTTTTTCTTCTTCTTCCGCCTGTCTCTATCCCTGTATGTAGAGAGTACCTACAGCAGAGTATATTGCGTCGATGTTGTTCGAATAATTTACTCGATTCGCATCGATCTGCGCTACTATACAGCCGTGGTCAACTACGCGCCTTCTATACATAATAAAACAATGAGTACACAAAGCTAATACACACACATACGTGGCGCGTGTCTCTGCGAACGAGCGAACGGCTCTGGCTACACATCCTCTTTTAATTTCTCGAACGTAATTCAGACGCTCTCGAGTAGTGAATGGCTCGTCGTCGTCGGGGCCATTGGTCTCTCTTGGCCGTCGGCCATTCGACACATCGTCTCTAAGTCCCGTTTCGCCTCGCGGGACACGCGTCGCTTCATTCACTCGCAAATGCGAGCCGCGAAATTATGGGAATTGCCCCCGCGTCTCGTATTGAGAGCTTTTTCCTTTCTCCCGTATAATCCCTTCCGGCTCGTGGCTTCTTTTTTACGATTTATCGAGTGACTTGGAAAGTTTTAATTTCTCCTCACTCGCATAGCATCGTAATCCATTAAGATTATTACGGCGTAAAGCATTTTGCAAATAACGTCGTGCCGCGTGTAAACAAGTCAAAGCAAATAGCACACAGCCATAAAAAATTCAATTACGGAAACTCTGAAAACGGCCGCGCGTAAAAATACATACACGACTGACACGCGCATAATGAGTCTCTCCCCCTCTCGACACCTCTCTGTGTCTCTTTTTCCCCGCAGTAGCGTCGAAAAGGCTGCACAGCGCAGAGAGCGACTCGTAAAAAATTCAAGCACAGCCAACAGTCATCCCGCGCGGCCGTTAATGGGCGCGACACGAGTGTAATTTTCGAATGATTTTTCGACGCTAAAAGCTAATGCTCGCGCGCGGCCGGGGAGCTTTCCTCTCGCGACGCGTCTTTTCTTGAATAAATGAAGCGGAATGAAAAGGCTTTCTTTTCTACGCTATAGCTCTCAAAGGTTTAGCGTTAAAATCTTATTACGCGCGAGATTTACGCAAGCTTCGGCTTTGTTCTCTTTTTCGAGATAAGTACAGTGAGCTCGAAAGAATAATTTAAAACGATATTGTTATTCTCTCGATATGTAGTATATTCGAGTGTATATTTCAAAAAATGCAAATGCATTTCGCCGCTGCGCGTCGTGCAGCGAGTCCGTTTGAAAATTCAAATTAACGCTGCATACGCGCAGGCGCGTGATAAATTAAACGCTTTATGGACACGCGCGGTTTCTATAGCGTTAAATTAGGAAAATATTCGTGTATAGATGTCAGGGCTGTTTGCTCTCTCGCTCGCGCGCCATCATCAGCGGCGTGAAATTTCTCGCCGCGATGTGTGTTGTGGCGGCCGAGAAAGCGAGAGAATGCTTAGATTTATGGATACATGTTTACTTTGCAAATTCGCGCGCGGTGTCCGTTATACCTCTTTTATGTATATTATTCGATTTTATCAATTTTTCTTTTTATTTCGAGCTCTTTCGCATGATTCTCATCAATATTTATATATTTATTTCGGGAGTATTTGAAATGTAGTTTTTCCCTCGGAGCTGCGCGAGCGCTTATACTCTTTGTTTTCTTCGTATGCTCGCGAAGCAATATTCTACGTATGCGCGGGAATCGAATAATTATTTTATGGAAGGAATAATTATTTTAGGAAATGGAATATTCTCGGGAAAATTCGTCTGAAAAAACATTCATAACGCGCGGAAGAGAGAAAAAAGTTGATGGAAATTTCCGGATTATTTGCTTATCGATTTTCTCTGCGCGTCCGCGCAGCTCTCTCTCTCTCTCTCTCTCTCTCTCTGCATAACTCAGCGAAACTTTTCCAAGTCCGCTAGAAATAGAAGTATGCGTTCGTATTTGAATATTCGATTCTGAAAAATTTGAATTCGCCATTCAAAAACGCAGAGAAGATAAGCGCAAAAGAACGTAGGGCACAGAAGCTGAATAAATCCTCCGGACACGAGGATTAGCCGAGAGCGAGGAAGTCTGACACAGAGGAAGCGATCTTTCGCGGGCTAAGTCACGCGCGCCCGGCATTTCCTCCCGCGACGCCGCGAATTTCGGCGCAAGAGCGGTTATTCTTGGCGGCGGCGATGCACAGCGTCGATATGCAGCTCGTCTACCCGAGTGTACGGGAATAGCGAGGGATTATTTGGCGAAGTGGGCTGAACTTGATTGTCGGGAATTTATCGCCGCCTACTGTATAAACATTTTCATTTCGAATAATCGAACGTGTACAGGTATACAGTGGAGAGATGGATTTTTCCCGCTGATATAACGGTATTCGAAGCCCTTCATTACGGATTCAGGAATCCGAGAGAGGATCTATCGATGAAAGGGTGGAATCGTGAGCCGCGCAATAGACGCGTATGGTGGACGAGAGATGGATAAAGAGCGATAGAGAGACGACCGGTGAGATATTGTTCTCTCTGTGTACACTATTTATACACAGGGATTGGAAAAGGGAGAAGAGAGAAACGGCGATGAGACGCGATCGAAGGATAACGTCGCTTTACGGTCGAAATTATGGACTGTGACAATTTCTGGGGACACTCGATACTCCGTTTGGCTCCTCCGTATAAAGGAGTGTCTGTTATATAAAAACGTCGCGGGAAACTCGAGAAAGCAGTTCCGAATCTCGTTTTCTGTATAGCTTCATTACGAACTCAAGTCCCGTCATCGGAGATACACTTGACAATTAAATCTCATTTTTATACAAGAATAAACAATACACGCAACGCTTACAACAAATGATTGATAGCTGTCCGCTAATATGTAAAGCTTGTCGAGTCGTTACATTATACCTCGCGACACATTGTCATGCGCAGGCAGCTTCTTTTTACTCGAAAATATCTCATTCCGAGGTAAACGAAAAAAAGCGAAGCCTCTCTCTCTCTCTCTCGACTTCATAAATAATTCAGCGCATTGTAGAGACGCGCAATAATTCGCCTCCTCGACAAGGCTCCGCCGTATTTCAATAATAAAGCGGCTCATTTTTCAGGACACATCCTACTGCTCCTCCTCCTCGAATTTTCCACGTTCTACCGGGTACATAACGCAACCCACAGCAACACGTGTCCGCTACGATTATTATTTCAAGCGTTTGCATCAAGCACACAGTACAACAAGGCGACCGATACAAATCGTCGATGCGGCACGCACACACGCATCTGGCGCTGTTTTCCCGGCACTTTCCGAGGGCCGCGCTGGAAAACGGGTCCCCACAGGCCCAGCAGCCTTCATAAATTCCCGGCTGCTGAATTTATCGTCGAAATCGCGCGCGAGAGAAAGTGAGCCAACGCGTCGACTGCACATGCGACCGCTGCGACTCTGTCGACGCGCGCGTCATAAACGCGCCGCTGTAAATAATGGCCTAATAAACCGCTAATTGTAGACGGCTGCAGCGCGTACCGCCTGTGTCCATACAGGCTATTTGTATCCATCGTTTCCCGCTTAAATCCGACTCCTGTCGATGCGTCTTGTTCGCTCTCTGGAATATTATACTCGCCCCCTAACACACGCGCCTTTTGCTGCCTCCGCCCTCTCCATATACGCTGTATAACCGAGGCGTTGCGGTGATTGAAAGATCGAGGGTGATTCTGCGTGACGTGCTTTTCAATTGCGTGGAATACATGCATTTCGCGCTCCGGAATTTCGGATGCGTAACGGCAGCGCTTGACGGATTATTTGATCATGACGACGCGCGTTCCCGGCGTTTTTTAATTTTTGCGCGCTTTTACGCTCCGCTTAACTGGGTAATAATATAATTCGTCGCTCCTAACGAAAAGTAGTACATTTCAGATCTTTCCAGCGTGAAAATATTCAATTGTTTTGGAGAAAAACAAATAGTTATTTTGGTTGAAACTAATAAAATTTGGCAAATCTGAAACGTACTATTTTTTGTCAAGAGCGACGACATAGCAGCGATAATTGTGCGGCGTATATCGAGCGAAGAGATCTGCTGGTCCCGATCCTGCAGACAGACCCCCGGCAATATAATCCCGGAGAATTACCCGTCGCTGGCCTAAACAGACCCGTAATAAAGCGCTAATTGCCCTCCGCTGCTGGTATACGCACTCTCTCCGCAGGTATACCATCGCCGGGGAATCCCCGGCGTCTATACTCTCGGCGCACACAATTTTTTTTTCGCCGTCGCGCGACGACGAAGAGCTCCTAATGTCCCTCTCACGCGCACAGCAGGTATACACGTGTGTCGAGCCCTCGCAAGCTCTCCCCGGCATTGTTTCCGGGGAAGTCGAGTACGCGGCCGTACAAAGTTCCCGCTGAATGGGCGGCTGCAGCGGCAATTGGCTCGAGAGAGACTCGTGTCGTCGATATGTGCCAGCGATGGGCTTTTCACCCCCGCGTAAGGGGAGCGACGTGCCGGACACGGAGTTTTTTTTCTGCGCGGTGTAGGGAATATTTTAATCGATGCGCGTTTGGAGGACCCTTTGCTCTATGCTATACCTGAGAGAAAGAGAGCAGTCGAGGCGATTAAATTTTCAATCGACGTCTGTGTGTGTAGAGCACGTGTTCGGCAGTAAAGACCGGGTAATTAACACGTCGTTCCGAGGAGCTTTACGGCGCGACGACGACACGCGTTGTATAATTTCAAAAGAAAAAATTCCTCGTATAGTTACAATCGTACACGCGGTCTTAAAACTCTCCTTTAATTATACCGAGATTGCATCGCAGCGCGTTCGCAAATTGATTTCCCTTTTATTTTCCGATCCCAGAAGCTCCATTATAACTGTTTGCTCTGCGTGTGCACATACATCCATATGTTTGTTTACCAATACCGCGCGCAAATAGTAACGCACTCGACATAACGCAGGGAAGAATCAACGTTTACTCGCGTCGAAGCAATAAATTACAGGAAAATTAATAAAACGCGCCGCTCGATTTCGAAATCATTCAACTCCCCCCCACAGATGCGCCGAAACGTCGAACGCGGATATGATTCGTAATGACACGAGATGAGGCACAAGGGCGTCACGATATCCACGAGTGATTTATTCGCCGCTAACGAAGACGAAGCGATTCTCGATTGGCCGAAATTAGGCTGTCGGGTAATACGCGCGCTTTGATCGATCACATCTCCCGAATGAACGGGATTCAGGTGTGTAACTTTTTTACAGACCCGAAACCTGATCGCCCCGCGATTCCAGATCTCCAGCGTATAAAACTCGTAGCATCGCGAAACTGCACTATCGAGTGCAATTTGCGCCGAATTCACGCCGAGAGAGAGTGAGAGAGAGACTCGGGATCCTCACGTACGCGCCGAGAAGAGAGGAAAACTCGGAGGTGGTGCCCCGGTCACGTATACGAGCCTCCGCGCAATCGCGCGCGCGCGGAGTCAATTGGAATCTCGGCGCTCCATCTTCCAGCACGTCTTCGCTGCTTTTTTATCATATAGCCGCTTTTGTACAATCGAGCTCCTATTCTTCCGGCTATGCAGCTGTTCTTCTCTGTATAAGCTTATATTCCGCGATGAATGATGAATTGTCGGGATATTGAAGCTTCTCGCAAGCGTAACGATTAAGTGGGGGGAAGAGAAAAAAAATCCAGTTTTCATCGCGGAAAACCAAAGGAAGAAGATGGCTGAGAGGTAGAGAGGGAAAAAGCTGTGTGTACGCCGGTGAAATTTCCTGGATTTTCCCGACGTTCGCGCTTAAGTACACCCTCGGGACAAATCCGCACTCTCGACGGGGCGTTTTCTCTCTCTCTCTCCGATTCACCGGCAGCAGCAGCAGCAGTCGTTACACTACCCCTTCACTAATTTTCTCTACGGCTCTGTATAGCTCTCGCTTTCGCTCTCTGCCGTCTTCGCGTTTCTTTTGGAACCGCACGGGAAAATGCGGCGCCGCGACTGTAAAAAGGGGCCGAAAATCTCGATTTCTAAGAGGGTTACTTTTTCGCGCGCGAGAGGAGCGCTTTTATTGCCCGGAGAGGGATCGCCGCCGGCGATCGTATACAGGGTAATTTCGCCTACTGCGTACTCTTGCGGCTGGCGTAGAGCGAGCGTCAAGGTTATTGCGCGCCGCGGGGGCTGGAGGAGCGTAAATTCGCTTTGTATAATTCACAGCTTATCCTACCGGGGATATATCCGATACAGGCTTCTATTTCAATAAGTATGACGTACTTGGCGCTATAGGAAATTTCAAGTTTATAAATTGCGAAACGGGAGGAGAAGCGGTTACACCTGCTCGAGAGGCTAGTCCGCCCACGCGAACCTCGAGAACCAGATCTATCTGATGCTGCTGCTTTTACGGGGCGTCTTATTCCGAGGAATATTAAGCCCTTTTCGCGAATTCATCGCGCTGAGGGAAGATTCTAGCAGTATAATTGATAATTAAACGTAAGCAGTATTATATAAAACCACTTCTCTCCACCGACGTAATATTACTAATTGAGCGCAGAAATTTTAACGAGCCGTAACGGATAGAGCGAACAAAACGAGTCTTTTTGTCGTTCGACGTGTTCGCTGCCAACTTAATTCGCGTTCGGTGCAGGACGACCAGAGAGAGAGAGAGAGAAAGAAAGACACCCGATTCACAAATCGCTCGGCATTGTTCGCTTAATGAAGCCGATCAATCGCTCTCTGCTCTCGAGAGTATATCCTATATCCCGTGTTCTCCGGCCCTCTTTCATTACGCTCCGTTTCTCTTCGCTACGACGACGACGACGACGACGACGCTCCTGAATTTTCGCGTTCACGCTTCGGCGCTGTTTTTCTCCTCGTTAATCGGCGTCGCTCCGAACAAGTGCCGCTGATTGTTCGATAAGCGTCGATCTCCTTACTCCGCAAAAAATCGGAAAGAAAACAAGCGAAACGAATATGACATCCATTATGTATAAGAACACCCACGCGAGTCGATCGACTAATATTACAAGCGTCGGCGTCTCTAAAAGGTCAACTCTCGTTTGATCTCTTCAGAGGGTACACGCGAGAATCCCGGACGTGTGGGCGGACGCGTTTAAGCTCTCTCTCTCTCTCTCTCGTAACGGAAAGCCGAGCGTCGCGCGAGCATCGATCATACAAGCTCGCATCTTGCCAATTAACGACACGCGCGCGCGCATATAGCGACAAACTAAGCCCTTCACTCGACGCTCATATGCGGTACTGCTCGCCGCATCTCTCTCGTGGCGGCTCTTCGCGGGAATAGTATTTCAAGGCTCTTTGACTAAACGCGACCTTACGTACCCTGTATACGCTCTTTTACTTTGGTATGTGTGTGTGTGTGCGTGTATGGAAGCGTTGAAGCTCAAAGAAAGATTTCGCGCTACGATTTCGAGGAAAACGCCGGCTTAACTCCAGAGCGATACACCGCGGAGTCGAGTTTCGAGCATATTGGTTTTATTGTGCACTACTGAGAACTGCTCTTTAGGGACAGCTCGTATTTTCATCGTCGAAAATTTTCCGACTAATCAGGCTGTATGTGGGATTTCATGAGGGCTCGCGACTCTTCGCTCTACGGATACGATAATATAAAAATCTATTTTTGTTCGGCCCCCGATTTTCATGCGGGCACTAGGAACATTAAACGAAGACGAAGCTCTATGCGAAAAGCAGAAATGATGATGTTGTGTTTGAGGGTGAAGCTAAAGTCACGCATTGTCGAAATAATGCACGTGCAAAATGCATATTGATCGATAAACTTTTTTCATAATTCGATGTATTACAGAACGTTTAGAATCCTTATCTCAATGTCAACTAATGACTAGACATTGTTGATAAATCCTTTGATCAAAAGAAAAATTCAATATCTTACAAGACGTTCACTAGGTATGTAACTTTAAAAGCTCAAATTTAACTATAATGACTAACTACGGTCATTGCTGATAAATCCTCTGATACAAAGAAAAATTCGATGTATTAATTATATGTATATTGTGTACCAGGGGCGTAAAGTGGGTTTTTTTAGGCCGAGTGTGGAGTTTGCAGTGCGAGCCACAGACGAGTAACCAACCCGACGAGTAGACCAACCCGCCCAAGTGCATAATCGGCAACTTATCGCACTCGTTGCGCTATATACTATTTCCACAAGATCCTCATCAACACCTTGCTGAAAGACTGTTATGACTAGAATATTCTCTCTTCGTAGCAATCCTCTGCAGGTAATGCAGTCGCGTGCACTTTGAGAAAACCATATTACGGTGCTCTGATAGTTCACATTTTGGCCAGTATAGAACCTGCCCCCACATATCAATAGAGGGGCCATAGTTCCTTTCACCTAGTAAAAGCTTCGGTGGCCGGTACCATAGTTACCACTCTATTTTTAAATCGATTATGCTCACCGTTGCTGTTTTCTTTGAATAATCTTGATAATCCGAAGTCAGCGATCTTTAGAACGTCATTTTTTGTTATTATCACATTGTCCGGCTTCAAGTCTCGATGCATTATCTGTAATGAATACATTAAAATTTAGCTTTACTTTTATTTGTTACTTAATAAAGTACATATCAGTGTATTTTGAAAAAAGTGTATCGCCTTGTGAATATGCAAGTAATACAAGCCGTCGAGCATCTGATGAATAAGATATGTCGTGCGCACAGCAAGCTATCCTGGTCGTACTCACAAATTTCTAGTGCCACGTAAAAATATGAACTTAAATTGTAAGGTGTATTTTTGCCCGACATGGAGGCGACCTGACCATCTCGACCAGACGCACGATATTCTCATACTTTGCGTATTTTAGTATCTTCAGCTCACGATATGCTGTCGCTGGAATCTGTAGAAATATATATTAGCTCAAATTTTCAACAGTTAATATGTAGTAAACCTGTGTCATAATAATTTAGTTTGAATTAATTTTGCACCACACAAGAAATCTGTAACCACGAGAACTGACGTCCGAAGCTTATGCGGCAAGCGAAATGGGCACTAAACAGTACTTTGGCGCAAGGCGTTGGGATCAAACTGATTGTGATTAGGCAGGTTCACTGGCATCAGTATTTATACCCTGACTTGCCGGTATACTGCGACGCTGAAAGTGTGAGAGGGTGCAGAGGGTAAGTTGGTTGGAAGAAGTCCCATTTAACCTGTAGATAGTAACTAGCGCTATCCGCTTTGAGGCTACAGGAATATTCAAATCTTTGAATACCTGTCTGCAAACAGAATCGAAAAATTCATTACAATATCTGCGATGTACTTTTTAGAAAATAAAGTTTAAGATCTTAGAATGCAAGTTTTACTTTTAAAATCAATTTATGTACGATGTACAATCGAGCACTGGAATTAATGTTATCATGTAAAATTATGTACATATTTTTAGGAACTTGCACCAGAGTAAATCTACTATTATTATTATTATTATTAATATGTACAGGAGTGCAAATATTTCAACTTGACAAAATTGAAAATATAAAGTTTTTTAACTAAATTGTGCACGACTGGAAATGCACGATAACCTACGCTACTTTCATGCATAAAAAAGGACCCTTTCATGCCCTCGTTAAGAAATAGTACATTATGACACAGTGCCAGAAAGTTGAATTTCCTAGGGCTATATACTATTTTTCTTTATTTCCGGCCCCGAAAGTACGCTCAAAAATTAATGTTAATTAATAGAGTAGCACTATCGCCTGCTAGCTCGGGCGCGACCATATTCTTTTTCTTGTCTAGCATCAGCTCTTATGGTCAATTTGAATAAGGTGGCGGAAAAAACCTGCGCTAATTTTGCTGGTTGGGGCGGGCGTGAAAAACAGAAAATGTACAAAAGCTAATGAAATCTTACAGGATTCAAATCGTTAATATTGAAATCACAAAAACAAACCGCTGCCAATTCTTTGGCACGTAACTTTCTCCAACAAAATTTATAGCTCCAGTAGATAAAATATTGTACAAATATACAGTATATTGATGATTTTCAAAATACTTTCAATCTTAATTATTTTACCAAAGGAGCACCCGTCACAATATCAAATCATGTAATTTTCATGAAAAAATTTAAACCATAATATTTTAAATACCATAAGGTTCTTATAACTTCATAAAATCATGAATTTTCTCAAAACATTCTGAACTTTGGTTAGCGAGTTATAAGGTTTAATAAAAATAGTAATTTTCAGTTGTACAGCGTATACAGGGTGAGAAACAAAGAATTTGAATCCTAATATATTTAAAACTAAACGGTTTCATAAACCGTAAAAAACCTAGCCTAGGTGATAAAAAAATCGATATTTTCCCAAAATTTCAACTTAATTAAAGCCTTTTTAGTCCCGTAATCGTAGTACATAGAAACCGATACCGATGCCTAACTGAGAGAACGCTCTATCGGATCTAAGGATGTCAGAATGCAGTATGATGGAGCGAGTTTATTTTTGCCACACTTTCTTCTGTGATTTCTAGCCTAATAAAACTGCAAAAACTGAATCTTCGACGTAGGACGTTCTCAAATACACCGCCGTGGTAGAGCATTTTTCAAGAGATAGCCAAGATAAAGTATTCATTAATCGAGCGGCAAGTGAGATAGAAGATGCGAAGGTGCAAAATAATATTTTATTAGAGAAAGACCAGGGATGCAATTTGGTCTACTCGCAATACGTTACATAAGAATATATTATAATATCTACTATAAAAACTAAGCCTTTTAATCTCAATACTTACAACTGCTATGTCCATATTATAAAAGTCAAATTTTAATTAATGGACAGTTATTCTTATTAGTTTTACAGCCGGATATCATGAACTACACTAAGTAACCGCAAAACCGCAAAATCAATTTTCTTCTCCTATTCCTAGATCAAAAAAAGGCTCAGGCTTATGTCTAAGCCACTGATGTATAGACATCTAATGTACTACTTGACTAATGTAATAATTGTAGTCTGTGCCATTGAACTAAACTGTTGGAGACTATTCAGAAGGCATCGGGAAATAAGACGAAAAATATATAACTAAAAATTTAAAAATAATAGCCTTACGACTGCGGTAGCTTGCCGCCTTGCATAGTTTCGCGTTTTTTGCGCACGACCGCTGAGGCTCACGCTTCGCGCTTGCGATGTCCATTCGGTATATAGTTGTAAATTGTTAATATTTATTTTGAGTTAAAAATTTTGAGATGTGCTACTTATGACAGGAAATTTGAACAGTTCTACTCTTCGTAGGGAGCGACGATATATGCATGTCAAATTTTTTTACGCTCGGTCGCGTGGTTCCAGAATTATAACGGCATACGTAGACACACACACACACATCCACCCGCACGGACATTTTCTAAAAACGCATGATTCGAACACCCTCAAATGCGTTTCTACGAAGTTTTATCGAAACTGAAAATTGTACTATTACAGCGCTGACTCTAGGAGGAAGTAATAAGTGGGTACTAGTTGAGGGAGCGTGTCGGTGGAAAATTTGCCTAAGAACCCAGAATCTTTATTCAAAAAAGACTAATTTTGCGAGATTTTTTGCGAGAATAAAATAACTTTATTTTTTCATTTGTGGGAATAAAGTTACTTTATCCTATCATTCACGGGAATAAAATATATGAGGAAATAAAAAGCTACTTCAATCCCGCTTTTCAGGGAATAAAGTGTCTATTATTCCTTTCCACCAACTCACCCTCTGCACCCACATTTTCAGCGTCGCAGTATATCGGCAAGTCAGGGTATAAATATTGATGCCAGTGAACCTGTCTAATCACAATCAGTTTTGATTTCAACGTGTTCCGCCAAGTTACTATTTAGTGCCTGTTTCGCTTACCGCATAAACTTCGGACGTCAGTTCTCGTGTTTACGATTTTCTTGTGAAGTGCAAAGTTAATTAAAACTATGTCAGCCATTGAAAATACGAAAGTGACCAAGGAGCAGACATCAAAGTTTTACAAAAAGTAAAACTTGGAGGATTGTACTCTCATAACCGAGTATGAAATAATCGCAAAAGTGGGCCAAGGAACCTTCGGGTGATTAGTAATTTTTTCTTTTATTTTTTAAATTAAACCCAAAGCAAATTACTTCGTCCTACATTCTGTTTGCAGACAGGTATTTAAAGCCTAACAAAAAAATTCAGACTCACACATGCACATAGCGTCTTCGAGCTTTTTGATAAAAGAAAGCTGCACACGGTTTCACAAAGCACATGTACCTATCTCCTTATAAAAGCTTTTAACGTTGAGGCAGAGTGCGCAATAAAGCTATCGTCGCGCGCGAGATTAATAATACCGAAGAAGAAAAAGCATCGCAAGGCCCCTAAAGCACGGAATAACGAGAAAAATCAATGAGCTAACCGTAGAGCCGCTTCGCTGTTCATCGTCTTGAAAACTCGAAATTTATCGAACACATGCGCGCCAGCCGTGTTATTATACAAACCGCAGCAGCAGCCGTAAATCGCTCCCGTGCGGCATATGAAAAGCTCCAGCCGTCGATGTTCTCGCGAAGCTAAGCAGCTGCTAATTCGCGGCAGCCGCAACGTAAACAAAGGAGCCGCGTACCGTGGATCACTCAATTAATCACGTAGCGAAAGAACCGCGTTGAGCGCAAATATCATAAATCCCTGACGCATTAGGCTATTATCACTGTTTGCAGAAAGTGAAGCCAAGATCCTTGCGCTCTTCCCCCTCTCTCTCACTCGCGAAATGATTTACAGGACGTTTAATCGCCGGCTTTGGCCCTCATTAAAATACCGCGCCGCCGCCGCCGCCGCGGTGGAGCTTTTTTCTTCGCGGGCTTATCTCTCTGCTCCCGATGTATTTCAATGTTAACGAATCATCGCTGCTGATGCGAGAGATGCTCTTCTTCTTGTTCGTTTTTGAAACTCCGAGCACTTGCCGCCGCGCGGCTCGTACTTTTATACCGCGGGAGCTTCGCCGGATAATTTACAAGCTGCATTAGTTGCCTCGTTTATGCACCGGTTATTTGTTTGCGAGTGATAATTATTTTTTAACAAGATTTCATGTATTTATGCGGATCTCGTCGTTAACCAGCGACAGGAACACGCTGTTTGAAAAGATTGAATCGTACTCTTCCAAAGCGCTTGTCCGTCGATTGGTCCGTAAAATTTTCGCGATTTATGGCTCCGTTTTTTATTCATCCGAAACAATCCTGTCGTAATTTACGACTCTGTATACACGATAGTTATAGGCTTGAAATAAAACGCATTCCTCGATCTGATTTCTGCAAATAGCACCTCTCTTTCATGAAGCGAAGACGTATTAGCGGAGTAAATAATTAGGTCTTTAATGATTCGGAAATGCAGCTAGCTCGCTCGTAAAATCCGCTGATTTACATCAGAATCGAAACTGGTTTACGCGTATACGAGCTCGAATCATTTATCAAGTCGACTCGAGAGAGAGAGAGAGGGACGCGGAACATCTCGCGCGCACAATTGGCGCAAATAAGTATAACGCGCAGGATTAATCTACTTCGTTATTCATATTCCGACGCCTTATGCGCACAACCGCATCGATATTCCTTTCAATTCCACTTTCATTTATTAAGTTACCCACGCGAGCGAAGTATTAATTCCGTGCTTGTTTTTCTCTCTCAAAAATTCACGCGTAATCGCTCCGATTTTCTCGGAACGTCGTTCTCCTCGCGTATTTACGATCGAAGTGTCCGGAATGAATCTCTGAAAAAATGCTAAAGAGGGATAGATTAAAGGACGTAGCGGCTCGTCGGAGGGTCAGGGCCGCGCGCGGATTCATAAATCATTCGGCGCGAGATCGACGCGCCAGCCAGAAGCGCGCGCTGCACGGGCCTATCTGGAAAATCTGGATTTTATATCTCATCGCTTACTCTGCTCTCGCGCCTGTGTCTATGTGCATCGGTTGATCGTTCCTTTTTCTCCTCAGCGGCTCTCTGATTTATGTCTCGTTTGCTCGAATTATTGGCTGCCGAGGAGAGGTGCTTGACGCTCCTGTTCACGTGGTAATGCAGCTGTGGTGGTCGATTATTAATAGCTCTGAATATTGTTTCTGGGGTGCAGGCTTGTGAAGCTGGATTATTTGTCAGTGTATGACTAGGCTGTTAATAATTTTGCTGCTTTATGGCGATGCGAGATTTATCAAACTTTTTGATAATTATTTTATAGACATATTTGAAAAGTTTATTCGTCGTCTCTTAAAATTCATGCGCAATATGATCATCAAGTGAAAATACGTATATATATACAATTTTAGAATATTCAATATTTAAATAATTCAATTCTCGCAGTTTGCAGCGTAAAAAATATTTGAATTTTCAATCACCGCGTTCGGAAAAGAAAGCTCCAGTCTCACATCCTGTTATC
>QLSS01000080.1:452876-514862 GCA_024372645.1 Trichomalopsis sarcophagae
GGCGAGACTGTGTAATGCCATTTGACTTCTTTAGAGAGAGAGAGAGAGAGAGAGAGAGAGGATATAGGATCCTTACACGCCCACCTTTAAAATTTACCGCCGCTCTTCCGCAGATATACGCGCAGAAGCGCGACCGGGAACGATCTTGTTATTTTTTATCGCCCCAGACACCCGCGCGCCCAAGTGTCTTCAATCCCCAGCTCGATTTTCCCGCGAATGCAAATTTTCTCTGCATTGCAACGCGGAACAAAAAGAACTCTTCAAACGATTCCGCGTCGCCGTGTAAAAGTCCGGCTTTACATCGAAAAGCTCGAAAAGCAAAATAAATCAGGCTCCGATGAAAAAGACAGCCCGTCAGCTTCTTTTTTCTCCGACGCGCGAGTGTATACATCTGGCCGACTCGCGCGCGCGCGCGCACCTCTGAATAACAAATCGCAGTCCCTTTTTTCAAGCAGCGACGCTGTACACGCAGTAGTAGCCGACGACGACGACGACGACGACGTGATTTTAATTCCGACAATCCCTTAAGCCTGTAACGAGATTTCACGCTTTCGGATTTCACGTACCTATACTACCTCTCATATTTGAGTCCAGAGCTAGTCTCTACTTTTCTACGCGCGCAGGTGCGTCGCGGCTTTTGATGGATTGGACGGGGGGCTGTGCTTGACTGATTAAATTTTCCATCGCGCGACTTTTCGGAAAAGCGACGAAATTGAACCTGCTGCTGCGAATGTTCGCATCTGGGTGTGTATATACACGCGTTATTGCGCTGTGTTTTGTTCTCGCGGTTTTATCGCCTCGTTTCGGCGTAATTACGCGCGCGGCTGTTTCCGCTGTAGCCGTCGCGCGAATTATTGGCGCTTCGTGTGAATCGTTATGAGATCCTCTCGTTGCTTTTAAAAAAGCTTGTATTTCGAATAATTGGCTCCGTTATCGCGCATATTGAACGTATAGGTATACACGAGATAAAAAGTGCGATAAAATTACGCTCTCCGCAATCTCGGGCGTATAAAACACGAAAAGTCCATAAACGCGGAGGCATATTTATCAAATTATAAATAGAGATCGACGAGTCCGATACGTGGACGCGTGAAAAAAAAATGGAGGTTATTATGTTATATTCGTTCGAGAGAGCAAATGTAAATGCGGTTAAGCGATATCCGCTGTAACTAGCGCGGTGCACGTCACTTTTAATGTATAATAAAGCTGTGAGAGAGAAGCGCTTCGTTTTAAATTAATTGAAATAACGGTGCTTAATGCGCGTCTCTTATACAGCGGGTATACTGCTTAAAAATTAATCCGCTGGGAGATCTTTATTTTTGAACGCGATTTTCACCGACTTTAAGGAGAGAAAGAGAGCGGCTTGATTATATCGCAAAGTTCGCTTTTTCTTATCTCGGTAATGAGATTATTTTCGTCGAAAAGTGCAGTGTAATAAGGCTTTTTTATTGCAAAATCGTTGAAATTACGCAACGCCATCCAAACGATAGAGGGGGCTTTACGACTCGAGCTTTCGTGTAAGTACAGAGCAGTGGAAAACAAGGTGTATCAAGACGCTAATTCGTCCGAGATTTCCCGTAATTAGCATCGCAGCAGCAGCGCTTGAGAGAGCGAAATCTCTCCCTTTTTCGCGCTCCATCTCTTTCACTCTCTCGTTATGCGCTGCTCCTTGTGTGTCATGCTTCCGCGACGGCTCTCTCTCTCTCTCTCTCTCTCGTTCACTTCGTTTCAATTAAATATTCCGGGGGCGTAGCTCTCCTCCTCCTCCTCGGTAGTATGGATGTACGTACAGACTCTTTGAAATTAAAAACGGTTCATTACGCCTCACGACGACGACGACGTCGGATTTTTCATTGAGAGCTGAATGTCGTGCTGTATACTCGCTCTTTTTCGCCGACTGAATTGACGTGCGCGGGTATTTCTGCGCGAGACGAGAGTATTAGCGTCTCGGGATTTAATTAATTCGCGATGCTGCGCGCCGGGTATTATACGCTTTGGATTTTCTGGTTGTCGAAGGAGAGACACCTGTCCGAAAGTGCTAAACGATCCTCTTCGCTCTTATTTCACGCTGTCTACGGTGTATTATATTCTCGTGCGAGGAGTGAATCGACGGTTCGATAAAAATATATGGTTGGTGTCGGAGTTGGGAAGGTATTTGGCCGCGTAAGATTTCGGCGAGTGCTGTATTCGTATCTTGTTTAATACACCGAGTGGATAATGAAATAATTTTAACTTTTGAGTTTCTCGACGCTGGAAAAAATATATGGCTAATAGAAGTGCTTTTAAAAAGTATTATAATGTATAAGAAGTCGAATAATTTGTTAGATTTACCGGGGTTATTATGGGCTAAGAAATTTGTTAATAATGATTTTTAGAATGAAAACTGTCATTGAATTTATGAAAATTATTTGAAACTTTTCTTCAACTTTTGAAGTCAAATACTTGAACCGTTTATGTTTGACAATTTACTTTTAAAGCCACTTCTATACACCTTATTTTGTATAAACAAAAATTGTTGAAAATTTAAATGTTTTCGTAACATGCGAAAATTATTCCTTCCAGAACTCCGGCCGATTTAATCTTCCTCGAAATTTAAAAGCCTCGCTTAACGCAAAAGTCACTTTGACGAGTTTATATCGCTAATCTCGCACTTATTCATGGAAATAAAATCCCCGAGTCAAGGATACGTTTACCGCGCGCGAATACCCAATATGTGTGTCAACTTCATCGTCGCGCACATCCGCGAGATATCGGAAATTAATAGAGCCGTAAATTTATTCGCTCCTATAATTATAACTCGTAAACACGATTTTGACACCTCCTCCTCCTCCTCTCTCAGCGAAACCCGTACACAGCAAAAAATATCAGCGTTTAACACGTCGCCTCCGAAAAAAAGGATAATTCTATTTATGCAAACGCCGCGTAAATCACCGGTCGCGACCTCTCTGACGTCACACGAGAGCGAAAAAAAGCGCCGGCACATCGAGAAGCATAAGGTGAGAGTCTCTCTCTCTCTCTCTCTCTCGAGATGAAGAAAAAAAAGCGTAGAGGGACGGAGAGCTCGATTTTATCGGGGAAACAGTGTGCGGCGTGTCAGTATGCCGTACATGGCCGCGCGACGCCGGCGGAGGCCGTCAATTAAGTACCTGTCCGGCGGCGCGTCGCCTTTGAAATTCGACTCTCCCCGCGCGCTTGCATGTGTGTGTCGGTGTGTATACTTATATATACCTGCGCTTAGCGCGAGAGATCCTTAGTAGGTGGCTAGAGCCTGTGGCTGCTGCCGTTGTGTATACGCGAAAGACAGGAGTAATGTCATTCAGAAGTCGTTTACTCGATAAGGATTTCTCGGGCGCGCGCGCTCTCTCGTGTTTGACATTTCGTTCCCTTCTGAAAGATTATGGTTTAGAGGTATCCTTAGACCTACTACTAGGTATTTTTTTTTTATCTGTGAGGGGACATCTCTGGACTACGGAGGACATCCCTCGGTGGTATAGAGGAAATGCTAGGAATGACGAGGGATTTATGCAATGCAAATTGGAAGGAATATTTCTGGTAGAAAATCGACCCTATTTCTAGGCAGAATTTCTGAACTGATATAAGTGGGAAATATTCTGAAACCAATTTTTGATGGTACTTTATTTTAAAAAATTTTGTCTAGACATAGGGTCAATATTTCTACAAGAAAATAACGGATTTGAAAACATCTATAGCTCGCGAACCTTAATACTTTGTGGATTACGGTTTGAAGAACGTTTTATAAAGTTTTTTTACACAAAACCGTTTCGTGCCATCAGGTGTACACGCATGATTCTCCCCGACTGCAAACAAAAGTAACCCAAGAAAAAGAAGCTTATTTCTTTCTCTCCACACTACCGTACACACTAGCCTACTCTCGCACGACAACTTTATCTACCCGCTTCATCCGTCGCAGAAGCCAGAGAAAACTCGGTCAACGAATATGTGTTATTCGGCTCACTTTTTTCCTTACTCTATACCTCCTCTTGCGACTCTCGCTCGCGATGAAATTCAGATGCGAGATTGCGCCGGCGTGCGCGAGCCGCTTTTGTGTCCTTTTTCGGAAAAATTGCCACTCGGTCTTTTCTGCATCGAAGCTGGCCAGTATTCATCAGCGCCTATCTCTCCCTGCAGATTCATGCGCTGCAGCAACGAACGGCAACAAAAAAAGTATCGGCAGCCATAAATTCTTACGCGATAAGCGCTACGTATACCCATACATCCGCTTCGCTTTTGTTTCATACACACACACACACAACATCCCCTGATGCTCGCGAATAACGAGTTGTTCCCGGCGCCGCGCACGTGTATAGGGAAGACAAGATAGCGGAAGATGCTCGGATAATTCAGCCCGTGTCTGCCGATTAGAGTGTTATAGACTCGCGTGTGTGTTACACAGCGAGATTGTAACACGTATAGAGGTATACTAATTGCTCGGCTGCTGAACGAGCGCTTTTATAATGTATGTTATATATCGAGGGCACATACGTGATATTCGGAAAATGACGACGGCACTCCTTTTGCACGCCGGCGAGAGATGGAAAATGCGGTTTGGCGCTTGTGCTTATGCTCCTGTATGTGTGTCTCGACTAAAGCGGATAATTTACTATGATTGCGAGGACTTTTTCTCCGCGGAATATTATAAATGTGGCCGAGGATTAAGCAAAAATATGGTTCGTCACGTGGGTGGCATACGGTAATCCGAGCAACACCTCGAGGTATAGCTTGACGAGATGGTATTCCAATAATGATATATCAAAGGATTGGCTGGTAATCACGAGTGTGTGCATTGCTCAATTTCGCGCTTGAAGTTTGCCGTAAATATGGAAGAATGTCGATTTAAAGGATCGTAGAGATACTGTGTATGTTCTCGTGTTGCAGTATTAGGCGTTAAAGCGAAATGAAACGCAGCCAGGTGGCGATAAAAACGGGTGTGTTTGCTATATTTAAAACCTGCGAAAGTGTTTCGAAACGCTTATGATTTAACGTCTTCTCGCGGGAAGTATAAAAATGTCGTTGATTAGCATGCGAACAACGTCTTTAAAATTCAATACCATGACCTGCTTCTCACACACGCGCAACAGTACTGATAGAAAATTTACCAGATTTGGTCGATTTTTCTCAAAATGATGTATTTTTAGAACTTCTGGAAATACTTTCCTTCGAATCAAGGCATACACAAGGCACACATCAGTAGCATCTTTTGGGCAGACTACAAGGCACGGTCAAAGGGCTGTCTGTCGCAGTGGCGCGGAAGAGCATATCCGAAACCTGCAGCGTATAGCTCCAAGAAGACACGATGTACATATACATATGTCTGAACATAAGTCGAGTAGGGCATTGTCTAGGGGTGGTTGTGGAGTCGCTGCAGCAGACGCGTACGCTCACACGCATAACTCGATAAATTAGCCGAGAGACTTGGGTGATCGAGTTAGGCCGGCGGCGCATAAGTGCCCCGTACTCCGCGCATACTTTTCGGAAGATGATGCGTGACGAGTAATTCGTTTAAGTCCGCGCAGAGTGCCGCTAGCTCGCTCTCGCGTGCAATCACGTACAAGGCCTGTCTCTTTTCCATCTACTCTCTGACCTCCTAACCTCTCAGGCTTCTGCTCTGCTGCTGCATCCACCCCTTTGATGACAATGGGCAATTACCCACGAGGAGAGAGTGAGTGCACTGCACAGCCCGTGAAATAGATAGATGGATAGATAAATCCCGGGCCTCTAATGGACTACTACGGAGCCGACGACGACGACAATGCCAGAGCCCTCTCTGCTATTATGCAGACACAGGAGAGAGAGAGAGAGAGAGAGAGAGACGAATGGAAAATTCTTCGGCGGGGTTGAAGCTATGCCTCTCTATGAATTGAGTCGGTGATGGGCACGACGATTGCTGCTGTCTAACAGAACAGACATCATCGTCGCCGTCGTTGGAGAATATCGAGCTGTTGGCTGTCAGCGATTCAATAGCGATCTCAAGACAACGGAATATTGCTGAGCTCATTTTTCACCTCACGGTCGACCGACACCGCACACCGACGAAGATCTAATAGAAGGAAATTCTTTCGAGTGGACGTGTTTCTTAAAATAAAGTTACAAAACACTGCGCGAAATTTCATTAAAGCGTTCGTCTGTAGGTGCTAAAGACTCACAGCTCGGCTCTCGGCGTGTACACGATTAATCAAAGCATCGCGAAACGAGCTGTGCTCTCGCTCTCCGTAAAGACAAGCTGCAGAGAGAGAGAGAGAGCGAAGTAACTTTCGCATATTTCGCGAATCAATTAATTACGAAAAATTTGCACGTCGAGTGCAGAGGCGAGATCAGCGGCGGCAGCAGCCAGTGTACAGCCATTAATAATCGCGAGCGAGCGCGCGCGAAGCTCGCCAATTTCGCGGCCTCAAAAATTACGCCAGAAGAAGAAGAAGAAGCAGCAGCAGAGAAGAGAGGCCCCGGGCGATTTTCGCCGGGCGCGCTGCGATCACCGTAATTAGAGATTAATCGCATCGGCCTCGCGATGTTTATAATCGACGCGCAGCGGGATGATTTCCTCGGGGATCGTGCGTAGGAAACTACCGGTTTGTGAGAGGCTTTATTTGTTTTTCGATCTTCGAAGCCTTGCTCCCTCTCTCACTCTTGGTCGTCGGGTGTTTTATGTATGGGAGAAAGAACGAGAGAGAGAGAGGAATCCATTAAACTTTTAATCGTTTAATTTATGTAATCGCGCCTTTTTACAAGAGCGCCCTCGTAATTGCTTATTTATTCGGGAGACGAGTAGATGATCGACTTTCGGCTCTGTGCGCTCGCGAATTAACTTGTTCGAGCGGCGCGTCGAAAATCGAGAGCTCTTTTGACTTATGGAGGAATCATGCTAATTTCGTTATTGGTGAGTAAAATATCCTGAGAAAGTTGAAAAGTTCGGCTATTTCTTTACACAGAAAAAAATACGAGTGTCGATCTCTCTCCGGGGGCTGTATTAAGAGCCGCATCGCTGACGAGGGTGATTTTCCAGTCAAACAGCCTCGAATCGAGGTGAACGAGATGCTTCTCTCACTCGCGACGACGACGACTCGTATAACACAGAAAGAGAAAGAGACGTAGAGGAGAGAGAGAGAGAGAGAGAGAGAGAGAGAGAGAGAGAGAGAGAGGAAAAAGGAAGCGGAGGCAGCAGTTTTCCGCGTGTCGTCTTTTTGATCGTTCGAGACCTGCTGAACCGAAGCTAGTGGAGCACTTCCAACGTCGCTGCACCAAGAGAGCGGAGCACGAAAAAGTCGAGAGACAAAGGGACTGAATGCCTTTTCCTGCATTTTCTTTCAATTATAAGCCTCTCGACCGAGAGTTACAGCACGATTCTGGTCGAGTACTGCTGCTGCCACTCGTTTTTATTCTCCGCTACTACTACTGTGAAGCTCGAGGGTAGTGAATCTCCTTTACTCTCTTGAGTTCTTTCTCCTCGTTTTTTTCGCGCTCGGCGAAAACGATATATAGTATATGGAGAGGAGCCGCTGCGAAATAAGAGGGAAAATTACGCAACTTGTTTCACTCGCCGGTTGATGCGCTGGCGAGAAAGAGAGAGAGAGAGAAAAGAGGGAGGGAAGACGCTCCACGCCGCTTAAGGACTGTAATGAGCTTCTTTTGATTTTAATTGAAAGCCTGGTCTTGTTGCTCGAAATTGTATGTTTTCGTGTATTAACGGTCGCGGTAGTTCAATTTTCGTTGTCTCTACTTCTGAAGTTCTAAAAGCCATATTCAGCAAGCAGTATAACAATAGAGACATATCTGTATTGAATGTTCTAGTATTGGGCTCTAGCAGTCCTTCAAAGTTTTCCAAACACACAATCGTTCGTATGTTTACAAAAGAGTTTACTGAAGCGAGCGGTTGTCGTATTAGAGTGAAATGATCGACAACGCGTCACAAATAAGTATATTAAAAATTACTTAAAATAGCAGGTCCAAGGACGCAGTTCTCTAAACGTAGGTTTTGATTAGACAAATACAAAAGTGGCCTTGCAAATTTTCTAAAAAAATTTTTTTTTGAAGCAAAAGGATTGCTATTGTATGAAAAGGAATCCACTTGAATCAAACGGGATCCCTTTACTTCAAAATGCTTTTAATTTTGGGTCCTAAATTAAGATTATTTCCTCTTGATCCGAGAGGACATTTTTTTTGGGTGAACCAAGTCCAACAACATTCGTCCCCACACCCACCACACTCTGCGCAGTCGTTCAACGGAAGCCATAATAATCTTAACACGCGCACACACAAACCTGCAGCCTCAGTCGCACCCACACTCAACCGTTCGCGTTATTGTTTCAGTGTGCAATTGCAACCAGCACGCGAGGAAGTGCAGGTTCAACATGGACCTGTACAAGCTGTCGGGCCGCGTGAGCGGGGGCGTTTGCCTGCAGTGCAGGCACTTCACCGCCGGCAGGCACTGCCACTACTGCATGGAAGGATACTACAGGGATCCGACCCGGCCCATCACTCACCGCAAGGCATGCAAACGTGAGTACTCGCTTCTCTTCTCTGATGCTACCATTTCTGATTCTCCTTCCATCTCTCTCGCTTCTTCTCCTTCTGTGTATCCACACACGCTTGTACGTATACGTATGCAGCTCTGGCGGTGCGAAGCCTTTATTAAACTTGCCCACGGCGGCTCTCTCACCGCAGAGCAGCAGCGCCCTGGAACGTGCGCGTAATTGTTAAATATTAGTCATTATTTCCCCGCGCAACTGTTCTCGCTAATTCGAAAATGCTGCGGGTCCTCCTCCTCCTCATCTCGATGATTACAGCCTGGAATTCCAGCTTCCTCCTCCCGTATAACGCGGCTTTCTATACTTTATTTAGCCTCTCTCCCTCTCTACGGCGCCCTCGATGTAATGCAGATTCAACGCGGAGGACGTATCAGCAGGCCATCACGATCCTCTCGACGCGCGAATGTATTAGAGAGAGAGAGACAGCTCCGCTGGGAGTCGTATCTGACAGACAGCTTCAACGCGCACACACACACACACTGTATTATACGCGAGGTTGGAATTGCGCGACCGCCAAAGGACGTAGGCGTTGCGGGGCTCACGTCTTAATTTCCATCTCGACTCGCGACGAACGCGGCGACTCATCACCGGGGGCTTTAAAGGAGCTGCGGGGGCGCTATACAGCGAGTTTCTCTCTTTGCATGCGCGACTGCCAGAGGGGAGAAGGTTTTTAGAGCCGAGAGTTTGCATTGTTTGCCTTTATGACTCCGCCGGGACACACACACACGCGCGCGCGCGCAGGTCTTCAAAGCGTCATTCCGCTGCGCGTTAACCCTCGCATTAAATTACTCTCGATCATATCGCACCGCGTATATAGTAGTTATTTCTATACGTTGGCAACTCTGTAACGCAGCAGTGGCAGTGTATAACCCAGTTTTACGAACGCGTTACTTGAAATTCAGCCCCAGTGGCTGATACAGTCATGCCTAATTCACGACGGTGTCGTTGGATTGCCGTAATTTATGACGGACACAGGCAGTTTGAATTCAAGTTCAGACCGAGGACGCGTACACTGCTACCGCGACTTATATTCTTCCAGTGAACTAGATTTTATATTCCCCGTCGTGTACGATACATCGATTTACAATTTGCGATTCGAAGCCGCTCTCGTATAAAGATCGCCGATAAGCGATATGGCGATGCGCGAGCGTAAAATCGAATTAAAACGAAGCGCGTGAGAGAGGCTCATTACGAGAGGAATCCGTTACGGCTCGCGCGGAGAGTCCAATAATAATCAGCGCGCGAAAGAGGAGCGAAAAAATAAAATCCGCGAGATCCTCGGCGTTATCGATCTATCGGCTGATGCTCTCTCCTGGGCACCTTATATACATGAGCGAGAGAGAGAGAGAGAGAGAGAGAGAGAGAGAGAGAGTCCGGTATAATAATCGCGCGGATCTCCTCGTGCAAGCGCGGCTCTTCCATTTGCCGAGTGTGTGTGCTGCGCGAGCTTATCTTCGAGGAGCATCGCGCGACTGCGAGAATTTCGCCTTGGAAAACAATGCTGCGCGCGTGGACCGCCGCGCCTTGGCTCATAAATTTTTAACGCCTCGAATCTCATTCAGACGACAATTATACCGATAATAATCCTCGGAGGGAATTTCGAGAATGCATTGTTTGTTTTTTACCCTTTTGCAACGGTGTTGTGTTGTTAGTGGTTCGTTATGTTTGTCGTAAATTGGCGGGAACGACTGAATTTTGGACGGTGTGTTTTTGAGCAGTGTTTGGCAAAAGAGTCTCTTGGTACTTGAAAATCAAACAATAGCACTTTCATATAAGTACATTTCCTGTGATATTATAACTGTTTCAATAATAAAAGTAATTTTTCTAATTTTGCGCTTATTTATTAAATCATCGTGTAACATAAATACAAATAACTTAAAAAGTTGTTGAGTACTTTCTCAAGTACTTGAGTAATTTTGAGTATCCAAAGTACTTCTAAAAAGTACTTAAGTATTTTTGAGTATTTAGAGCACTTGCAAAGGTACTTCGTTCCACGAGTACTCGTGCTTAAATACTTGAAGTACTAATACTTTAGTACTAACGTTGAATAATTAAAGTACTTGTACTCTAGAACTAACATTTAATAATTGAACTAGTAGTACTACTTTGAATACTTGAAGCACTCGTACTTTAGTACTAACTTTGTTGCTTTGTCGCGCACTTAAAGTACAATTACATAAAAAAGTATTACCTCTTTTCAAGTCCTGTCCAACACTGTTTATGAGTAAGCGCCAGCAGCCTGTGTGGCTTTACAAGGAAATTCAACTCGGCGTTTGCAGATAGCTCCAAAGTAGGAAAATTCTCCAGTCTGCCACACGCGTACACTTTGTACAGCCACACTGAGAGAAATTTATAGTAAATTTTACTATACTGGATAGGACATTTTACTGAAAAGTTTGGTAATCCACTCACAGACTGACAGTCTAGTAATTTTTACTAAACTGTATAGTAAATTTTATAAAACTATAAATTTTGCTATACTGAGTAGTAATTTTTACCCTGACTAAATTAAATATAAAAATGCATATAGTGGAAAAATAATTTTCAATTATTATATGGCCTAAATTTGTATGGTTATGGAGGGTTACGATTTTTAGAGACCTTAAACTAACCAAGATACATTTCCTACAACTAAACGCTTAATTATAATACATATTCGCAATTCGCAGTACATATGCTTATACGCTCGCAATTGTTACAACAAGGTTGCTAAACGGACTTATATACTAACTGAGCTAACTTCTTACCGCTTCTCGCGGTAACTCTTAGCGGCTTCTCGCGGCAGCCATGTTTGCTAAACGCGCATGCGCATAACGCGTCAATTCGCATCAGTTCCGATTTTCAGATGAAAAGTACTATACGTTCTATTAAAAATTACTATACTGTCAGGTAAAAATTCATACATTGGCGATTTTCACTATAGTTTCTGTTAATTTTTCCTATTGAGTATGGTAAATTTTATATGGAAGTTTAGTAAAAATTTATATAAATCTAGTAAAAAGGTCAGTTTTGTCAGTCTGTGACGAGATTACCAAACTTTCCAGTAAATTATCATGAACATATAGTAAAATTTACGCAATATTTCTCTCAGTGCATGTACCGCTGTATGAAAGAAAAGAATTTCGTTTCAATGTTTATACATGTCTACAATAAACAAACGTCGACTAAAACAAACAGCTTTCTCGCTGCATATCGGTGAAAAGCCGCGAAGCACTATCGATAACAAAACCGATGCAGGCACATACACCCCATAGCTATAGTACACTCGCGGTACCGGCGTATATATAGCTATAATATATATATAGGCTCGAATTTCAAAGCTCGCGCAGAGGCGCCTGCGGCAGAGTCGCCAGAACATCATCCCCTCTATGCTGTTATATACGTGCGGCATAGTATGCTATATGTGTATACATATATAACAGTGCAGCCTGTGACCGAATCCCATAGCAGTACACAGCGCAGCGGAGGTCAAAGCAAACACTTTGAATAACGCAGAAGACAGAGAGAGAGAGAGAGAGAGAGAGAGAGAGAGAGAGAGAGAGAGAGAGCAGGAGTATGTGCGGCCGCGGAAAGGTGGCACGAATGAACGGCTGAATAATGGACTGTATATGATTTTTCATATACTGCGCATAAGTATATACACCTCTGCATTGTGTTCCTCCATTTTTTTCACGCTCGAATACGGGGACAGCGGGAAGCTTGTAATGTCGGTGTAATATATAGGCGCGCGTGCGCTGCGTAAATATCGGGGCAATATATATTAGGCGACTATACGCGCAACGGTATATGGGCCTATTTACGATCGGGATTATTATCAAAAGTTCGCTCCCCCTTTAGAAGCTCCCTATCTTCAAAGCGTTCGAGGATTCGGTGAATTAATTAATACGAGAGAGCAGTAGCCACTGCTTAGATTTCTGTTTGGTACAAACGTTAATTGCGCGGATCATTCGCACAGGGGACGACGGACTTTTCTGGGATTTCAAGCGAGTTATACGAAGGTCGTGTCCCGTTGTATGTGCACAGCGCGATTCGCTTGTTTGACCCTCTCGAGCTTATTTTATGCGCATACCACATCCTATTTTTTCATATGTTTTGCCTTAAAGTATATGTCATAATTGATAACAATAAGAGCGAATACACACGGTTTCCTATATATCATCAATGGCTCAAGCAGCAGGCCCAAAAGGGCAGTTTTGGCATGGGGGAAAACTGCTGTTCATACATCCTCAGCGCAGAAAATGATATGGGGAATAGGAAAGTACCTATGCGCCACCTAACGTCGCTGACTAAAGACTCGGAGAGTTTAGGCGGTGGAAGAAGGACCAGTCCAAAGCGGCGCTTACACTGATCTCGATCATTTCTCGTGATTTTTCGCTTTTTTCATCAGACGCAGACAACAACTTTTGACTTATCCATTTACAATAATTTTTCTTTAAATTGTAGCTCCTTTCCTGTATACTTTTTCCTGGGAGGATTTCAACTATATTTTATCTTTAACGTGTTATTCAACTGTATACATTACCCGCTCGTATCTACTCTTCAACAATATTCAAATCAGTGAAATTATTTACGATTATGATCTCAAAAATGCAGACAACTTAGCACGGTTAAAATCATTTTCTACTCCACTCCGCGATACAATCGTAAAATAAACGAATGAAAACTTTTTGCACAAACGCGCCTACCACATTTCTCCTCTCCTTTGAAGCCAGACCTCGATAGCAACAAACGCAGTAGGCCCAATTACTCGGTAACCATTTCTTCGCTATAACTTCCAAAACCAGACGCTCGCACACTCACGCTCACTCCGAATCCTAGATAGATATTAGCACCGGCTGCTGCAGCAGAAGTAAAAATCGAACGCTACTCGCGCGCATATAAACCAGGCGCACAGGCGCTATACTCGTTGCCATTCACGAGTTTATTCGCGCACGAAGCTACTATATGTGTATAGGCTCCGAGGCATATCGCGCGTATAAACGCATATATATATATATATATATATATATATATACACGGCAGCCCATGCGCATATATAATTTGCTGCCGCTGCGCTGGCAGGCAACTGCGAGAATATTGCCTGGCTACAAAGCTTTCGCGCGTTTTAGCATATTCATTACGTTCCACTTAGCCGAGGCTTAAAGCTCCTGCGTGTAGTGTAGTGTATGCGCCGAAGCCTATGTACTGGCTTCTCGGCGTCGAGTGAGTGATTTTTTCACGACGTCGACGCGGCAGTGTCTGGAAGCTGTCGTTTCAGAATCAAGGTGTTGCGATGAGACTGGTTGTAATTAAAGGATTCGATGTCGTACAGCGTTAATTGAATCTCAATCGCGGCGTCGGCAGATTTTGATCAGCTCGTTATTTTTTCACGGAAACGCCGCTGTAACCGAGCGCTAATTACTCGGTTCATTGCATAACCAGCTCGTAAAACTCGAAACGTTTCAATCTCGCGATAGGCGAAACAAAAAAAGCAGAGGGAGACTCGATTAATCCCCCTGTTTACGAGGATTTTTAGCCGAAAGCGGCTAATTAACTGAAATCTTTAAAAATTTAAAAAGCTTAATTGAAAGCCCGAAATTTTTACGCCTCGCGCGATCGATCTATATACCTGCTTTCACGTACTCGAGCGCTCGTGTCTTCGGCGTAAAAATCGCACTTTAATGCGGTGCAAAGAGGAGGGGGTCGGGCAATTAGCCTCGGACGAGCTCCGGAGCTCTTTAGCCTAATAATCAGGAGTATATAGAGGGGGGACTCGTTTTTCCAATTTCCTGCGCGCGTACATGCATCGAGAGGTTTAATGCGCCTCGAAGTATATAGTGAGCAAAGCGAGCAAATAGAGAGCAAAGAGAGTCGGGAAGACGGAAGATAAAAGAGGCGGAGAGAGACGATCGCGAGATAACGCCTCTGGAGACCGGTGCGTTTCTATTTTCAGACTTGCTCTCGTTCTCTCCTCTTTTTTTTGTTAATAAAATTTCGTAACCGTCGTGCTCGGTCGATTAAGGAAATTTGTATCTTATCACTGCATCTGAACACACACACACACATATCCGCATCTGAACAAACGCGAACCAGCGTAAGATAGGGGCCAATAATAATCGGCTCATTTGGTATTCACGAGCAAGTATAGACTCCGCATCGCAGAGAGCGAAAGACAGACAGCCTCACGCAGGAGAGACTACAGCGGTCGCGAGTTTGCGCTGTCAGGATCCTATTAATCGGATTTCACCAATTACCACAGGTCGACTCCGCCGTCGACACACAGAAGTATATATACGTACGAGAACCGAACTCGCTCCGCGAGCAAAAGCTTCAGAGCCAATTAGAAGCTGGCGTAAGGAGCTTAAAATCGCAAGCTCGGAAAAGCGGGAAAAACAAAAGCAGTGCAAAATCCGATTTCCCCGTATATACAGCCTATACCTACGCGCGGCGACTCTATCGTTTTGATAATAACCAGAGATAGAGCGCAGGCTCTTCGTATACGCGTGAAAAAAAGAAGCAAAAGCTCTTCTCGTGTATCAAAGCGAGCCAAGAGTCGCAGCGTAGAGAGAGAGAGAGAGAGAGAATAAAAGATGGAGCGCGCGAAAGATGTCTTTGCGGACGGGGCGCGCGAAAGGCGTGAATAATGCAACGAATGCGATTGCATTCGTCGCGAGAGCTGCGGAGATAGACACTGCGGCGCGCAGTCTCTTGGACGTGCCACTGACCCGACCTATCGATTTAGACGGCGGCGGGCTTCGAGAACCTACAAGTCGATGTTATTCTATCTCGTTGTGTCTTTGATGCTAGTGAAAGAGAGAGAGAGAGGGAATTAACATTGTTGCGTGTCTAGGAACGCTGCAGACACATCGTCGTATTATTACATCGAAAGCTCCGAGATTAGATCCAGAGAAATCGAAACTTTGTACAAAGCTCTCGTTAACGTCCGCGCGAAAAAGCTCGAGCTTGCGACTGAGAAAAGCCAGAGTAGGCCGCGTCTCCCTTTGATTTCCGCGGGCGTAAATATTTATACACCCCGCTCTACGAACGCGAGCATCGGGCAAACATGGAGATGAAAATTTCCAGCGTGCGGCGACCTTTTCGGGCCGGCACTGAGAGTAGGATTTATGCGAATCCATTTTTCCGTCGCGCCGAATAAACAAACGCGATAAGGCGCACACGGGCAACGTGTAATTGTGCGCATAATTTAGGGGCCAGCCGCGTATATAAGGAGAAAGAGAAAACCGGCACTTTAAGGAAAGCGATACGCTCGTTCGTCTCTCGACTTATACGTGTGCTGCTGCTGCTCTGCGAACCCTGTGTTTAACTTTGTTTCTGTGTGCTGCGCCTCCTTTTTCTCCCTCTGCTGTCGCTTCTTCTTGTTCTTCTCTTTCGTCTTATTCCTCTGTAAACTTTATTTCGAACAGTCGTTAAAAAGCCTGAAGTGTACTTAGCGCCGAAAATTGAGCGATTTGAGGACCACTGTTATTAGACTCGGCTTGTTCCTTTTGTTCTCCGTCGCAGCGCGGCCGCCTCCCCGTCTCTCTCTCTCGTCGATGCTTAAAAATTACGAGCCGTTTCCGGCGTTTAATTAAAAGCGCACGGCCCTCTCTCTCTCTCTCTTTCTCGTATTCTCCTTCTCCGCTCGAGCGTAATATTCGCAACAAGCGAAATGCTATGTATTACGTTATATTATACGTACTTGAAATTGAGAGAACGTAGAAATAATGATCTCTCGCTCGCTTGTAGTAGTAGTACGACGAAAGTGTCAAGTACACCAAAGAGCCGTGGCAGCTCCGCCGACTATCGCGTTTCAGCCTATTACACACCTTTTACGTATTTATTGCAAGGGGTCGAGCTCTACCCCTCGCGGATATTCGCGCAGACCACTGTATATACGTACACCACGTGAGAGTGAGAGATGGTCCAGGGCATTCATCTACGGACACGTGCCCACTCAAGCCGGCTATTCAGCGCGCGCGCTCGCCGTGAATAGGCGCCTTGTGTTTCGCGCTGAAGAGAGGATAGAGGTAAAAAAATCTGTTCCGAAATTTCGAGAAAGCTATATAGTCGCCCTGGAAAGGTGTTTACATTATTCGAGAGGGAGAGCCCAATTAAACGGTCCCGAAATATATTTTTCGAGAGAAGCGCCCGAATTGAGGAACGACCGTGTACGAGCGAGCTGCAGCGTTGATGCAGCGATGACCTTCGAGGTTTCGGATTTCAATTAGGGAGATGATGTACGGGCTGGGAGACTGGCTGTCGACGGTGCCGTAAACATCGTCGAGCGCGAGCGAGCTGAGTTGTGAGAAAAATTTCGGTGGAGTGTTGATATCAGTCATCGTGTGGGAGTGTATGCGATCTCTCGATGATTATTGTAAATCCTCGCTTATGGAACAATATCGCGAGGGACGTGGCAGGATTTTTTTTTAACGTCGTGTTATAGGTTGTATAAAGAGCCATAAGACTGATAGAGTCTTGTTTAAGCTCGAGAATAGAACAAAAATGGTAGCTTTGATTAGGTTGGTAAGTGAGCAGGGCTTTCGCGCTTGGCAATTAAGTAACAGAGTAGAAATGAACCAAATAATAATGCAAAAGTACTGCATATCCGGCTTAAAGCAGCAGTCTTAACAAGAAGCAGTTTTGGCATATGACTGACACACCGCACTATATGTATATACGCTCGGCTCCCAGATTCCGATGCGAGAAATAAGAAAGAGCCTATGCGCCACCTAGCGTCGCTAGTCAGAAGGATAAGCTATTCGCATCTTGATTAGGACCTCGATAGCGACTAAATCCACTATTTCAACCCCCAAAAAACAATATACTCATCCATCGAGAAAGCAGCTTGAAAGCTGCACAAACAAAACATCAACTCCCTTTTCCCGGCGTAAAAGTCCCGCGTCGAACCATAAATATTTTCGCGCGAGCTACCGCGCGCTGCGATGTTTTTGTCTCGTCTTCGCGCGCGCCAGACGCAAAATTTTACGCGCACGCATCGCGCCGATGGACGACGATATTATCCAGATGCTACTTCCAGACCGATTATTCACTTACTTCGCCTTTAAACTTTCGCGCATACGACGGACGTATTTTCCAAACAGAATTACGCATGTGCGCGTGCTGTGTGCGGCTATGTAAACGTTTCGTTTTAGTCGAAGGTATACGTTATGCACCGACTAACGACTTTTAAATTTAGAGCGGGAAATTTGAAATATTTTATTCAAATTCGACGCTTCGAACTTTTTGAAGTCGAATCTGCGCGAATGTAGTTCAGCGCTAGCTTGTAAACACACAATCGGCTGTAAAAGAGGCAAAGCGGATTTGTAAATAAACCAGTGCTATATGCACTGCTTATAAATGCACATGATCAGGTTCGATCGAGTGAGCGAAACAAATGGCGTTCTTTGAAGTGAGCGCCGTACACACACACACATGGCTCTATAATCCCTCGCGCGCGATCGCAATTGGATTTCCAGCGATTAAGGTGTGCAGTGTATATGCTCGATAAGCCTGTAGCCGCATATTCTCCATCACCGGTTCTCTGTATAATGTAGAAGCGGGAATTTTAAACTCGCCCGTCGGTCCTTCGAGACCAAGCTTAATTCGCTCATTCAAATTTCAAGCTCTCCGAGATGAGTTTTCGCAGAGTCTCTCCGCTTCTTCCGAACAACTATCAGACCGGAATATACGTATAACTCTCGGAGGAGAGAGAGCTAGAGTATAATCGAGTCCTTCTCTCCCCACGACTTCGAAAAGCTCGCCTGCAACTGTTTGATGAAGTTCTCGCGCATAACAGCGTCTTTAGCGCTTTCGCATACATTACAAGCCGCGGCGATAAAAGCGTAATTTATCGGCCTCTCGGAAGCGCGCGGCGAATCAATTTAGCCTTATCAATTTCCAATATTTCAGAAATTAATAGTCCGTCCCCGACGAAGCCGCGTCGGCGATAAGGAGACGCGGGAAAAACTTGCACTGCCGCGCGAAGCACAAATTACAGCGCAAACGCGTGCCGGCCATAACTCAAGCTTCCGTTCCGCCGGCGCGGTTCTATATATGCAACAATATATTCCCGCACCGTGGTATACACTCGTTGTCGCGCTTCATCGATCATCAGCCTAATGAGAGAGAGAGAGAGCTAGTGCCGTATTGAGACTTGCCCACGTTTCTGTTATTCCCGATCTATTCGCCGTTAATAGAGACGCTCTCGGCTAGGTTTCTCGCTTAATTAAATGCGCGAATCGAGCGATTAATACGTCGCGCGCTCTTTTTTATTCTTCGCGTCTCTAATGACTCTCCGCGGGTATATACACTCCCACTCTATAGAGGTGTAGGCAGTGGTAGCCTATCTCTATCGCTAATTGCCTCGTTTTTCACCGGTCTCTACATAGCCGCGAGCGCGTCGTTAAGCATCCGCGCGCGCACGAAACTCTTTCTTTTCCCTTCCGAGCCATTCCTCACGCGCCGCGACCGGCTGCGAGGATGGTTTCATTCCGCGAGAGACGCGCGGCGGCTCTGTATAACGGTCGATATTTCGTATATGTATATATTAGCTATATACGTTTGGATAGATCGCGAGGGTATTGTGTGTGCGGAGTTATGACTGATGCGGTGTTCCTATTGTAATAATGATCTCTTAAGGCTGCGTTTCGAGTAACCAAAGGAGTAGGCTAAACATTGCAGTTGTACTATATTTATAGACTCGGTGAGCGTATTGTTACGAGGAAAATGGAAAAGTGCATATGGATGTTAAAATTTAGTCCTTGTTCCAATCATGATTTTTCAATTTTCACTTTTTGAGGTTAGGAATTCCAATGTAAGCAGAAATCACGGGGGAAAACTTACAGCTAATCAGAGGACTTATAGAATGCGATCACTACGAAGAATACCTAAGTATACCTAAAATACCTAATATCAATAAAATACCTGATAAACCTAATATACCTAATTTTAAAAAAGTTTAACCAGGAATTCTGCCAAGAATCTGGTTAATTTCCTGCCTAGATTTATTTCTTCAAAAATACGCTAGTGATTCGGTAATATTCAATGTAATGTTGCTGGGTATTCGAATCGAATTTACATAGAACCATCTCTCGAATGTTCAAAACCGTTGTATTATATTTTACGAAGAATACACATCCAAAAAACCTCAAAAAAAAGTTCAAACTCTACAGTCTAAAACAAAACGAAAACAAGCGCACGCACGTGTATATTTAAAGCCGAAAAGGAGACGCGCAAACAATGAAAGCTCTTAAGAGCGCGTTTAAAAGCAAGTGCATTTCCCGACGCGCGTTTAATTTATCGCGCAGCCCGCGGCTCGCTGCATAGTCTCTCGTCGGCACGTGTGCGGTCCTGCCTCGCGTCTTGTTTTTCTCTCCTATTACTTCCTCTCTCTCTCGGGCGCGACACAGGCGGACCGCTAGCCTCAAAGCTCCTCTACTTTTACGACCCTCTCACCCTAGTTGTTTCGTTATATACTAAACGGTCGAGCTTTCGGCTCATATTACAGTATATTATAGAATCGAAAAATTTCAATAAAACAAAAGTAGAGCATCGCTCGCAACATCTCACCCGGAGATAAAGTATAAGGAGCGAGGCGGGACCAATTACCGCGAAGAATCGCGCGCCGCGGGGTTCCCCGACTCCTTTTATATCCCCTTTATCCTCCTACGTGATTTCCCTCCCGCCTCGCGACGAGCTGAGAGAAAAGGAGCTTCAGAGAGAAATAAACGAGCGCAGCATCTCACCCGATTCCTCGGCAGACCGGCTCCTGTAAACAGCGCGTTATTCTCGCTCTTATATTTTTCCTCGAGCTTGCGAGCTTTTTTGACGGATTAATTTATACGTCCGACAACAAGCTCTGCTTTACAGTTTATACACTCGCGGATATAAGATAACGCGAGAACAGCGATCCTCCCTGAGAAGCTATTATCCGCACAAAGGACGAGAGGAAGAACCGAGCGTTAAGACAATACGGCGGTGGCGGCGGCTGAGAAAGAGAGAAGAATGAACGAAGAAGAAGAGGTATAGAGAAAAAAGTTGGCTTAATTAAATTCGCGCCTCGGTAGCTTTCTCAGCGATTGTGTGTATCAGGGGTAGTTTCGAGCTCCTTAAAATGTTTTCCCATAGATTCTCTTTTTCGCGTATACACTTATTTCTCCGCGAGTTTTCGCCGCGCGCGGAACTTCTCTCTCTCTGAAATCGAATTCGACGAGAGAAGTTACCGTGTAACGAAAGCGCGCACGTGTATCCGAGTAGGAAAAAGAAAGGAAGAATAGCGCTTCGCGCTTGATATATAGGGGACAGCCGAGGATAAATACTATACGCAGAGCTCTAAATGGCGATTGGAAAAACGCTAGCGCTGCTCGTACACGTATCTTCCATTATTGCGCGCGGAAAAGTCCGTTGCGGCTATTATATCCTCGAAATTATGAAGCTGACGCGTTGAGGCTTGTTGTATGGTACGTGTACACTGCAGCAGGATGCATAAACTCGCGGCGAGCTTGGCTCCATTATTGCCGAGCGTTGTATCATATCGGCTAGACAGCGAACACAGGGCAGCATCACCGTCGTCGGCTCTAGAACAATAAATACGGATTTCGCTGGATATAGGTAGAGCGTCGAGAGGAGCCTGTTTACGCAAGTCAAGGATGCGCTGCTACAGGTGGTATACCGCTGGCAAACCTGTTTGCGTACAGGTACGCTTGGACTCTTATCGCGGACGGGTCATCCGCCCGAGAGGAATTATTATTCCCTTCTCGCGGTGTGTGTACGCCTGCGTATTAGGGTGGATATGGGTTCGATCAACGACGCGAAGCATCTATCCAATAACAGAATAGTATGTATAGGTAGAGGTTCGTTAGCTCGTCGCGTGCCGCGGAGCAGATAGCGAAGGACGAGAGTCAGCGGCCGCAAAAAAATTAATTACGAGCCAAAGGTAAGCGACAGAGAGACGGAGAAAATAGAGTTAAAAGAGAATGCAGGGAAAGAAAAAGCGCGTAGTAGTAGTGGCGTGGCAATCAAGCCTGTGTACACGAAGGGAAACAATTTGCTGACGGAGCGTGTCGTCGTCGTGTTGTCGTCGTCCTCCCGGCACGCGACGACTTGCGGGGGTGGCTGTACGCGTGAATCCTCTCTCTCTTATTCTCTGTGTGTGTGTATAGGTGCCCGAAGAAGCACGACTCGGAAGGAATGCGCGCGTTCGAGTTATGAATACGAATTTTCTTATCCTATATGTAGCTCGACACGCTGGAAGCAGAGGTTGAAGAAACTGGCGCCGAGAGAGACGGGGACAGATTGTTTTGTGGTATGAAAATAAAAAAAAATCGGAGACGCGCGGATTTTTTCGGTGATTGATGATTGTTACCCGGTATTTATCTTCTCGGGCGTCTGCATCTGCGTTGCGCGGCATTTTTCTTCATTTGCGGATGAATTGTGCATTGGATGGAATTATAAGGCGCTGATGCAGCGGGAGGTGATGTGGATTAATTGATTTTTGCGAGGAGGTGTTTTTTTGACTGTGCGTTTGTTGTTTGTTTCTTGGTCTGAATGTACGGACGAGGTTAAATTATTGTTTTTGGTCGTTGGAAGAGATGAGTTTCTGATCTGAATCGAGTTAGGACTGGTGGAAAGTTGACGATTTTGGTGTTGTCATAATTTACATTCTTATACAAAATTTACGTATTTCGTTCTCTGATTCCTAACCTCTAAAAGTAAAAATTGAGGAAATTGCGTTATAACGAGAGTTTAACTTAGACTCACAACAGTGTTTTTAAAACATAAATTTTATGTACATAAGTGAGCATTAAATTTTGCTTCAAAACGTTCGAGATTCCCGTGACAATAAAACGCTTTATCATGTTTTCTCTATTTTCACTTTTTGAGGTTAGGGATTCAAACCTACAAATAAAATGATTACCATGTCTTTTTCAAAATAGGATTTACATACATGTATGCGTAATTTTGAACTGGCCCTTTCGTCACCGCCTGAACTCTCCGCGTCCGAGTCAGATGAAAGTAGGTGGCGCACAAGCACTTTTCCATTTTCCCCAAACAATACGTGAGCAGAGTCTAGATATATAGTGGTGTGCCGCCAATGCTAAAACTGCCTTCTTCGGCCACTCGTGCTACAACTGCTTGATGCTCTTAAGGAGTGAATATTAATCTATAAATGAGTGGAAGAACTCAGAGTTAGTTCTGACAAGGAAACGGTTGAGTGAGTGAAGGGTTCTTAAAATAAAACAATCGAATTCGTTAGCCAACAGATAAATATTCCTACCTAGAGTAAAATCACTGCATCACCTCGCATGAGCCTCATCAACAACGAACAATCAAACACAATTCAGAACATCGCTCATCGCTTTCCAACAACAACAAAAGCACAAAAATGACTTATCGACGTTTCCGTCAATCAGCTCTCCATTTCATATCTCTCCGAGAGCGAACCGTGTCTAGACTATAGATACTCGCGGCGGTGAGAGATAAACACAGAGGACGAAGCGAAAAGAGAAAGACGTCTCCACGAGGGAGAGGTGTAGGTACACTGCGCGTCTGAGGCGAGCGACGACGAGCCACAGAGAGAGAGAGAGAGAGAGAGAGAGAGAGAGAGAGAGAGAGAGAGATAGAAAATGAGGCTACTACCCCGAGAGTTGACGGCGTGACGCGAATCCGCGAGCGGACGCTGGCGCGTGTTTCGAATCGAAGCAGCGGCTGTCTACGTACCCCACACCGTGTCCTTCTCGGCGTCGAGAGCAATTTTTTTTTTTTTTTTCACCTCAGATGCTTCAGCGACACATTTTCGCAAGGTGAATTCTCCGTATTCTATTACACATCGCGTCTGCGATGTGCAATTGCCACACACACAACTGTAAAACGCGCACTATTCATCATCTTCATCTACAATCCTATTCTCTCGGCAAAATCCTAATCAATCTTTATTTCTTAAAAGTCCTCGTTCTCGCGCATACACACGCATTCCTCAGCGGATTTCAATTCATGCTCTGTTGCTGAATCTACAATTCCAGCTCTGTCGGCTTTTTCTCCTTCGCTCTTTCCCTTTGCGCAAAAGTTGTTGTCGAGGCCGAGAAATGCAGCCATTTGTCAAAAGCGTCAGCGTTACACGACGCGTCGATAACTCGTGTAGGTGCACTTCGATGATATCAACACACATACGCAGCGAAAATTGAAAATAATAATTCATAATTCGGCCAGTGCCAGCTCTCGAAGCGTTGCAATATTCAGAGAGAGAGAGAGAGAGAGAGAGAGAGAGAGAGAGAGAGAGACGAGCTTTTCCCAGAGGCGTTTTCACCAGCGCCGACTGAGGGAGAGAAACACGCGGCGGGGCTGTCTGTGCTGCGAACGGAAAAAAAAGAGAGACAGCGAGCAACAGCACGCGCAAAAGGAGAAGAGGAGGAAAGAAGAAAAAATCGAATCGTTGAAAGGCAGCAAGAGAGAGAGAGAGAGAGAGAGAGAGAGAGAAAAGCAAAGAGAAACGTCACGGGGTTAGAGAGATGCTGCTGCGGTGCGCTGAAAGATAGGCGGAGAGAAAGAAATATTCGGTATTGAAATACTCGCGTACACGGGCAAGTCCGTGTGTATATACGTTTCGAAAACCACACGTATACTGTTATGTATTATGGGGAAAGCTATACGGAAATAATCGCAACCGTCGCGCGAAATACCGTAATTCTCCAAACTGCAGCCGCGACTGCGTTCTCTCCCCACAATCAGATCCGACGAGGCGAATTCCTCCATAGATGCATAATAATACGCACATGACCGCTTCGTATACGTATACACGTACGAGGAGATAGAGAAAGGGAGAGAGTTATACATCAGCGCAACGACAAGCACGACGACGGCGGCGACGACGGCTCGGAAGGCGAATGTCATCGTGACACGATGCGCCGATTGGTTTATTCGATAAGCAATAATCGATAGCCATTACGCGCCGCGTCGAACTCGAGGGGGCCGCCGACGATCCACAGGCGCATACAGGACTGTCACGTGTGTGTACAAGACGCGTTGCGGGATTTTCAGAGAGAGAGAGAGAGAGAGAGAGAGACAGAGAGACGAGCAGCAGCGCCGACAGGTTGGAAGCTCCCAATTGTCCGATATTACTTCCGTCCGAGGCGGTAAGGGCTTTTTCCCTCCTCGACTCGTCAGACTTTATCATATTTCGTCAATTTTTGGCGCCCAACGCGTTACGTGCAGTGAATTCTCCTCTTTTTTCGAAAATCATTCGAAAGCACGAATAACATTTTTTCGATTAGTCTTATCGACGTAGAACCTTTCTCTCCATAAAACTGATTTCCCACAGGAGGGGGGTAAACATCGAAGCGCGGAATTGAAAAATTTTACGTCCCACCGCATGAAAACACATCGAATCCTCGCGACTTTTCGCGGTCGCTCCTTCTTTTTACTGTTATTATCATATATTCGTCGGGCTTTTACTCGGCAGCCGCGGAGAGACTCCTGAGCAATATTTCCCGGGGATATAGGGGGGCATAAGGAAATAAAAAATCACGACGCGGTTTATTCGAAGAAATTGAAAACTCGAGCGGTGAGTTATTTTCCCGCAATTTATCGTTCTTTTTTTCTATTTCTGTAAGCGAATAAAACACAGCGATCGATCCGGCTAATTAGAAGCGAAGACATCTTTCGCAACAATAACGCACAGTGTGTAAGAATGCAGAGCGTAAAGGGGGGAACTGTTCGGGCTTCGACGCGAGGATCAACTTTATCGCGCACAGGCGCGGCGCGGGGGGTTACAGCAGCTTCGATCCCCCGAGGGAAATCAGCCTGATAATCCGATTAATAAATTGGATCCCCCCTTCCCCCGGCGTTCCGGCCGGCCGTTGTTGCCGATTTAATTGGCATTTCCGTCGCGGTCGCGCGACTCGCTATACTATTTTCGGCAATTTTTCACCCGACACGCGCCATCGACGCTACGTTTTCTATTTGCGGAATCAATCGAGCATACGACGCCGACACGCTCGCTCGGCTATTTCGACAGATTTTTTTCCCTCTTTTTTCGCTACATACAGACTGGAAGTATCGGTCCAGTTGTCGTTTTCAAAAATGATCGGTAAAAATCGACACGCGAGCGCGTGTGGCGAATTACGGTATCGCAGGCAATATTTTACATCGACTAAGGCACATACGAGGAGTGACTCTCGGCGGCGTGTCATCGTACGGGACTACGGCGAAGAGTCGATAATGCGCCGCTGCTGCGTGGGTGGACGAGTATAAGTATAGAAGCGGCTTTTCAGCGACACGAGAGAGACAAGTGCAAGCGAGTCACGTGTCGACAGACGGATAAGGCCCAGAGAAAAAACGAAGAGAAAAAAATCGAAGAGACGCTTCATTATCTCAGCGCGTGAATAAAAATCGCCGCTCGTTTTCTGCTCTCGTCGGCGCGAAATGAACGACGAGCGGGAAAGTGAAATAAAAGGCAATATCAATTTCCTCTCGGGCGACGCGCTTAACTCTCGCCCGCGGGAAAATTGCCGGCGAGGTAAGGAGGTATTATGGAAAAAAAGGAGAGCCGACGAGAATGTATAAGAGGAGCGAAGAGAAGAAGCCTCTTAAAGGCTAATTTGACCCTCCCCGATAATCGGCTCAGACCGACTTGGCGAATTCGCGTGTGTACGCGCGCGAGAGCACGCGGGGCGCCGGCAGTTATGCGCTCGCGAATGATCGTAAGATGAATTTATGACGGATCGGCGCGGTGATGGGCTCGACGACGAGCTCGATGCTTGCGAGTGTGTGCGGATTGGAAAACGTAACTCAGTATTTTTTTTTTTTTTTTTATTGTGAAGCTTTATGACACAGCAATAGAACTATACTTTTATCCTAATTTCCATCTGCCGCAGCGGCCGTAATGGACGAACTGAACGTCTGAAAAAATAGTCGATGAATTTAGAAGAATAGTTCAAAAAAGTTATGGGCACAGTGTGTTAATTCTAAAACGTACTCATATTTTTGCACATGTTACTGCAGCGCATGTACTGCATACTTGGCCAAGTATGCCCATCCGATCCGCACACTTCAACTAGATCGATCTCGTTGAAGCATGTGCTCAGCATGCATGCTCTTTCTTCGGCTGTTTCTCCGTAGACCGTTTGGGGTATAATCGAATAAACTAAGCAGACTGAATAAGAAAACGAATATGTATTTTAATTTTTTATAACTTTACTTTTATTAAAATATGTGTGCTACAAAACGAAGAATAAGGGCCTTGTTTTTAATTTTCAAAGTAAACATAACTAGTACTCACAGAAGAAAACAATGTACATCGGCAACTTTGACATGTCGGCACCGAGCTTGTCACTTCAAAATACCACACACTCTTGACAAGATTCTCGCGGACTGACAACTTCAACACTGTACTGTCATGTCTCTAACTCCTGGTATTTATATTGCCTCACACTCAGCGATATCAGACCTTTATACTCCGGGATTCCCCAGCACGTCTGATAAACCAAGATACAACGAACGCATTTAGCTTTCTCAGAAAGAGGTCATCGAGCATAGATAATAAGACTTTTGCACACTTTATTCACAATTTTCCACCTTCAATAATCGATCCAACCACATTGCGCACGTTCCACAGAATCGTCCTTCGTAAAATCAATTCCGCCGAAAATTCAAATAACGCCAACTGCGGCGCAACACCTGGGGGTATATTTTATTTCGCGCTAGTAGCTCCCCCGAGTCTAGATGCGGCTTGTCTGCCCCGGCGTTTTAGTATCTCTTATATACGTCGGCGGCGGCGGTGCGCACCTGAGAGTGAGCATAAAATTTTCCCCGCGACGAATTTACGAGCGGACGGTCGACGTCGGGACGTAGCCCTTTCGTGTAATACTCTCACTCTCTCTCTGGGCTCCTCAAAGGGCGCAGGTCGATATTACAATATCGTTCGCATTTCGTTATTGCCTGGTCTCTTATTTGTACCTTTTTTTCTCTGGGGATTAATGCCGTTTTATGCGTTTTCGGCGCGCGCATGACGTTCTTCGCTTTAACGTCCGGCATAATTTAAGATTAGTATCTGCGGCTTACAAGCTCTCGCGACGAGAGAGTCGATTCGAGCGCTTTTCGTTGCTCGATTTTCATTGTAGCAGGCTCCGATAATATTATGGCGGCTGAGACTTTTTTCCGAGACTGCTCCACACTGTAATTGGCGTTTTTAGCGTAAAAATTTTATCGTCGCGCGCAGCTCTTTTCGGTTATTTTTCGGCTCTGTCGTTTGCTGTTATGTGTGTGTGTCGAGGTTTTTACGTACTTGGCCGCGATGTCGAACAGGAAGAGTGTAAACATTGAAATATGTTATTCATCTGTCAATTAGCCTTTTATGCCTCGGGATTTTCGATTTCGCAGCCTGTAAAAGATTTAAATTTTATTTTCATTCGATATTATTGCGTGACACGCTGTTCGAAGAGAAACGCGGTTCATATCCGCAAACGGGCATATAATTATTATGCAATGAAACCGAAGAATGTCTACTTGAACGCGTAATGAAATATAAACAATTAGATTAGTTGTTTTACTCAGATTATTATTATTATTTTTATATAAAAATGTCAATTTACATCTAAAGTGATACTTTTTATTTGCCAGCATATATTGCTATGTCACTAATTAGCATTATCTTTGATAATTTGTCAGGAAAATTATTATAATCCTTAAACTTATCTTACGCTGATGACACAGTTATCATCTAATGTGATGTACTTAACACGCTACCAAATGGTCTCAAAGACTTAGCAATAAGTAAAATCTCCATGAAAAGAAAATTAAAGAGGTTTATAGAAAAGAATTAATTTTTGGATGTTATATTTTTTAATATTTTATGGTATTAAATGAATAAATAAATAAATTACAGGTCTAGTTTTCGGCGAACGTTTCGAGGAGCTAGAGTTTCGGGTTGTTCGATTGCGCGTTTTGATCCTTTTTTGACTGTACTTGCTTGGCAAAACAGGTCTAGTTCGTCCTTGTCCATGGTTTGTTGCTGCTGTTGATTTTGCTGCGGAGATGGTGACAGTTTGATTTCTGACAATTGATTGCATATTTGGTCCAGACGCCTTTTAATTTTTATTTTTCTACGATTTTGCTTTGGTGACGGCGTTTTTATGTTCATATTATTCTGAAAATTGGTTGCCAAGCTTGAAACTGGACTAGTCGAAGTCGATGTAATGTTAGTTTTGGAACTCATTTTGTAGGTATTATTGGTAATGCACCAACAAGAACCAAAAGTTAACTGATTACTGTTGTGGCGAACATCCGTAATTATACCCGTCATATGATGAGTGGGGTGTCATTTTCACGGGTGGGGTAGTATTTAGACGGTTGGGGTGTCATGTTGACAGGTGGATTGTCATTACGGCGGGTGGGGTACTATTATGTGTCAATATCGGGGTTCTCTTCTGAAAATGACGAAAATACCTCAAGAAGTAAAAAGTAAAGAACCGTGATGACTCTTGAAGCACAGTTTAACAATTATAGCTATGCAAGAGAGAGAAGAATTATAATTGATTATGGATACGTAATTGATTAGAAATAATTTTATCCATCAAATGAAAAAGTACAAAACCTTACAGAATTATGCATGAGGTGAAAGAATTTTAATATCAAAGCAATACATCATATCGAAGGAATCCACGTGCCAAAACAATTGATAGCGTTTTTAAATTACGACACGCAGTCATCACACACAGTACAATAATAATTACTCTCTGAGTCTAAGCCAGCGTGACTTGATGTTAGTTTAAGGACACAGCTAAACAAAGCACACGTCTGTACACTCGTAAACGACGGAAAAAGGCGCGTAAAAGAGTCTCGCGCAATAACCACAACTTTCGCGTTCCAAAGACAATTTTCCGGCGCGGAGATTTTACAGCCCAACGCGTACGCGTAGAGAGAGAAAGGGCACTACATGAGGCTACTAATGAAATTTAACGATAAAATGATTACCGGCGTAAATAATTGCTCCTTTATAATACCGTTGCAGCGCAGCTGTAAGTAGAGAGTATAAACCCCTCGTCTTTAGAGTCCCGAGCGCCGTTATTCATTGCCGATTGTGCAATTACACGTGTGTTCGCGATGGCTATACAAATGATTCCGGCGCGATATATACACACACGTTGGTATGTGCCGACTGGCTGCGCTTAGTGGTGTTCCTCTATCTTAGTGGGCGATCTCCTGCCCATTGATACCTAGAGCGGTGTCAAGTTTCTTTTTTTTTTAAATCATTTTTTCTTATGTATGTGTAGCCTACATTGATTTATTCTCTTGAATTTGCTTATAGTTGCATTGCGTTTGATGTATGCAAAGTTTGATGAAAGTCAAAAAAGTTGAAGAAACTTGCTGATTACACATATGCATAACAGTTGATTACTGCGAGCATACATTCCGAATTACATGTTAGATAGCTGCGGGAAAGGAAATGTTTCATCTCTGATGTTACGAGGCAACATTATATTTGTACTGTAATTTTCATTCGGGTCGATATTGGGGCGAATGTGGAATTAACCGAGTAGGGATATAGAGGCACAATAATGGCAAGTGCTTTCAATGAAGCCTACTGAATCCAATTTACTCGCAGGGCTGCTACTTGTCGCATGTTTTGTGTTATATTTAGAAAAAATTGAAATTTTAGATACTTTAGTCCTTTGCACTTTAGCACTGTACGCTATAGATCGTATAGAAACAAAATGATGAATATGATTTTCATATTTATATTTTCATTATTATTTGCATTTAAGGTTACATCTCTTCTTTAAAAACAATATGGGCAAAAATAACTTTATTCTTGCGTTAAAACGATGTCGCTGTTAGCCAATTATAACCCAATATTCTTCGCTTAGATAAGCTAATTCGACACTTATAAGCTTATTTTTGGGTTAAAATTGGTTGCGATTTCCACCAGGGTTGTATCTAATTTATTGATACAATAAATTATTTTTTTTATAAAATGCATGAGGTGTCTTATTTTCTATTTTTTGTCATTTGACACTTTGTAATTTCCAAGATGAACATTTAAGGTTATATATCCTTTCTTATAAGCAATAGCTTAAAATAACCTTATTCTTGTTTTAAAACGATGTCGGTGTAAGCTAATTATAAGCCAATATTCTTAGCTAAGCTAAGCTAATTCGACACTTTTAAGCTTATTCTTGGCTTATAATTGGTTGCGATTTCTACCAGGGTTCAAGAGCCCGATATCTCAGGATTTTCATACAAGATTCTTGCTAAATAAAGCCGCGATAAAATACTTTGTAAAAATTAAGAAATTATATCATTTTATGTTTTCAAGAATTACGCAAAAGCAAATCCTGATATGACATACGAAGTTTTTGAAAATCGGTCCGTATTCGGGAGCAATTTAAGTTTCTCGCGATATCAGTTAGCTCAAGTAGGCCAAGCTCTAGAGCATTTTCACATGACATCATTTGTTACAACAAACCGATTGTGCAATCATGTAAAGGATGATAAGCAGATGAAAGGGTATATGTGTTTCACTCGCATTTCCGTTCCTTATTGTTAGTTATTAACAATTCATTGCAAAAAAAAACGCGATTTTCGTCTTTTTTTGCTTATAACTTTAAAACTAAGGGAGCTCGCAGTATGCCTAAACGAGATGATTTATAGAGAATAAAAATATCTACAAACTGAGAGGTTGAACGCCTCAGTCGGATAATTAGATTCTGAGATGATTAGGAAAAACCGGAAATCCGATTATTTGGTCTGTTTTCAGAAAAAATCATTACGAAAGGTACAGTGAAATGTTTTTGGTGAACTCTCTGTTCCTGTTTAAAATCGACGCTCTACTCATCAGTATGTGATTCCTCTGGTTCCATTACCCCAAAATAAAAAAAAAGATAAGTAACGTGCGCGCCCTCCACCGGCGCTCCCCCACCACTCGACTGCGATCGCGCGCTCGGCCGATTTTCGCGAAATTTACGACGGTTTTTCGCATGCTTCCAGGAGCTTGATCGAAAAACTGAAATCTACGTTTTGTAGTGCGCGATGTCAACTTTTCGGCCCTTTTTTTAAATTTCAATCGAACCTACGGTACAGCATACAGACCTGTCGGAAAATAACGCACTGCAAAGTTTGAATCGCGATTTTGAGCAAACTAATAATTCGACAGCACCCAACTTTTGCACATATAAAGAACATTATAATCTCTACTTATTCTCAAAATTTTAGCGCTCCAGCTTAAAAAATGACGGAGCTATGAACTTTCGAATTTTTCGGTTTTTCCTAATTATATCAAAATCTAATTATCCGACTGAGGCGTTCGACCTCTCATTTTGTAGATATTTTTATTCTCTACAAATCATCTCGTTGAGGCATACTGAGAGCTCCCTTAGTTTTAAAGTTATAAGCAAAAAAAAGACAAAAATCGCCTTTTTTTGCAATGAATTGTGTCACAATAAGACAGTTTCAACATCCTGCAATTTTTGTTCCATAACACAAAATACCGTAGACTCAAGCAGTTATAGTATGTGCGGTCCAAGTAGCAAGCCTATAATAAGGAAGTAAGTGGGACACTGCTGTATCTTAAGTGATGTTAACGCCGGTTTTGATAGGGGAAGTGAAAAAATGTGCATGCGCCACCTATCGTCGCTATCCAGAGACTAGGGACGAGTTGGGCAGTTCAGTCGGCGGTGAAGAGGCCGGTCCAAAACTTTTTTGACTGATTTTACGTACACCAGTAGCATACGATGGCAGATCTTATTTCTTCGCATAAGGCTTAAGAAGAACAACATAATACGCAAATTTTAATTCGAGATTATAATCCTTAAAATATATACTTGCCTTTTTTAATCATTTCAAAATCCTGTACCGTGAAATAAATACAGAAATAAAAAGTTCTCTGTAAATTATAATAAAAGTATTCAAAAAGTTCACACACACACACAAACATAAAAAAAACCTCATTGCACTCAGAAAATTACGAAAATTCCCGAGTTGCCTCCGCAACATATCTACGCAAGAATCCAGCTATACTACACACGAACGTAACACACTTACCCACTATTTCTCTCCAACAATCGCGCAAGTGAAAAAATCCGCGTCGAGTCAGGCAAAAACTCGCTCTATAACTTCATACATTCGAGCGTCGCCCAAGAGTCGCAAAAAGAAAAGCCGCAGAGAAAAAAACACACAGGCGCATATCATCGAATGAAAGCCGCGCACGCTTCCGTTTTTCCCGGTGGCGAGAGCTTAAAAGAGCCACTACTAGACTCGACTCTTCCTCTCACATACGTATACACACATAGGTGCTTCAGTCATCTCTCTTTTTTTTTTTTCAGCTGCCGCTTTTTTCGTCGCTCTTTCGTGCGCTTCTTTCACGCAAGACGACGCGGCGCTGAAAAGGCCGTGCGAGCGCGCGCGCTAATTATACGCGATATGCCGCACGTATAAGCTTTGAGAGAGCTGAACGCGCTTCCATATAGTCGAGCGCAAAAAGGGACGGATGAGTAAAAATTTCCTCGTCGCGCTACTCGAATGGGGCTTAATATTCCGCTCGAGCAAAATGCCCGTATTAAATCTCGGAATAATATTGCGCTCTGATGTCTGTGTGTATAAAGACCGGGAGGAGAAAGGCGCAGAGATATTCCGATCGAGATACGGATTCAATAATTGCTACACATAAGTTATACGGCTTTTTTCCTTCGCCCGCGAACGTGAAAGCATATTTTTCGCGCTGTGTGTGCAAGAGAGAGATCTGCCGACTGTACAACGATAAAATCATAATTGCGTGCTGTACGCGTACAGTCCCGAAGCGAAAAATATATCGATCTCTCACGCACTCGATATCGGTTCCGCGTACGCATATAATACAATAATAATCGTTCGGTATAAATATAAAATCGAATCGAATATACAATTTCTGCGAATATATAAAAAATTCCTGCTACAGCAAGTGTATACAGCCGAGTAAATCCGCTTCAAAGCCTCGTCGCGGCGCTACAACTCGACGTTAAACATTTTTCTAGGGTTTCCTCTTCAGAATCTCGCGCGCAACTCTCTCTCTCATAAAACTTTGAAAGGCCGTACACTCGTCGTATTCTCTCGCGCCCTCTATACTCTCGTCTACCGCGTGGAATTAGCGACGACGACTTTAAGCCCTCAGCCCGCGATAATTATAATCCATCGCGCGACCACGAGTGTCCCCCGTTGTTTCGACTCGAGCCTTTGTGTGTGTGCGAAATAATTCATATACAGAGAGAGAGAGAGAGAGAGAGAGAGAGAGAGAGAGAGAGAGAGAGACCACGATTCGATAAAAGAGTGCTGAAGCTCGAGGGATTTGACTTTCTTCGTGTTGTAGGATCAGATACAAATTGATTCGAAGCGGGAAAATGCATTTGACAAGTCGTCGGGATTTATTTCCCAAGTGTTGTGTTCGTCTTCCGTATCGACAGACGGACACGTGTGATTTACGAGGATCATCAGCGTAATTTGTTACTCTGAATTTTTTTTGAAAAATAGCCAGAGTCCGTTGCACAATTTTGATTAACAGTTCGTTGAAAATAGAAAGCTGCGCGAGCTGTGCACCGAAAGATGATATTTATGGATTCGAAGTTGCATGTGTATGTCGAAATGTATAAGCGCCTGAAGTTTCTGCCGTGTGTAGAGTCAGTGTAACATAAGCGTGGAAGCGTCACAAAAAAAAAAGAAGAAGCTCAAGTCGCTGTTATTATTGAAAAGAAGGAATGTAAAAGCGGGACTTAGCGATAATAAGAGATAGGAGGCTATGCCGAGTCGAGGCGACGGGTTGTGAGGGAAAAGTCGTCGCGGAGCCAGTAAAAAGAGTCCGTACACGCGTAGGTCGTCGCGGGGCAGATAAAGATAATCCACGAGAGCGAGCGGGATTTATTCGTTCGCGTGGGAGTTTCGCCGATTTCTTCGAAAAAGTTCCATCCGCACAAGAAAGTCCGATAAAAATTCATCTAATCCATTGCGATGCTTTCCCACACTTTGTATTACGGGTATACACTCGAGGAAGACGAAATTCGTATACGAGTGTGTTCTTAGCGCTCGCTTCATCCTCTCAATTACTCTCGAGATATTCCGTTACAGCATCAGCGCAACAATGACGGCTTCGGGAGGATCCGACACAAAGCCGTGAGTCGAGGATTTATCTCCTGCCCGGCAATTATCGTGCCTTTGATATTGATTCATGCCGTGGCGTAAGTCGGGCCCTCTTTTATTCAAATCCTTTTATTTATACACTCCGCCGGAATTTTCGGTTTCGACCGTCTCCTGACGAATGGAGAACCTCATTCAGATCCGCTGCGAGTGTGAAAAATGCGCTTGACCCCCATTACCGGCTCGGTAATACGCGCTGAGGAAAGTGATTGATGAAAAAGCGAGTATTTGTCTGTACGAGGAAGTTATTAATTCTCAACTGACTGTACATTAGCCTGATTCCTCGATGAATTCGCGCAACGATTTTCGACGACACAGGCTCCCACTCTGCAATAATATAATATACACAAGGGGTATATCAAAGTGTCAATTAAACGCGATTCCCAAACGCTTAAGACGTCATCCAGCCATCATCTCCGAAACGCTTCATATTACACACCCGCGTGAATTATACGATCGCGGATGAATCAGAGCCATAAATCTGACAATCGCTCGTCGCGTAGAGAAACAATCAAACCACTACACACACATGAGCAAACAAAACGTGAAGGCGCTCGCCGTTGCAGCGGAAAAAATAACATCAGCAGCAGCGAAATAAAACATGATTTGCATATTTCGAAGAGAGATAAGCGCGCGGCGGACTTTCACCTTTTCGACGAGATCGCACTGATGCGATATTACGCGCGCGTGTGTGTAGAATCGGAGGGAGAAGAAAAAGGGTATTATGCGCGGAGTAGCAGTCTCTCACACCCACGGCTGCTTCTTCTGCGGCTGTGTGCGTAACTGTAAACGCGAATGTACATACAATGCGCTGAAGAGAGAGATGGTATTATTACTGTATTTTTTGGAAGAAACGACTCTCCATTCATCCTCCGGAGCGTATCTCTCCGCCCGATCGTAGCGTCTATCAACGTTATGCGCTTTTATTTATTTAAAATACCGATTTCGCCTGTTTCAGCCTGCGAGTGCCATCCGATCGGAGCCTACGGCAGGACGTGCAACCAGAGCACGGGTCAGTGTCCCTGCAAGGACGGCGTCACGGGGATAACCTGCAACCGGTGCGCGAGGGGCTATCAGCAGAGCCGATCCCACATCGCTCCTTGCATCAGTAAGTTATACATCGATTTTCCATCCTCATAGATCGGTACAACGCGAATTTGAATCGCGGCGCGTGTCTCTAACCGATCTCGATCGTAAAAATCGAAACGATCGTGTAAACGATCTCTCGCGATAATTATCCAATGGCGAAGGCTACTTAGCACGAAAACGTCGTCGGCGGCGACTGCACGCTTTCTCTCCAGAGTCTGGGAGCCGTCTCTCGGATTATACCGAGAAGCGGAGGAGATAAATAAATTAAAAGCTTGCCCGCCTCCTTCGGACGGCGGCAGCCACACCTTTCGGGCTGAAAAATCGATGGGGTCCGACGAGACACGCACTCTGCAGTCGCCGCCTTCTCGCCAATTAGCGGAAATTTGCGCGGATCCTTCGCGAAAGTATCGTTAAATCAGCGTCATTTTTTCTTCCGCTCGTTTAGCTAACGCTGCAGCTTTTCGTTGTGTACTGATTGTTTTTCGCTTTTTGCTGCTCTCAGGAATTCCGAGAGTCGTGCAGACGCAGGGGATCGCTGGAGAGGACAGCGGAGAGCATGATGAGGACGAAGACGAGGAGCGATACGAGACCCGAAATGGTGAGTTTTTGATTTGTTTTCCTTTTTATTGGCCAGCTGATTTGTAATATGGTCTTAAGTGGTGTGTTTGGTATGAGATGGGACATTCGAGATTGGGCTGATTGCGGTATCGGAGACACGCGATGAGGGTCTGATAAAATTATCATCTTGATAATTATTTAATTATTTCGATAGCTATATATTTTTTAAATAATTACAATATACTTAATTTTATCGAAAAAGTCGGAAAAGTAAAAAAAACCGACGTTGCAATTACAATGAACCGGGCATAGTTGCCCACTATTATGTAATTATTATTTTACATAAAATACCATTTCGTGAGATATTTATATCTGAATTTCAAACTTTGTGAAATAACATCAGCTAACTGTGTGACTGATGAACAATATCACGGTTCATAATAATTTTATTTTGATTTTTCTTACTAACAACAACATTTCATCATTATTCTTTCTAGCGCGAAATTCAAATTTTCCAATGCTATAAAAACTTTTCAGAAAATCACGTATTCGACTCCTTATCGCACTATCGACAGAAGAACCCCTAATGCATAACCATAAGAAGCCTCCGCATGCGGTCCGCCGAGCGCTGACGGACAAATTGCAAACGGAAATCCTCGTCGTGCGCAAGAGCTTCTCGGTACACACCGCGCAAAAAACTCTCTCTCTCTCTCTTTCTCGAGTTTGATAAACGCTCGCGAGCTGCGCAAGTAATTCTTTCCGTCGGAATTCCCAGCTAGCAGCCTGACTAGCGTTAAAAAAGCATCAAACAAAAGAGGCTGAAAAAAGTCTCGTCGTCGTCGCAGCTCTCTCTTTCTAAATTTGCGAATTCCGAGGGCGCGCCGGCAGGAAAATCCTGTCAAGTCGCCAGAGAAGAGAGAATCCAGGGGCATTTTAAGCGGCGCGATATTAATTTAGCCAAAGAGACGGATGGGGTGCGCCGCCGCCTACCATACGACGACGTGTAGAGAGCGAAGGCGAAAACGAAACAGCCTCTGCTCGGCTCTCCCCTAATGGCTTAATTAAAACTACCCTTGCTTTACGTACAGCTCGGCTTTCTCTCTCTCTCTCTCTCACGAGCGAACCATATACGCTACGATACATGCGCGCGTATTAAGGGGGAGAGACTGGCTGATTGCACTGCACCTGGCTCCTGTACACGCGCTGCATAAGTGAAAATAATCGCGATAAGCGTGCGTTATAGAGGCGCGGGTGAAATCGTCGGTAGCGCGAGAGAAAGTCCGGCAGCGCAGAGGCGATTGATCGAACTTTTTGTTGCGCGCGCAGGAGGAGGATTATGCGCGCTCGAGTCCTCTCTCGGTGATTAATGCAATTCGGGCTTTCTCGTTGCCCAATCTTCCTGACGACGAGGAGATTAGAAAGCTAATTCAATTTTCCGCGTCTCGTTACAGCGACAAAAAAATACGATCAAACAAAGCTCACTCGTACACGCGATAATTCAAACTTGCCGCGTAAAACTATCATCTCGTCTCGCTGGATGTAGAAGCTCGCGCCGCAGTGAAAACAAGCATCTCTCGCGCACGCACGCACACCTCTCTCTCTCTTTCTCTCTTGCCGTACAAGACACCGCGAGCCAACTCCACTCGGCTCCTGCTGGCCTGATACATCGGACCAAGCTGCTCTTGCGCACAGAGAACCGAAGCGCGAGGGAAAGGGAAGTCGCGCGCAGTGCGCGTGAGAGCGGCTCTCTCGCTCGCGATGTATAGTATTATTGTTCGTCGAATTTCAAGCCGCTGCTGCTTTCTCACGCGTGCGACTTTCCACCTGTGTGTTATAGGAAATGGTGTTGGCTTTATCAGTCGGGAGGTTTTTTATTGGGGTGATGCTGAGGCAATATGGATGAAAGGCGGTGTTCGATCGTCGTAAAATGCGAGAATCGGTGGAGGTATTTTAGAGTTTACGGCGGATGAAAAGTTGATGTGTTGGGCGATTTGAACTCGTGCGCGATAAGCTTCTCTCTAGTTCTGGTCAAAATAAGGTAGTATCAGAAATTTGGTTTCAGAGTATATTTCCCGTAATTTTTAGATGAAACAAATTCTCCCCAGAAATAAGGTCGATTTTCTACCAGGGCTTTTACAATAAGAACAGTAGAACAATGTATACGATTGCCTTAACTAAACTGTTCTGTTAGCCGAAACTTTGCTCTACCGAAGTAACTTCGGTCAAGTTGGCGAGCTGACACAGAAGTGCGGGTCTTTGTCACCATCGCTTATGTGACACCGCTGCGAACTAGCTTCGAACTTGGCTTTCTAAATTTCACCTCAGCCCCAGAAATGGAGTATACCCGTCCGACCTGATCAAACCTAGCGCGATAATCCAGGAAAATAGACATGTAAAAACGCCAACCAAAGACTACCGCTCCAACAGCAGCATCTCGTTACGGCGCTGGAGGAAAAGATACACACTCACGCGAGCCTCTACGCATACCTCGACTCGCTTATGAGCACCTCGGGCTATACACGCGTTTCTACAAACAGGAAAAATTCTCTTATTAATCTCGTATGATACATTTTCCGCATCGCGGAAACTTCTGCATAAAGTGTCAATCGTCCACGTGTAAAACGTATACACACACAGGCGGTCGCGTGAAAAGTCGAAGGTGCTCTGGCTCGCTGCCGTGTGTACAATGCGCGCGTTATCTCGTGCATAGCCGCCTTAGGCGCATTAAACTGCAGCACGCACACGTCTGGCCGCATTAATATGCATAGCGGACAAACTCATCCCGCCGCCACACACACACCGTCTGCCTCGTCTCGCAGGAGGACGACTCTAGGCGTCACACATACACACACGCGTATGAGCACACATTACCGCGATATTTTCTCGTATCACGGTCGAAACAGTCGGCCCGCAGCTGTGCGGCGAGGTGAAACGAAGAAAAAGAAGAAGAAGCTGAGAGAGAGAGAGAGAGAGAGAGAGATGGAAATTAAGGCGAGGGAAGATGCAGCGAGACAGATAATAAAGAGAGAAAGGGCACGGGAAGCGCGCAAAAAGAGCGTATGCACACAGTAGAGAGCTGCCTGCGTGCGCAGTGCGCGAAAAAGGGAAGAAGCGCGGTGTGTGTATGCGCTGCAGCCGTGTCACGGATCGCATCTATATGTTAATGCAGCCGCGGCTGACTTTCGCGTATACGTATATACACCCACGCTACCGCTGCTGCTGCTTCACGCGCTGATAGCCCCGTTCAATGTGTTACTTAGCCCCGCGCGCGCGGCTGATTAATTGTCCCTTTTATACGCTCATTAATTTCGTTGTTTTTTTTTACTCTTCGCTTAGCGTGTACACGTATAGAGACGATTTGCAGCCCCCCCGCTGATCTGCTCGTGTGTATGATATCGTGGCCGACGATCTCGAGCTGCTGATGCTCGGCAGTAGATGCGAACCGGCTGTGGTTGGACCTGATTGTTTGCGTTGGAATGTTGGAGGGAATCGAAGTGACGGCGATTATTGCGTTTGTTCATTAATATGTATTAATAATGCGAAGTGTTGGTATCTCGCCGGCCAAGAGGTATTAGATTTGAAGATTTCTACCCGTGTATAATGGGTAGATACACGAAGGCATTTGCCATATAGCCCTAATCGCAAAAGCACCCCTTGTGCTGAAAATCGCTATGCGCCACCTGTCCTCACTGGCCAGAGGCTACAGAGAGATCCAATTAAAAAGCCCGTAGTGATACCCACATACGGACGGAACAAACAAGACTTCGTACCGTCAATATCCGGCAAAGTGGAGACTGCTCTCCGTTATACACTCACACATTATATTTGTCTCCTTTCCGGTTCTCTGTTTGCGCGCCCGGCTCTCTCTTCCCCTATAGAGTCTGCACTTTATTATTACACTCGGCTCGAGAGTGTTTACGGTTTCGGGTACACGATATTAGCAAAATTCTCAAGAGTTTCTCGCTGATAACACAGCGGCGCGATTTGGCACGTATTATAAAAGTAGGTTGTAAATTTTAATACTTTCCAAAAGTTGACGCTGCTCTTAAACCACCTCGATACTCATCTTTCCAATCTCCGAAACTCCTCTTGTAACGTCACTTATATTCAAATTCTTGGCTCAACGCTATCTCCCGCACAGTCGCAGTAACGGCGTTAGGCTATCTTTTTTGGCCAAAGCGGCACGAATGCAATTTTCATTCTACACACACTGAAATTTCAAAGAGGCACAGTTGCACCATACTAATACATCTCTGATACGCCTCTCACTTATACACGCGAAGCGCAGCTCCGTAAGATCGAGGCATCAGCAGCCGGTCATATAAGGATCCGGCGCAATATTTCCTTTGAGGTCGCGCACAATCACGAGGGAAGTTACTCTCTCTTCTCTCCGATGCTGCTGCATCGCAGCTATAGAGCACGTCGGCCGGTCCAACGGAATCTCTATACGGTACACACAAAGTCGCGGGGACCTGCGCTTATACGCTCCGGCGCGGGAAATCGATTTGTTTTCTCCCCAGTCTACACACACTTTTAAAGCCGCAGCACACGGCGATACTTATTCTCGCTGGCGTTATTGCGTTTTGCGATGCGAGACTTTGATTTATGCGGGGAATTGTTAAAATTCGAGTCAGAATTGTCTCTCTCTCTCTCTCTCTCAACAGATGCGAATTCTCGAAGGAATTTCCGACTATTTGCAAATTAAAATCGAAGCATATCCAGCTGGGTTAACCCTCTCGCATTTCTGGCGGTCGCGACGACCCTTCGGACTACGTTCGGTTCAACAGCGTAAATCGCGGTCCGCGGTTTGATCTTCGGATGGAAAGTTTTTCGCTGATCGGAATTCCGTCTCTGTACTAATAATATCTTCGCTCGAGCCATACGTACGCTTCGGAGAAGTTGCTGGTACAAAAGAAGGAAATTGAAAAAAGGGTGAGCTAAATCCTCGCGAAATTGAATGGGATTTAGCGGGCGTTATCCCGTGCGTACGCTCCCCTTTGTAAGTATACTTACACGGATCCTAATAAATTGCACTTTACGCGTTTATTTATCCCGCTCGCGGAGAAGGGATGCTTGTAAAGAACGTCGGAACTCTCGATAATATCTCTCGTAATTTCTCGGCGTTAATCGAAAGAGTTTCTTAAAGTTGGTATAAGGTACGCTTTTAAAACTTGGGAGATCGCAGGAATTTACAATAATCGAAATCAAGAGCACATCGGAAGAAGAAGGCTGCATCGAAAGAACAACAATAAAGCGTAAACAAGCTAGAAGGGCACACTTCAACGTGAACGATCACACGGCCACGCCTTAGCCCCGCGCGTTCGGTTCCGCCTAGTGGTCCGTTAAAATCCCATTATTCACTCGCTCTCTTTCTCCGCACGCGCACTTTTTCCACGCCCCTGACCACCTACGCAAAAATAAAAAATACAATATACACTTATTACACGCAAGGCCATTAGCTCTTACCGCAAACATTTTCGAATATTTCGGATACAGCGTAAACTCGGAGGCCGATCGGCTCAAAGCGGCGGCCGCGCACCGCTGGGAATCCTGCGGAGAGCCGCAGGACGAAGGAGATTGTGCTTCCCAGATCGGCCCAGGCCAATATTGCCGGCGCCAGACACAATGCTCGCAAATTAAACGGCGATTTAAGCAATTATACTGCGTCGCGAATCGGCTGCTACTTATTAGTACCCCTAAGGAGAGGGAGAGGAGGTCGGAAAGAGGGACCAAGGCTTTGTCTTATTACTCGAGCGTGAAATCTATAATTCAAGCAAGGAGGCATCGAGCCATAACCCCTGGCGAGCCGCAAGCTCTCCCGCTGCTAGCAGGAAAAGCCTTCCTGCCTGCGTACTGCCTGTAATTTACGCGCCCGGCTAAAAGCTCTTCGCTCTCTTTCTCCCTCTCCCTCTCTCTGTGCTGCTTTACCGGAGCTTTCGGCTTTTTCAGCTCCTTTTTCCAGAGACTCGGGGAGAGCTGCGGCGAATTAAACTCGAGGCTCTACTTAGCGCGAATCTGAAATTTTGACCTCTATATTGATGTACATTGAAGAAAAATAGCTTCTTCGAGCCGACTTAGCGAAGTATCGTCGCAAGCTCGGCTATCAGTTGCCAAGACGCGCGGAAACTAATATTCCAGCAGCTATATAACCCTCCAAGTAGTAAGTCGGATGTGTATAGGGTGTAGCTCCCGAGCTCGGCTAATAGATTCTCCGGGCCAAAGTATATCTAAATAATTCAGCGAGCTTTTACTTTAGTCGTGCGCAAGCTTGACTTTTGGGTCGTAGGATTATATGGCGCATAAATTAAGCGAGCCAAAAGAGACGAGAGGCAGAAATTTATGAGATCAGAGTGTACGCGTATACCGTATCCCAGCTTGCGGTGAAAAACAAAGGTGCAAAGGGGTGAGAGCCAACGCTTCATCGCTCACCTGCTAATATAACCGCGTGCAGAAAAATATTTCGGGGCTCGCGTGTAGTATGTACGTGCTTGTGTTTTCTCCCGCGCGCTCGCAATCTGGTCTCGAGCGCTTCCCCTCTCGACGGTGTGCCGCTATCAAAGCACACTCTTCTCTCGCTGGGCATATCCCGCGATTATAATAACAGCTGCGATTCGCCGATAAGTGCGATAATAACGCGCGCGAGCCAGCCACATGTTTGTCTATACGTCGAGAGTGCAGAGCTTGAGAGAGCGTGTGTGTAGGGCCTTGATAAATATACAGCCGCGTCGGCGGTGTGTATAACGAGTTGAAAAATATCGGTGATTTCGATCTGACGAAACATTGTTTTCGTTTTATCGGGCGGTCATCGCGCTGATGTCCGTGGGTATGCTGGCTGCTGTGAAGGGCTGGTTTTTTTTTTGAGCCTTGGGGTAATATGGGAGTAAAAATATTGTTGCCGATTCATTGGCGCGTGAGTGGATTTTTTTTTTTTGAGCAATTGTGGTTTGATGTGGAAATAGTATGTTGTTCGATTACAGAGTTTGTTGATGCGCTTTGTATTTGAAAATGAGAAGTGCGACGATGTTGTTAATTGTAGACTTGATTTTTAGATCTAAATGAATCGAAGCATGTACATTAGAAAATATTAGACAGAGCAAAAACATGTACACTGAGAAAAATTTGATAGTAAAAATTACTATCTCGGATGATAACATGGTAACCAACCATGCTTCCGAAACAAAGTGTATTAATTACGGTATTAAAGAAAATTGTATTTTTCATGAAATCGACGGTTTTCATGTAGTCAATAACGTTTCTGTCGATGTTATGCACGACATTTTCGAAGGTGTAGCGCGTTATGACATTGTGCAAGTTTTAAAGACATTTATATACGTCAAACAGTATTTCAGTTTACAAGAACTAAATGCTAGAATTCGCAGTTTTTATTATGGATCAAGGACAAATATCAATAAACCTCCTGGAATATTAGAGAATCCTCTCTTAAAAAAGTGATGGACTTTGTTGTGAAGCATTTAATTGAGAATCGGTCGCCTGGAACAAGAATTAAGGAACGCGAATAAGAAATACGGATTTTATCATATAACCTACAAACGCTTCAAACTGTTGGCGCTAAGCGGGTAGCAAAATTTAAATGTTAATTAGGACATGATAAGGTGTGCGCGAAGCGCACTTAAATTTCCTAGTCATTTAAAAAATCAATGCAATAGTTTCTTCATCTGAAATGTACTCTTTAATAATTTACTTGCCAATAATTATTGGATTTTGCATACGAAGAAATGATGAATACTGAAATATAATATATATTCCAATATTCATCATTTCTTCGTTATAGTTGCTTAAAAAAGTTTGGACCCTTGTCTAATATTTCATGTTTGTGATTCGAAAGTAAAAATCAAGAAGGAAAGAATAGATCGCGAACTGCAAGAAGTCGTTTAAATGTGTGTAAGACTATTGCAATTAGGGACCAATTAATACTTAATTATAGATTAATGTTGAGAGAAACTTATCCAGATTTTATTACTAGTAATTTAAGTTATGTATATGTGCGCACTTTAGAAGGAATATCCGAATTCGCCAATTTATTATCTTGTGATTTCAAGTTTCATAAAATATCCGTTGCAACAAGTATCACACTAATGGGAAAAATTCTTTAAAAAAATTCTATTATAATTAGATTTATAATGAAGATGATGTTTTCTTTTATTAAGTCTATCACATTATTCTACACAATAATAGTTTCTCGATTATAGCAAAGAAAATTCTAGATTGTTATTTAGATGAGCATTTGCAAAGTTATAAAATATTTGATGAAAATAATTTTGAATGGAACGTTCTCTATTCATAAGATTTAGAACTATTAGTTGTAACGTTTCGTACTACTTTAAGCAATGGATTTTCTTATGTTTGTAAAACCTGCACCAAATATGCTAAAGGAGCTGATTGAAGATGTTGGTGATTGGGGTTACTCATTGATCGTTGATAAGTCAACTGATGTTGCAACAATGAAGTTTCTGTGTCTTTGTATAAAGTATTTTAGCCATAAGCAAAACAGGATAGTTACTGATTATTTAGGTTTAATTGAAGTCGTAAAAGCAGATGCTAACACTTTATCTTATGCAATTATTGAGTATTGTAAAAAAATTAATTTAAACTTGAAAAATTTGATCGGTTTAGGTACCGACGGAGGTACGAATCTTTGCGGTAAAAAGCATTTTATCTATACGCTGTTGAAAGCGTAATTTAATGAAAACCTACAATTGGTAAGATGTATCTGCCACTTGTTGAACAACGCTGCTTCAGCTGCCGACAATCACTTTCCAGCAAATGTTAAATTTGTATGTAGGGAAATATACAATTGGTTTAACCATAGTGCAAATCGAAAATCAGAGTATAAGACAACGTGGGAAACAATAAATACTGGTGTAGAAGCTGATAATATGGATACAGCTGAAGAAAATAATACAGATATTGATAACAACAACAAAAATAGTAAGAAAAAAGAGGTTTATTTGAAGTTCGTTCGGAGAGCTCGAGTGGTGGGAGGAAGCCCAGTCCAAGGCTTTTGTTCTGCGACTACTGAGCTGGTGTAGAAATTTAAAATAAACAATCCTTAACGCATAAATTCAAACATGTATTATATAAGAGCAAATTCCGAGATTTTCATTCGCAGCTTCTCTCGCGTTAGCAAACTCGTTCAACTCTTCGAGATTTCACTTTCAAATATGAAGCGAAGTGCGAGCTGGTACTTCAGAGGGCTCTTTTCATGCATCCGTCCGGCGAACTTTTTTCCCCCGAATCAAGCAGATTGCGGGTTTTACATTATACACGTTCGGCCCGAGTGATACTCCTCGTGGCTCACTTCCGATTCTACTCTCACGACGAATCGAGCACATAGTTGCTTCTTCCTTGCCAAGAAACTCACCGCTCGGTGTATCTTATTACTTCTTTTTTCTCTAGCCCTACCTCGCGCATATAACTTACGCGAGGCTCTCGTGCACTGACTTACTTTACGGTCTTCGTTTCCTGTTTACCCATTTTTATGGCCCTTTTCCTAATTTCTCCGAATCTTCCTGCTTCCGCGTCTTATTCCGTGTAAGCGTCCCTTACCTCTCGGACGTCCAAGACAAACGCTTCAGCTGCTCGCGATATTTTGAATGTACTGTATAGTAGACGACGGCTAAATAGATTTTCCTTCGACTGGCAGAGTCGATGCACTTGAATTGGAAGGTTTTTTTCGAGCAATAAAGCAGCCAGACACAACAATGACGCTTTTACGCGCGAAAATTGGCGTGGCTTTGTAAGAGCCTTTCCCAAAAGCTCGTATGTACTCAAGAAGCCAAGTAAACTGTAAATCTGGCATAATAGCCTCGCGTTGCGCGACAAGTGACAAAACTCTCTCGAACCAAGACCTATACATGTATATAATATACTATTACGAACCTGGTTTCATCACTGTAAAATCGCCGCACCGATCCAACCGAACTTTTTCCTTCTAACCACGTTGTTTTTCCCCGTATGAAAAATCGCCTCGAATCTCAGGCTTATATACCGCCTCGGGACGAAATACATAATGGAAACCGTGCGCGGGTGAAAGCGCAGCTTCATCATCGCGAGAGAGAGAGAGAGAGAGAGAGAGAGAGAAAGAGAGAGAGAGAGAGAGAGAGAGAGCAGTCCTATACATCCCCGAACGTCTCCATCCCGCGACTTAACTTTCCTCGGCGCGCTTTTTCTTCGAGCAGTCGAGTCGCGGCTGTCCGAAAATTCTCCAAGGCAGCAGCAGCAGCTCGCGGAATGCACTCTCTCGTCGGCGTCTTTCTCCCCTATCGGTATATAGAGCTGCGGCGGCGACGGCCTCCCTTTTCTTACACGCGCGCGCTCGTATATATACTTTAGCTTGACTTCCCCCGTCGCGACGCCGGCTCCTTGGAGCTGCGCCAGCGAACTATTCCGGAAGTGCTGCCACCCTACCCTCTTTCGTTTGGTGCTGTGCTGTGCTGTGCGGTGGATTCCGCGCGTGAAATATGCCGCTGCTACTCTCTGCAACATTCTCCAATTATGTTGCGTAATGACGAAGAAATGCTCGCTCGCGACGTGCTCCCCTGATGTGCGGCTTTTTTTTTCGTTGGGCTATGCGGCTGCTGTGTACTGAGATTTCGTTTTGATTAAGCTTGCGGTGTGGAGAGGAAATAGATGCCCTGATGGGAAATACACCATAATATCTGGCCACGCAGTTAATTCGCAGTAACCAGGTAGTTAGGAACAGATAACATGCTTAGGTAGTTTTGCATGGATTTGGCCTAGAATACTTCACGTCTGCCGAGAGTTTCTGTGAAAAATATGCTGAAAATTCTGGCGAAGGTAAAGAGACGCTAATGTGAGGTTAAAAGGCTAGCATGATCACCAGTTCGATTTAACTAATACTTCAATTTATTATATTCGATACAGTCCTACTTCAATATCTGTGCAAAGTTTATATGATACGCATGCATTGCACTTGATTAAACTTGAACGAACCAAGTCTATCATTTACTTTTATTTCGTTGATAATAGTACATTATGAAACAAGAGACTAAAGTCGTAGATTATTCCCGTGGGTAGATTTACTAATGATCGATTTTACTCCCGTGTTGCACACAGAACTTTATTCATAACTTGACTGTGCAAGCAATTTGGTATTTTAAAATTTTTTTTTAAATTTACTTTGGCTCCGCTAAATTTTAATTTTGTCCTGCTGATTTCACATTCGTCCCGCTTATTTTACTTTCGCCTCAAAAATTTTACTTTTAATCGCACTATTTTTCTGTAAAAACATGCCGCTTTCGCTCTGTTTATCAGGGGGGTAAAAAGTGGGGTTTTCGGTCAGGTGTGAAATAAACTAACTTAATTTCCGCATTGCCTGGAGAAATATATATGACGAAATAAAAAGCTACTTTGATCCCGCTTGTTAGGGAATGAAGTGGCTTTTATAGTTCAGTAATAGAAAAATATTTAGATGATAATCTTACCGACGTAGCAGAAATTTCGCTAATATATTCGCTAGTAAAAATACTATGACCTGGACTGAAAGAAAAGAGTTAACATGCAAATGATCAACTTTTCTGATATTCATTAATTAGGTATCTTATTTGATTTTACGAACTAATGTACATTATTACAAAAATATCTGATTTGAAAACAAATTATGCTAAAAATACACAGGGTCAAATATTCAAAAGTTTATTTGATTTTGAAATATTACATCCTCGAAATACGTAAGATTATATTTTCGAAATTTGTAACAGTCGTATTTATATTTGCATTACATATTAACTAGTATTCTATCATACAAAATAAGTTTTCACTTTTGAACATTCGTGCATAGTTTTATCAGATTTCTATATAATGAGAAAATAACGTTAATTAAATTAGTTGATTAATCGAATCAATAGGTCAATTATGGCGATAATATACGCCATGTAAAAAATGTTTTCTAAATATGAAATTCGTAAAAATAAAACGTACAATATTCATAAGAAAGTTATATTCAAATTCACACTAAGCTCTCCGTAGGACCTCCTCACCTCCAATAGAACCACTACATTGTCTATTTAATCATTATATCTTATATATGCCATTCATCAACTTCACTCTAGTCGACTTTTTAGTGCTGATAAATCAAGTGTATTAATTTCTCTCCCCGTTTCGGGCGCAAACAAAGCGACCTAATTCATGCGCGTCATCATTATTCGAATTATTTTCGGTACTTGTTAATGAAGTTTAAAACCCAGGGGCCGTTTGACTGCCTAGCCTTCTAGACAGCCAGAAACCGCTCTTAATCTACGAAGAAATTACCGGTTGATCATTCAGATTTATTGTGTAATATTTGTATATATAAATTTTATATTGCATTATCCTATGTAATTAGAAGACTTCACAGAAACGGCCAGACCCCCTGCTGGTTTTCTTGTTTCACATATTTCGCATATTTCACTCAGGTAGTGCCATAAACATGGATCTCTAGGGTCGGCATATACCTGATATCCCCACCCTAACGTCAGCCGCCCTAAACCTTTCCAACCTTGCAGCAAGAGAAATTTTTGGAAGAAGATACAAACTTTGTAAAATAAGGATTTAAAAAGAAAAAAACATTGATTTACAATAGAGGAGAAAAATTTTAAATTCAAAATAAAATTTTAGTAAAGTAAGATTGTTAAAAAGGAGTACATTGTGTACAAAGGGTGTAAAGGGCCGAGCGTCTTCGAGCGTAAAACGTGCAACCACACGATGTCAAAAAGTCCACTCAACCCTGATACACGCGATATTTTTTGTAACGCATATACTTATTTCTGCGTTTTTAAAGCCTCAAGCATATGTGTATATGTGCAAATCCAGGACCGACAGTACACAACTTGGGTGTTAGAAGTTGCAAGTTTCAAATTAAGGGCACCCTTACCAAACCACCTTTTTTGGTTCTTTGGGTCACCTAAAGTGAGGAAATTCCCACGTGCATCGCCGATCGCTTGCTAAACTTTTTTGCGGCGCAGGTGATGTTCTCTCACAGGGATTCAACATTGAGAAAAAACTAATCAAGATTAGACTTCACCCACTCAGTGATGTTACGTCATAGTCTTAAAAAAAAAATAAAAAAATAAAAAAAATTTATTAAATAAAATAAAGTGTGCGCAGCTGCGCGCATTTCAAAAAAAAATATGTTTGTCTTTACCGTAGATTAGCGAGCGTCCGGACAGCAATTAGACAGTCCGAGGCCATTAAGAGCGAGCGTGGGCATAGCGATTGGGATCGGTGCGGCGGGCAGCCGCCCTACCATAAAATTTGTGCGCAGCTGGGAAAAACCAGGGACTGTCTGGAGAAATTTTGAGCGATAACTTGGCGCCTCGAACTTTGTTTATGTTACGTTGCAAACACGAAGCTGTGCATAGCAAATTTACAGTTTAAAATAGAATATTTTTATTAAATGATGTAGAAAATTTAAATTCACATAAAGTATGGACAGCTGGAAGTATTAAGCTACAGCTATGCATATTTTATTTAGTTCAAAAGTTATTAGTTTAACAGAAAGAGCACGTGTTCACGGAATAAAATATAGAAAAATACTCGCACAAATTTTATGATTGGTTTTTAGTTTAATTAAATAGATATATAGATTTTTATGTTAAAGATAATGATGAGAGATAAAAAGTTGGCCACCACGGCGTGAAAAGAATAATGCACTCGTACAGATCTTACGATTTGTTTTTAGTTTAAATACGAATTTTATATAAAGATAGTTAAAAATAGTAGGTAGATTATTGTAATAGTAATATTAATTTTGAATGTTTAAAATATTAATTTATGACAGGTTTAAATTGAATGCAATAATAAGATAGAATCACAAATGTTAACTATTATATTATTTACACAAATTACGAAATTTACAAATTATTATAAAACAACGCATAGATAGGTTGAAAATGGTACAGGGAGGGACAAAGGATGCGGAAGAGGACCGGAAGAGGCGGGAGCCAAGCGGAAGAAAGCGACGCTATAGGTCGATGACCGATATAGAGGACGCCGACACAGACCCAAAGGGATGGGCCTGTTGGAAAAATCGGGGAGGAAAGGGAAATCGACGCGACGCGAGGGTGAAGCGAGGAAAAGCGGATGGAGGAAAGCATTCTGTGTGAGGAATTTTTATAGTGCGCCGAGCATCGGTTTCGGACGTAACAGTGACTGAAAGCGTAATCCAAAAATCTGTTCTACTAGGATCGGGGTATCTATTGAGGGCTAGTGGGTTAAAAATGGTCGTCTAGATCAAAAGTTGTCTATGCTTGAAAATAGTATAAAATCACGGAGAGTAAGATTTTTTATTAAAATTAACGATTTTTCTGTTTTTTTGCTTCCTTCTAGAGGAAGTTTTGTAATAGTAAAATTTTGAGTTTCGTCAAAACTTCTAGAAAATACTTTTTGGTGTGTTAGAAATTCAAATCACGTGTTTTTAGAAAATATCCGTATGGATGTGTGTGTATGTACCATAATATTTCTGGAACTACTCAGTGAATATCAATAATATTTGACATGTACGTATATTTTTTGATTCTGAATTCGGGAAAAATATTTATTTTTTATTTTTCTATTTTTTATTTTATGGCCAATTTCTGATTTTTGAAAAACACTATTTTGCGTTTTTTCCAATCATCTCATCGTGACAAACAATTCAGCTAATATGCATTTGAAAGAGAATAAAATTATCTACTTTATCTTGTTTGAAAAACCTTGAAAAAGGTGATTTTTTTTTAAATTTCTATCTCTGAAACTAAACATCATAAGCTCACAAAAAATGTCAACCTCCCAATAAAATTTAAAGTGATTTGACCACATTTTTTTTGTAAAAAATCGAAAACTGGAAACAATGAGTTTTTTGTGCCTCGATTACGGAAGTAAAAAGTCTTTATTGCACTTAAGATTTTGGGAAAAAGTAGATATTTTATGTGTCTTGGCTAAGTTCATTGCGCAGCTTTCAAATCCCTATGGTTCTTAAGATATGAAGGTTTCAATTTTTTTTTGAAAAATTTTTGAATCCTCATATCTCTAAAACAATGTAGTCAAATGCTTCAAAATTTTATTTGGTGATTAACCATAAAAAAAGCTATTTGCTACTAAAATTTTAAACGATATCGTCGAGCGGTTCTCAAGTAAAGAGCTAAAAAGTAAAAACTGATTTTTCTTTAAACTATTTCTTCCTCTTATAGGGGTGTCGTTGCACGTCGTTAAATCCCGCCCTATTAACTTATGTCAAAATTATATATACATATATATGTGTATATATACACACACACATTAGTACGACATATAGTACATGAGTACTGTCAATCCTTGCGCAGATGTCTAGAAAAAAAATGTTTGCATTTTTTATATAATTTATACAAAAATGTTATCTTAAATGAACATTTTTTCCCCAACAGCACTTTTCCCGCAAGATTTTCAATGATGACCGTTCCGTTTCATTAAAAAAGGTAATTCTTAAAAAAATAATATTTCCAAAACTAAATCGTCAAACGTTTTAAAAAAAAGATGACAGTAAAAAGCGATAATATCTATTTACTATAAAAATTTGAAGCTATGTTGGTAACTAGTTTTTGAGATATGAATTGAAATAAAAAAGAATGGGTTTTTCTAGGTCATACGATTATGAGAGTAATAAGGCATTATATAGCATCTTGATCGCTGTCTTTAGGGTGTTTATAAAACCAGTTAATTTCAGGAATATTAGGGTCCAAAATTATTTATTATAACAACTAATAAATCTTGTACCCTGTTTACAAATATATATGTAGGTAAAAAATTTGTCAGGTAATTTTGGAGGGGTGATGTCTTTTGAAGCTTAGTACAACACTTACAGCTATGCGAGAGAAAGAGAGAGGGAGTTATAATTTATTAAAAATAATTTTATTTATCAAACTTAAAAGCACAATAACTTTATAGAATTATATATAAAGTAAAATTAATTTTAATAATAAAGCAATACATAATGTTAAAGGCAGTTACGTGCGCAAGAATTTGCAGCGGTATTTTATTCATATTACACTTAAAGTTGAATATTGACTAAAAAAAGAAATTTATTCTTGTCGATAAAAATTTTACACATTCAAAGTATTAAGAAAATTCAAATTTACAAACTTACATAAAAATTATTTACAAACATAAAAAATCTTAAAAATTCAATTTATAAACTTACATACAAATATTTACAAAAATTATAATAGTAATACAAAAATTAAAATTGACCAACTTACATGAACCGCTTCCTGTTTTCAGCTAGCCCATGACTCTAGGCATCGGTGCATAGACTGGACGTTTGCGGTTTTTTTCTGAAAATCGGCCAGATCTACACATCTGGCGAATTTCTCTTACAAGCTGCAAATTTGTTATCGGCTGCTTGGGTACGACGAACGGCTACTTTTTTTGAGCTCTAACTTCCTCCGGAGCTGCTGGCTGATGTGGATGATGCCTTTGTTTTTCAACCTGGATCATCGGAGCTGGATGGTGCGAAGATCCAGGTTCGAACAAGCTTGTCAGTCGTTCCTTCAGCTGAATCTTTGAGGTCGTATCTGTGTTAGAAGACTTCTCGCGTTGGCCGTCCATAGTCCTCGGCAACTTGTTTTTCTTCTTCTTTTTTTTTCAAATTGGGTGCGTGGATCGGTAGGTATGGAATTTCGTCCTCGGAATCCTTTCCAAAATAGTCAGCGAATTTTTTCAAGATTCGCTCGTCCCTCAAGCACCGTGCTAAGACTACGTCTGCGCCTGCCATCTTCTCTATGCAATTGTGTCTTGAACTGTCGTTTCATCAACACTGAACGTAAAGATTTGTACCGAACCTTTTATATGGCTGAAGCAGCTGTGAGTGCTTATAGTGCCAGTGCATTTCAAACGTAATTTTTGCAAGTGTAAAATCAAATCCATATTTGTAAAAAAATTATCAAAGTACAAATGAAATGCAGGAATTTTATTATAATTTATTAGCCGAAAAAAGGTTGTAATAAATGCAACACTACACGAGTACCTAAAGCACATTTTGCTAATTTGTTTCCGGTTTGAGAATTTTTACCGCAATTTAGTAGATAGCCGTCTGAAGTGCATAAACCCCAAAATTTCAAACCAAACCTTATTGGTTTCCCCCGAATAAATTGTTTTAATGCAGTTCTTGCATAACTTGCATGACTTGACCATAATTTCATCAACAGATATAGAAGTTTTCCATATTCCGAACTTTAGAAGGTTGTTTTAGAAAAGTTTCAACATCGAACGAACCCGCCACCCTCTATCGTTTGGATCCTTGTCTTTAGCCTTTGAATATTTTATTTTAGACTTGATTTCTTCAAACTTATCACGAGTCATTGCAGAAGAAACAATTTCACGAGATAAGAATGGATTAGATGACCAATAATCTCTCAGAGACTTTCTTTTATTGAATGAATTGAAAATAACTATACCTATAAAACTGTCAAGATCTTGTAATTTCAGATCATAATTATTCTCTTTAGACGCATCAATTATATATTGTTTCATTTCGGCGGAAAAAAAGGTTTCAAACAATTGGAAAGGCTCGCACGCCTGTATATTCTTTTTTTGCAGCTTCAGATAATAATATTGTTTCTTCACGAGTATTTGGATATGACTTCTCACTATCGATCCAAATGAATTCGTGATTTTTTTCAAGTTTATCTAAGTTTTCAGAATAAGTAGCACAAGCTTTTTTATAAGTAATATTTGGTATTGTGAATTCATGTTCAAAATCTGAATCAGATATCGAATCACAATCGGAATCAGAATAATCGGAGCCTGAATTGTCTGCATTCGGAATCAATATGTTTTCGTCGGAATCACTATCCGAATAATCTGATTCATACTCTGCATGCGATGAAGCAGAAGATTTTGAACGTTTTCGTGACATAACAAATATATTGAAAAAGTGAACACCAATATTTTTATTATATGCTTTACTTAGAATTCATCCCAGGCGGAAAACCTATCAAATTTCAACATGAATTTTGTAGTGGTAGATAGAAACAAAATTTTATGTACGACGTGACATGTAGGTGGCGATACAACTCACCTTATGACTCGAGGAATTATCGTCTGATCAGTATTCAATATATCAAAAAGTACAATTCAAGAAAAAGTTTTTTCTCTAAACTTATAGACTTTACGAAAAAAATTTTAAGAAAAAACGCCTTACATTTAGTCAAGAAACACTCTCAAATTTTTTCAAACATTTTTTAGGTATTTTTGAAAAATTGGATTTTTTGAAATTTTCGAAAATTAAAAATTGTCTCCAAAAATTCTGAAAAATTTTGATAGTGTTATTTGACTAATTTTAAGATATTTTTGTTCTTAGAAATTTTTTTTTTAAAGTTTATAGTTATTAAGAAAACAAAAGATTTTTATATAATTTTTTCATTCTCGCCGTCATTTTGAAAAAATGCGTTGGTGAATTTTTCTGAAAAAAATTCCTCTTAATGTTCGAGTGCCATGATCACTTCTGATTATAGTAAAAACTTTGCGTTATCATTGTGAAAAAACACGCAAACAAATTTTTTTTCAAAAATTTTCACGTTTTTTACGTTTAAATCGGCCATATTTTTTTTTCTCGGTGTCTAAACGAAATGTTGAGCTCAGATTCTGAAAGAGCATCAAATTTCGCATAGGAATAGAGTTATTGCATTATTTTTTTAATCCGATAACATAATAAATAAATACGTTGAAAAGTTAGTAAAAATTCTGATCACCTCGGCGTTAATGGATTAAGAAGGCGTCAGGATATATCCCTCAGGTAGTGCCATAAACATGGCTATCTCTTGGGTCAGCATATACCTGACATCCCCACTCTAACGTCAGCCAATCCTGCCGTCCTAACTTTAAGAAATAGAGATTTTTAGATGATAGTACAAACTTTGAAAAATGAACATTTGACACGAGAAAATTTAGCAATAATCACCCTTCCAAAATTACCTGACACCTTTTTTACCAACATATATATTTGTAAACATGGTGCAAGATTTATTAGTTGTTGTAATAAATAATTTTGGACCCTAATATCTCTGAAACTAACTGGTTTTATAAACAGCCTGAAGAGAGGGATCAAGATGCTATATAATGCCTTATTACTCTCATTATTCAGGAATAAATTTAATAAAGTCAAGTAAAAAGGTCAATAAATAAAACTCAAACAAATAATTTTGAATTATAATATATTGAAATAAACTATAAATCTAATACAAAAACGAGAAAATAAACTAAGCAAAATATAATAACTAAAACGCAAACTTAAAAGAACTTAATTAAAATGAGCAATAGAACGTGAATGGATTTAGGATTCGAGCTAACTGGATGAGGAGCTAGAGCGAAGTGCCCCTGCAGACCCCAGCACTCGAGCCGCCGAAAAACCGGGGCCCGCTAAAACAAAGGCACTTTTCCGAGGACCACCGAAGGGACTCGAAGCACGCTCCTCTATATCTATATCTATAAGCGTAGTCGAGTACACGCGCGAACGCCTACCACCACTCGACTCTCTAGCCTGGCTGTCACAGATCGGCCCTTTAGCCTCTCCGCACTGAGAGTGACCCTCAAAATCCGCGGAGTAAAACTCCTAGAGGGGGTCGTGGCAGTCTAGGAATGATTATAAAATCACTCCTAACCGTATTGGCCTGAAGCCACGAATCCCTAGTAGCCCTTGATCACGTCCGGAACACTCATAATCGTATGACATAGAAAATCCCATTCTTTTTTATTTCGATTCATAGCTCAAAAACTAGTTACCAACACAGCTTCAAATTTTTACAGCAAATAGATATTATCGCTATTTACTGTCATCCTTTTTTCAAAACGTTTGTCGATTTAGTTTTGAAAATGTTAATTTTTTTTAATTACCTTTATCATAACAATGGAACGGGCATCATTGAGAACCTTGCGGGAAAAGTGCTGTTGGGGAAAAAAGGTTCTTTTAAGAAACACTATTCCTAAATTTTTTGTATAAATTATATAAAAAATGCAAACATATTTTTTCTAAAATGAAGAAATAGCCATAAAATTACCATAAAATGGCTAACAAAACCATAAAAAAAAATCTGAATTCAGAATCAGAGAATGAATATGAATGGCAAATTCAATCACAATTAGACTGACTTCTTTCCTCTAAACAAGTGAAAATTGAATATTTTTCAAAATGTGTACAAAAAAAACTTCTTTTCCTGCATTTTAAAATATTGAAAAAAAATTGATACATATTTTTATAATGATGTGGGTGTGTGTGTGTATGTGCAAATCCACGACTAACAGTAATCAACTTGGGTGTTGGAAGTTGCAAATTTCAAATGGAGGGCGCGCTGTCCAGACCAACTATTTTTAGTTCTTTGGGTCACCTGGAGTGAGAAAATTCTTGCATGCACCGCCGATCGCTTGTGAAAAATTTTTCGAATCAATAGGTCAATTATGGCAATAATATGCGCAATCTAAGCGAATTTCTTTTAAAATATGAAATTCATAAAAATAATACGTACAATATTCATAAGAAAGTTACGTTCGAATTCACACTAAGCTCTCTGTAGGACCCCCTCACGTCCAATAGAACCACTATACGGTCTATTTAATCATTATATCTTATATATGCCATTCATCAACTTCACTCTAGTCGACTTTTTAATGCTGATAAACCAAGTGTATTAATTTCTCTCCCCGTTTCGGGCGCAAACAAATCGACCTAATTTATGCGCGTATTGTTCGAATTATTCTCGGTACTTGTTAATGAAGTTAAAAACCCAGGGGCTGTTTGACTGTCTCGCCGTCTCTTAATCTACAAAGAAATTACCGGTTAGTCATTCAGATTTATTGTTTAATATTTGTATAGCGGCATTTATATTGCATTATCCTATGTAATTAGAAGACTTCACAGAATCAGCCAGACCCCCTGCTGGTTTTCTTGTTTGACAAGGCGTTAGGATATTTCACTCAGGTAGTGCCATAAACATGGATCTTCAGGGATCGCGTATAATTCCCACCTTAACGTCAGCCGCCCTAAACCTTTCCAACCTTGCAGCAATATAAATTTTTGGGGGAAGGAACACACTTTGTAACATAAGAAATTAAAAAGAGAAAAGCATTGATTTACATCAGAGGAGAAAATTTTTAAATTCAAAATAAAATTTTAGAAAAGATTGTTAAGGTGTGGTTCTGCTGTTTTCACTTTTTTTCCCCTTAAGATCTAGTCAGCTAAGATCAGATCAAAAGTTGTAAGAATTTTAAAAATAGGAAAAATCGCTGATTTCTGTAAAAGATTTTTTTCCATTTTTAAGCATAGATAACTTTTTACCTAAGCAACCATTTTTAACCCACCAGCCCTCAAATGAATTCTTTTTTTTTTTAAACTTTGATTCTATTAAAATACATTTTAAATTTGCGCCTCCAGACAAATAGTGGCAATATTCTGGTTATCGTTTATTTTCCCCGTGTTAAATTCCCATAAGAGATTTTCAACTGCCCCGCAAAAAAAGTTTCGCAAGCGATCAGCGGTGCATTCAAGAATTATCTCACTCCAGGTGACCCAAAGAACTAAAAATAGTTGGTCTGGTCGGCGTGCCCTCCATTTTAAATTTGCAACTTTCAACACCCGAGTTGATTACTGTTAGTCGTGGATTTGCACATACACACACACACACATAAGTATAAAAATATGTATCAATTTTTTTTCAATATTTTAAAATGCAGGAAAAGAAGTTTTTTGTACACATTTTGCCATTCACATACATTCTCTGATTCTGAATTCAGGTGATATTTCATGGTTTATAATCCATTTTATGGTAATTTTATGGCTATTTCATCATTTTAGAAAAAAAATGTTATTTTTTTTTTATATATTTTATATAATTTATACAAAAAATTTATCTTAAATGAACATTTTTTCCCCAACAGCACTTTTCCCGCAAGATTTTCAATGATGACCGTTCCGTTCCATTAAAAAATGTAATTCTTAAAAAAATAATATTTCCAAAACTAAATCGTCAAACGTTTTAAAAAAAGGATGACAGTAAAAAGCGATAATATCTATTTGCTATAAAAATTTGAAGCTATGTTGGTAACTAGTTTTTGAGCTATGTTACGTCCGAAACCGATGCTCGGCGCACTATAAAAATTCCTCCGTTTTGAGTCAGCTTCCGCTGAACTCGGGATGGAGACGTTCTCTTTTACTTTGACCCTAACGCGATTGTTTATTTAATTCCCCTCCCCACTCTAATGAATAAGAAAAGTAAATTTGTAGGTCAAAGGGCCTCCGCCAAGCGAAGTCTGATCAACCCTCCAAACCACTAGTTCTTACTCCCTAAAATATTTGAAAGAATGAGCGGCAGCGTTCGAAGCCTACTCATTAATTCAAATCCCAACCTGTTAATACCCTTTTATTTTATAAAAATTACTACTTACTTTTTTGTTGATATATTCAAAGTTTACTAGAATGTAAACTTCTTCCGTCTTTTTTTTTGTTGAGATATATTATAAATATAACAATTCAAATTTTTGAAATAAATAAATTTTGAACTTCACTTCGAATTTTTATATAAAAAAATTATATTTTGAAAACACAGAGTTACTTTACAAAATACGCGTCAGCCACCACGGCATCAAAAGTACAAAAAAAAATAAAACTTAATAATGAATTTAGGAGCAGCCACCTCGACTGAATTCCTCACACAGAATGCTTTCCTCCATCCGCTTTTCCTCGCTTCACCCTCGCGTCGCGTCGATTTCCCTTTCCTCCCCGATTTTTCCAACAGGCCCATCCCTTTGGGTCTGTGTCGGCGCCCTCTATATCGGTCATCGACCTATAGCGTCGCTTTCTTCCGCTTGGCTCCCGCCTCTTCCGGTCCTCTTCCGCATCCTTTGTCCCTCCCTGTACCATTTTCAACCTATCTATGCGTTGTTTTATAATAATTTGTAAATTTCGTAATTTGTGTAAATAATATAATAGTTAACATTTGTGATTCTATCTTATTATTGCATTCAATTTAAACCTGTCATAAATTAATATTTTAAACATTCAAAATTAATATTACTATTACAATAATCTACCTACTATTTTTAACTATCTTTATATAAAATTCATATTTAAACTAAAAACAAATCGTAAGATCTGTACGAGTGCATTATTCTTTTCACGCCGTGGTGGCCAACTTTTTATCTCTCATCATTATCTTTAACATAAAAATCTATATATCTATTTAATTAAACTAAAAACCAATCATAAAATTTGTGCGAGTATTTTTCTATATTTTATTCCGTGAACACGTGCTCTTTCTGTTAAACTAATAACTTTTGAACTAAATAAAATATGCATAGCTGTAGCTTAATACTTCCAGCTGTCCATACTTTATGTGAATTTAAATTTTCTACATCATTTAATAAAAATATTCTATTTTAAACTGTAAATTTGCTATGCACATCTTCGTGTTTGCAACGTAACATAAACAAAGTTCGAGGCGCCAAGTTATCGCTCAAAATTTCTCCAGACAGTCCCTGGTTTTTCCCAGCTGCGCACAAATTTTATGGTAGGGCCGCTGCCCGCCGCACCGATCCCAATCGCTATGCCCACGCTCGCTCTTAATGGCCTCGGACTGTCTAATTGCTGTCCGGACGCTCGCTAATCTACGGTAAAGACAAACATATTTTTTTTTTAAATGCGCGCAGCTGCGCACACTTTATTTTATTTAATAAATTTTTTTAATTTTTTTTTTATTTTTTAGACTATGACGTAACAGCTATGAATCGAAATAAAACAGAATGGGTTTTTCTATGTCATACGATTGTGAGAGTAATAAGGCATTATATAGCATCTTGATCGCTGTCTTTAGGGTGTTTATAAAACCAGTTAATTTCAGGAATATTAGGGTCCAAAATTATTTATTATATCAACTAATAAATCTTGTACCCTGTTTACAAATATATATGTTGGTAAAAAAGGTGTCAGGTAATTTTGGAGGGGTGATGTCTTTTGAAGCTTAGTACAACAATTATAGCTATGAAGAAAATTCAAATTTACAAACTTACATAAAAAATATTTACAAACATAAAAAATCTTAAAAATAATTTAATTTATAAACTTACATAAAAATAGTTACAAAAATTATAATAGTAATACAAAAATTAAAATTGACTAAGTTACATAAACCGCTTCCTGTTTTCAGCTAGCCCATGATCTACTCTAGGCATCGGTGCATAGACTGGACGTTTGCGGTTTTTTTCTGAAAAACGTCCAGATCTACACATCTGGCGAATTTCTCTTACAAGCTGCAAATTTGTTATCGGCTGCTTGGGTACGACGAACGGCTGCTTTTTTTGAGCTCTAACTTCCTCCGGAGCTGGTGGCTGATGTGGATGATGCCTTTGTCTTTCAATCTGGATCATCGGAACTGGATGGTGCGAAGATCCAGGTTCGAACAAGCTTGTCAGCCGTTCCTTCAGCTGAATCTTCGAGGTTGTATCTGTGTTAGAAGACTTCTCGCGTTGGCCGTCCATAGTCCTCGGCAGCTGCTTCTTCTTCTTCTTTTTTACAAATTGGGTGCGTGGATTGGTAGGTATGGAATATCGTCCGCGGAATCCTCTCCAAAATAGTCAGCAAATTTTCTCCAGAATCGCTCGTCCCTCAAGCACCGTGCTAAGACTACGTCTGCGCCTGCCATCTTCTCTATGCGATTGTGTCTTGAACTGTCGTTTCATCAACACTGACCGTAAAGGTTTGTACCGAACCTTTTATATGGCTGAAGCAGCTGTGAGTAGAATAGGGTAGTAGTCTGATCAAGAAGGTCGGGGCAGGATTAGATTCGTTGAAAAGAGTGGAGGTGTTATTCAGTAGTTGTTAATGAGTGTAAAATCCAGGTGCCGTTTGACTGTCTCTCCGTCTAGACTGCCAAAACTACGTCTTAATCTTCGATGAAATTACCCGTCGGTCACTTAGACATATTGTGTAATATTTGTATACCGGCATTTATATTGCATTATCCCATGTAATTAGACCTCTTGCTAGTTTATTTACGTAAGAAGCCAAGTATTACCATTATTTCATGGAGAAATTTTCGTAAGGGTCAAGTAGAATAGAAGACGGAGTCAAGTTTTCGATTTTTTTTTTTTTTTATTACATATTATTGCTAAATTTTCTCATGTTAAATGTTCATTTTTCAAAGTTTGTCTCATCTAAAAATCTCTATTTTTTAAAGCTAGGTAAAATATACGGCGGCAAGGAGAGGCTGACGTTAGAGTGGGGATATCAGGTATATGCCGACCCAAGAGATAGCTATGTTTATGGCACTACCTGAGGGGTATATCCTGACGTCTTCTTATGCAAATAAACTAGCAGGAGCTCTAATTATATAGGATAATGCCATATAAACGCCGGTATACAAATAATACACAATACGTCTAAGTGACCGACGGGTAATTTCATCGAAGATTAAGATGTGGTTTTGGCCGTCTAGACGGCGAGACAGTCAAACGGCACTTGGATTTTATACTCATTAAAAACCACTGAATAACACCCCCACTCTTTTCAACGAATGTAATCCTGTCCCGACCTTCTTGATTAGACTACCCTATCCTACTCACAGCTGCTTCAGCCATATAAAAGGTTCAGTACAAACCTTTACGTTCAGTGTTGATGAAACGACAGTTCAAGACACAATTGCAT
>QLSS01000080.1:514892-554659 GCA_024372645.1 Trichomalopsis sarcophagae
GCAGACGTAGTCTTAGCACGGTGCTTGAGGGACGAGCGAATCTTGAAAAAATTCGCTGACTATTTTGGAAAGGATTCCGAGGACGAAATTCCATACCTACCGATCCACGCACCCAATTTAAAAGAAGAAGAAGAAAAAGAAGTTGCCGAGGACTATGGACGGCCAACGCGAGAAGTCTTCTAACACAGATACGACCTCGAAGATTCAGCTGAAGGAACGACTGACAAGCTTGTTCGAACCTGGATCTTTGCACCATCCAGCTCCGATGATCCAGGTTGAAAAACAAAGGCATCATCCACATCAGCCAGCAGCTCCGGAGGAAGTTAGAGCTCAAAAAAAGCAGCCGTTCGTCGTACCCAAGCAGCCGATAACAAATTTGCAGCTTGTAAGAGAAATTCGCCAGATGTGTAGATCTGGCCGATTTTCAGAAAAAAAACGCAAACGTCCAGTCTATGCACCGATGCCTAGAGTAGATCATGGGCTAGCTGAAAACAGGAAGCGGTTTATGTAACTTAGTCAATTTTAATTTTTGTATTACTATTATAATTTTTGTAACTATTTTTATGTAAGTTTATAAATTAAATTATTTTTAAGATTTTTGATGTTTGTAAATAATTTTTATGTAAGTTTGTAAATTTGAATTTTCTTAATACTTTGAATGTGTACAATTTTTATCGACAAGAATAAATTTCTTTTTTTAGTCAATATTCAACTACAAGCGTAATATGAATAAAAAACCGCTGCAAATTCTTGCGCACGTTACTTCCTTTAACATTATGTATTGCTTTATTATTAAAATTAATTTCACTTTATATATAATTCTATAAAGTTTCTATAGGCTTTTATCTGCCTATTCCGAAGCGATTGAAACGGTCACGACTCTTCTTGGTCTTGTGCGCGCATAAGATTTTAGTTTTTTGAGAAGAGCAATGATCATTTACTGATCTGCGTCTGAATTCTGACAGCAGATCACAAATAGAAATTTCATTTTATATAATAGTATATTCTTATAATATGTGATAGGTCCGGGATACCTGGTAGTGGAAAGTTTCAAATGATTTGAAATTATTCCAAGTTCTCGACTGATACGCGTTAGCTGCGTTATCAGTTTTAACTCGACAAATTTATAAGTATTTTGAAATATCGAAATTTTACAAGTTTGAGAAATATTTATAAATATTCCAAGTCTTTTACCTGCTCAAGGCATGAGTTGCTCAAGAGAAGGGACTAGACGCTTTAGTTGAGCTGGCACTTCGGCTAGTGAGCTCGGGTAGCCCGTACGAGTCTTTATATAGGCTGCGAAGAGAGCGGGTATCGAGCCGCCGAAAAAACTCTCACAATCATACTTGCACACATACATTCACACCTATATACATTTATATCATTCATACAAACACGTGTTGCGCACTCTCCCCGCTCTAACGCTGCTTCTGCTGCTGCCGCTGGCTGGCTCGTGGCGCTGCTGATGTTATGCTGCTGCTATGAGCACAGCTGTGGCTTGGAGCGTTCAAATAAAGAGTGGGGGGGGGGCGCTATATACTCCCGTAAAATCTAAAAATTTTTATAATTTTTGGCAGAGCTTGTACGGGATATTACACGATAGAACCATGTAACCAATTCGATTGACGTTCTCCCATCGCTTAAACTTTCTACCTCTCTAGAACCCGTGAGTGAATATAGATGGCGCCAATCCGCCCGCAGAGTCCATATTATCTATAGGGATGTGTGAACCACCAATGTATACTGTGTATTTTCAAACGCTGCTTCAAAAGCTGCTTAATCGAATGTGGATTAAAAATGTAGGCTTTTCATCAAAAGCCAGCCCCATACATCTCACTTGCTCATTACGAGCTGCATAATTCCGTACAGTAGAGTCAAAACGCGTATATAGCCAGTCACGGAGCCGCCGCGAGTCGAGCTTGCGCAATAAAACAATCAGGCAGCGAGGCATGAAAATTTAATTAGCCAAAGTATATACACACCGCTATATTATCCCAGCGAACTATTACATTGACACGCGAAATTAAGAGAGGGAGAGAGTAGAGCCGTGTAGCTGACGCGAGGCATACAGGCAGCTGGGCAACATTATTTCTTGGCAATTCCGCGCAAGACATCGAAAAAAAGCTACGCCTGCGCGTGCAAGAAACTCGGAAGAAAAATGCTGCCCTAATAGCCGCAGCTCTCACGAGCACGCGTATACGCGATATTATATATAGATGAAATCTCGTGCGGCAAAGTTAATTACGCGCTAATTTAAATCAAGACTAATTGATCTCCGCTATCTCGAGCGCTTTGTACGTGTATACATGTATATTCTCCGTCGACCGCATCTTCCGAAAATTTGCCTCTCGCTCTTTCGCACGCAATCCACCTCCGGCGCGCTTCGGTAGTAGCTTCGACTTTGGATTACCAAACTTTCCCTCGAAGTTATATTATAGCCAGCGTCGAGAGTAGAGAAGAGCGCGGCGGCATCTCTCGATTAAGATCGATCGATCCGGGCTAGACTACTAGCTTTAAACTCTTCGGTGATGTTCGAGGATTTTCTATGTTCGTACGCGTAATAATACATTCGGAGCTGATTGATTTTAACGGCAAGGCTGGAAAGTATAATGTTAACTAGGTATACAACGTGCGGCTTTCTCTCTCTTGTGTGTATAATGTGGAGGGGCGACGACGATGCTCATATACTTGCTTTCGCCAACTATACCAGTGCACTTTTACGTCCCTCTCTCTCTCTCTCTCTCTGAGCCCTCTTCCAGACTTTCATAATCTCGTAAAGTGCTGAAGCTTCAATCCGAGGCTTCGTGTAATCGAGAAGTCGCTTGTTGAGATCGTTCTAATTTTTTTCATCCGGCTATACGTAAGCTAATGCTTGTTTTCTAGGGAGTATTGCACTTGTGCTCGTTTCGAGCATGTATCGGATTCCGATGTTAATTACTGTGACAGCCGAAGCCCCTTTACCTCGATAAGCTTTTTTGTATGTTCATATCGGTAAAAAAATGCTTAAATTAGCTTTGTTTTGTGTGATATAGCTGTATTATTGTTTATAAAAATGAATTGAAGAAAATGTTATATGAGTTAAAGTTTATTGAATGTGGCAAATAATATTGGTAGAAAACGCGTAAATCCCGCAAAGAAAATGTAAAGCTGGCTTTTGGAGTATTTTCGATGAATAAATGCACAAAGTTGGGATTCGGCGAAAAAGCGCTTCCGTCGAATCTTTAAAAAGAGAGTTTTTGCGCTCGAACGGAGCATACACTCTCAAACGTGAAAATAATGAATGGGAATCTGAAAGTCATAAGTATGTTTTTCTCAAAATCAACGGGGCTGGATGTTTTATGTTCATACGCAGAAATCCACAGTAGCTTTTTTATGATCAAATTGAGTTTATATGCATTTCTGACGAATTTCGCGCTTTTTTCTATGTGTTCGTATAGTAACTTCTTTGAACGATTTGACAGTAACATTTCCACAAACTTTTTCATATACAATGTTTATTTTTAAAAACATATTTATAAAAAATATTCTGTTCCAATTCGGCACAATAATCATTTCAAAAATTTAGCCTAAATGGCTACTAAATATCAAGATAATCTACAAAATCATCACAAGGCCAAAAATACTCTCGGCTCGAGAATATACGACGAGCAAATGCACGCGAACATCTCACCGCGGTTTCCGGCAGCCCAAGTACGAGCGAACACATTATGCATTATGCGCTCTAAACCGCCGAGAAAATCAAATCTCTCCCACGAGAGAACTGCGAGATTCTATTTTCCGTCCATTGTTTTGAAATTTTGATCGTTTTGTTGCTTCTCTTAAAAAAAAAGAGGCGTCGCGATGTCCCCCACGGGCGACTCTATACACCACAGACACAACGACTGCTCCCACGTGGCCATTAGGCCCGCGGTACTTAAGGCGCAGCGCCGCTTAACGGAGCGACTCGACGAAAGCTATATAACGTGGCTCTTCTCTAAAAAAAAAAAATGTTTTATGCCCGCTTTTTTCGACCAATATAGCTCCTAATTAAGTCGGCTTTTACGATCGCCGCCGCCGCTCATCGTGAATATAAAGAAATTTCGATTTTGACAGATTCTCATTCGATGCTTTATGTATATTATATTCGTTTGGACGATAAAAAATTTTACGAGCTGCTCTAAATTAACGTGTCTAAAACTCGGAAGACAAGGAGCAGTCTGCCCCCGATGTTTCGGCCAACGCGCTGATTGTGAAGTATAGACGCATTCCTTTCATTTCGCTACTCTCGTAAATCGTCTCATTGACCGAAGCTCCGAATCCAGACCCGCAAACAAGTGACAATAAAAGGATGAGGGGGACACACCCTCGTGTACTCTTAATCTTGATTGTAAATTATCGTTCAATCGCACAATATCGCACACCTACTATTCTCATAAACACACACACACACACGCGCATATGTACTACGCACGTTCCCCTCATAATTAAGACGTCACTTTATACTCGTTGCGGGGGCGTTCTTGAAGTGCCCCTGAAAAAATCCACACACATACTCGCTCTTCGTAATTTTCGCCAGAGCGAGAGCGCAGGCAGCTCCGTGTTTTTCGCGAAACAAGCTCTCGCGCTCAACTGTATAATTATGATAACGAGACGCGGATTCGCGCCCGAGCTTGATTTATGCGCACGCGCTCGCCTGTGTATACGGATTTTTTTTTTGGCGCCGCGAGTGATATACTTAACTATGCTAATTTTCAGGGTATACATTCCTTCTTGATATACAGTGATCCCGTAGGTTTCAAGGCTCAACGATATCCGGTATCAATTGTTGTATGCGCGGGCAAGCCCGACGACACGGAATTTCAATTATCGGGCAATTAGCGCGGGATTTTTAAAACGGATGCGCGCTAATTATACATCAGTATACATACACGGTATAGGAGCTGGCGGTTAATTTTGCATCGATGATTAGCGGTAATTATTGCTACTGTTTTATTCAGTCGCGCCGATTATGAAATTCGTTCTCTCTGTGGAGAGGGAAAACGAGAGGAACATCAACGTTTATACTATATACCGCTGCACGTATGGAATTTATAATTACCCGGATGAGCTTTGCGTTTATATTATATCGTTTCTCCAAAAAATCTTGCTTATTCGCGACGCTGTTGAATTTCGAATAAGCGCAGCAAGAGCTTTCGTATACCAAAGTTCTCAGCGTCGAAGCTGGGGGTCATTAAAGTTCAGCGCAACACAGTCGATGCTGTAAAATATTAATTCTCAACGTAAAAACTTTATCCCTACAAAATACACGAAAATTCCGCCTCCTATACATCGGAGCTTTTTATTATTACACAGGCGCCGGCGGAGCTTTCCTATACTTTTAACGCGTTTTAAAACTGCTCAACGATAAAAAATAATAAAACAACGACGACACGTGCGCCGGCGCTTAAAAATCCGCTCATTTGTTAGAAATACGCGTCGCGGCTTTTACGATGAGCCGTAAAAAATCACGCATCTTCATTCGCGAAAAGAAAAAAGTCGCGCCGGACGTACAAATATTTCAGCTATACGAGGGCCTCGAGAGGAGTTAATAAAAACTTGTTCCTTCGCGTGTCACTAAACTTCTGGCGAGAATCGTATTAATTTGGTCGGGTGGGAGGAGCAGTAGTAGATTAACAGCCCTTTCTCTCCGCGCGCTGCGCCATGGAGCCACTAACTTTGCCGGCTTTACGCCGGCTCGTGCGCTCAGGCCCCTTTGTCTTATTTATTTCTTCGGAAGGACGATAAATTTCCCGGCCAATAAAATATGCTCTGTACTCTCCTATGCCAGTCGCGTTATTTTATTAGGTGGGCTATATTCGCGAGGTGTCAGGTCCGATTGTGAATTAATCAGTGATGTGTAAAAACGCGCACTCGAAAGCGTCAATAAAATACCGAGGCAGTAGTAGGTAGGCTGCAGCTCTCGCGAGAATCGAATCAAGGATGCCTCGTTTTTCACGCGCCGCGGACATCGATCATAAATTCCGGCCCATACGTTCGCTCGACTGGAAAGGCAGCGTGCGGATCTTCTCTCTTTTTTCCCTTTTCAGCTGTGTATATAGCATTGACGCTCGAAGATACGCTGCAGCTCTCGCGAATTGCGATGATAAAGAAGAAAAATTATTCAAACCTAGCGATTACCGTATGTTGGACTGGAGGAGAATGCAAGAGGGAGAGAGAGAGAGAAATTAAAGAGGAAAAAATGAGCAGAGAATATAAGAGACAGATTCCGGGCGCCGGAGATCTTGAAATCTCGAGAGAAGGTGTCCCTCGCTGGAAAAATAAGAGACTATCGCGGCCCGAGACACGTCGCCGCTTTCGAGACACGGGGTCAGAGAAATATGTGCCGGAGACAAGGGACGAGAGAATCCAGCGGAGATAGGAGAGAGAGAGAGAGAGGCTCGTCGCGATAAATCGCGAGAAAGGCTGCGAGGATAAGGAGCCCGGAGTGTGTAGCAGCTCTGCGATTTGCATTTCGATCGTTATTTGTCCCGAGTTTAATCGAACGCAGAAAATTTTCATCATAATTTTATCGTTGTACGATCGCTCGATCGTCTCTTCGACGCCCTGTGTGGCGAGAGAAAAACAGCCGAATAGACACAGCGGAACGAAATAAAATAATGAGAGTAAAATAGACTACTCGCGGAACGTTTAAATCTCTCTTTCTCCGGGGGCTAATTCCTCGAGAGCTATAGCTGCTCCGATATATAGCTATACTAGATAAATAGAGAGAAGGGCTCGCTCTCGCAGTGAATCTCCAAGTTTACCAGACGAGAAGTAATAATAGCAGCGTCGAGTACTTGGATCCTCCCTCCTCTCCCTTTTTTTACACACATACCTATATATACCTTATATACACGCATGCGCGGTGGTGTTTGCCCTTCGCCGCAATTTTTGTCAATTGATTTGGCCCTTTTTTCGTGCAGCCTGTGTTTGCCCGGCTTCGAAAGTAATACCGGCCAGTAGAGAGATCCTTCGACTCTGTCTGCGTCAAAGGTTTGTTGATTTTTCTTTGGTACAGAGAGAGAGAGAGAGAGAGAGAGAGAGAGAGAGAGCGCGGGCTATTTGAAGTAGAGCCGCACGCAGTGCTCGAAATCGATAAATCACGACGGAGAGTATAGACCGCGCGCGGGCGCGAATTTTAACGAATACTCCGCTCTCTCTCTAACGCGTTTTCGCTTATAAACGTGAGTTCCCTCAACGCGCCGCTGGCTAAACGAATTATGCGTAATTTGAATTTCGTTTGAAATTCAATCGATGATGCGCGCGTGCTCCGCTTCTCTCATGCCCCTATGGCGCTGTGCAGCAATATAACTGGACGGTATGTATGCCGGATATGCGGTTGCCAGCGCGCCCGGCGGTCTCTCTGGATGTGCAAAAATAACGAAATATCGAAAATCCCTCCCCTGTGAATTCTCGCCGAGATGTGAGCTTTGTTTTTCGACTATGAGTGTGTGTGTGTGTGTGTAGGGGGGAAGGGAAGCGTCGACGTATCGGATGCATTATAATGAGAGTGGATCGGATGATGTATTGGATTTTTTTGTGATATTACATTTATGCAGGGTATGGAGGGACGCGTTCGAGGATTGAAATGTATTCGATTGTTGGGTATGTAGGGATAAAGTGTGCGCGATGAATTTGTTGGGGATTGAATTATAACGCGCGGGAGTCTAGTGCATGAATGTATCTGGTGTATAGACGGAACGCGGTGTGCTCTCGATAATTATCGGATAACCGCGCTAATACGTTGATTAAAGCTGAAGCAAATGAGCTCTGTGCTCTACTGTTGCGAGAGATCAGAGCTTGATCTATCAAACTGGTCGGTTGGGACAATTGAAAGAATCGACTTGGTAAATGCAAAACGTGCAATTTATTATACGATGCTGCAAAAACTGAATCTTTAGTATTATTTTTCTGGAAATATTTACTTATTCAATAACATAAATGAAAACTTTTGACGTGGATACGTTACTTACACACAGCTCACTTTAGTAGAAAAATCATCTCTATATTTAATGCTAAGCACAATGATTGTTTCACACAAAAAATTGAAAATAAAGTGAAATTTTCTTCATCTCTTTGCGTCTGTGTTGCGATATTATTTATTATATATGCACTCTGTGTACAAACTATAAAATTCTCTGATGGACCTTCATTTTTTATGCAAAATAGGGAAGAAACAAGTGTATTATAACTAATTATAGTTTCACAACCCTAACTCTGCAAAATTAAGTATATCCGACTCGAATTACCCAAAATTACGTCAAACGCCCATCCCGGTATATATCACCCGACAAACTCTTTCTACGAATCCAAGATCGTCTATCACCCGCTGACTCGACCCGCGCGACAGATTATGACAAATCAGGGAAAAATCTGAGACCATCCCTGCAGGCTCCAATGGGAATCTCCGCGAGAGAGAAACCGCAAAATTAGCATATCCGCGCGATGTCGTACAAGGCGATTACACACACACACATACACACAGAGACAGGTTTTTATACTGTATAGCTACTCTCCACACCGAGAATCGGTATCAGGCGTCAGCGCGTCGCAATCAAGAGCTCTCTCGATTGCTAAGCGCTGCCAAAGAAAGTCGTATGTATGCATGTGTCCCTAATCCGTTTAATTCGCAGCTAACGAGGAGGTCCTTTGTGCCGATTAACCCGAACCCGTGTCAACTCGTCTATATGGGCATCGGCCGCCGTCAAAACTACTCGGCCGTAAATTTCTACCTACTGAACCCAGCCAGATCACGGATTCGTGCTATATGCGCATGTATGTGTGTGTGTATGTGTACCTATATACACGTCGTTCAACGTCTCTGCGGCGCTTCGCTTAGTTCTCTCTCTCTCTCTCTCCCTCTCTCCGGGCCAAATCGTCAGAGATTACCAGACGAGATCCACCGCACGCGTCAACCGCATCGATCTTCTGATGTATATAGTCTCTAATTCCTCTGCTCGAGCTCGGATCTTATCCGTGTGCTCACGCTCCAGGTGATCGCTCGTTTCTTTTTTGGGTGAAATACTCCTCGAAGTGTTTAATTTCGTCACTAATCACCCATCTCTCTCTCTCACTTGGGATGAGAATTGAAGGCTGATGGAACAAACGGAGATGAGCGCTGAGAGAGAGAGAACGTAAAGTCATTTCTGAGCAATCTCCTCTGTAACAAGTCTGAGAGACGCTCTCGCCTATGCCTACAATGATAATAAAAACGTCTTCAAAGCAAAAACAGCCGCCGTATTAACGACGAATTAAGAGCCGAGCTTTGACGCGAATCAACCGCACACACGTGGACGCGACAATCGAATCCTCGTTTGTACACACACACACACACGCGCGCACTATACTCGGGGGCGAAAAACCAGACGTCCTGTATACGTTGAAAACAGGCAGCTGCGGAGGGAAATTGAATGAGCTGCTCCGCGAAGATGCTTAACCGGGAATAATAGAGGAAGGAAGAGGAGCAGGTAGATGTAGTTACAGCCCCGCGTGAGTAGATAACAGAGAGCGGAGAGGGAAGTTGCCAACCGCTTAACCGCGCTGCTGCTGATGGAACGAGTTTTCGCTGCAGTGCAGAGCGCGGGACGATAATTGTATGAATCGTCGCGGCAGTAATGTATGTGTACTAGGGATGTGGCTTTTAATTGAAAGACTTGAAAATTTGCGAATTGCTGGAAATGGCCTGCAGCCGGTGCTGATGCGCGAGAATAATTTATACTATCGAGCTTTCTCGCAGAAGAGCAAAAACTGTGTCGTGCCATCTGCAGCTGTGACCGGCGCCGCTGTAGATTGCAAAAAATTGAAGCTACCGCGCAATTATTGATGAAATATTCATTCGGAGCGCGGGGGCTGATTTATGGCGCGTTTTAACGATTTCTATAGTTTGTTCAATCATTTCGAAATTGACAGGTCAGACTATATAAGATTTCATATTGCTTGCGAAAACGGGACGTCATGGATATAATTTGAAAATATAATAAGTTCAAAGCTATTATAAGCGTTGAAATTCATCATCCTCAAAACGCCTATTATACATCCCTCCGAGTACATCCACTCAATCATTCACGGCTTACACATCACCTCCTGACTTCGCACTTCCCCTATACTCCATATCTCAAGGAATTACACAGCCGCGCCAGTTTCGAAAACGCGCATATCGGCTATAACTGCACAAAAACAAAAGAAAACACCCTACACACTGTACACCCAACTACAGCGTACGCGTATACATCGACTCGCGAGTGATAAACTATAACGGATTGATAGCAGCCGGACGGTCCATTATCTCGAGAGACCGAGCGGTCAGTATTCGGCTCGCTCGAGCGACTCTCGATGCTCTCTGGTCGCTCAATTAATTCTCTCCTATATGCGCTCGCCGATACACATACACACACACACAGACACGCAGTTATAGTCGCTCTCGCGTCAGGCTGCTCTAACGGAGCGTATCGCTTGGCAGATGCAATTCGTCCCGATCTATGTGTGTCCTATGCACACAGCTTCCACGTGCGATTCGACGATCTCTCTGTACACTATAGTCGAAGAAATTTTACGAATCGGACCGAGGGGGGACTTTCTCTCTCAACACAATACCCTCGCTGCAGTGTACAATAGATAAGCCTTTTGCTGTACATTGGGGGGAACGAATATTCGCGAGATTCGTATGTCCGATCTCGAACGTTCTTTATTATAGAAGACTAAAAAAATAAACGATATCTCTAATGCCTCCCATTGTGTCTGTTGCAGAGCCGTGCGCCAAGTGTCGGGCGAGCACCAGAAGGCTGAGCATGAAGAAGTACTGCAAGCGAGATTACGGTGAGTCTTACTGTGATCGGCTTATTTGGATGAGAATAAAACTCGTATAATAATGATGTTTTTGTCGCACAGCGCTGCAAGCCCGGGTGATCGACAGATACGACGGTCCAAACGCGGCTGCGGGTAATCCGGACAACTCCTGGGTCAGGTTCACCCTCAAGATCGTGACGATCTTCAAGAAGAGCAAGGACTTGAGGATCTCCAGGGGAACGACTCCCCTCTACGTACACGCGAGCGACCTCGCCTGCAGGTGTCCCAAGATCAAACCTAATCAGTGAGTAACCTTTATTTATTTTGGTTACTTATGAACCGGTAGAAAAATTCGTGTATGAATGTAAAGTTTTCGATATATTCACAAACTGTACGAAGATGCCCTAATGAAATTTAATATAGATAAAAAATAATTTCAAAGAGTCAACACTATAAATATGTTTTCTCTACTGTGCGCAATACATAACGCGAGTATCAACATTTTGTAAGTATTTTGGCAGTAGATTGTACAATATCATCCTAAAGTGTCGGACTCGGTTCTAGTCCCTGGTTAGCGACGCTAGGTGGCGCATGCACACTTTTCCATTTCCCTCATAACAATGTGCGCACTGAGTCTACTTACTTATAAGTGACTTGGGTCATTAATGCTGTAACTGTCTGAGACTGTTTATTCTTTTTAATTTTCTTCTATGTGAGTAGATTTCTATCTTCAACACGGTAACAAGTTTCGCCCGTTAACTTATTACAAAAAAAGAGCTAAATAAAAGTTAGCTAAAAACCAGGGAGAAATAGGCACAGTCACTTTCACCACTAAAAAACTTTATCACGCAAACTATGCGACGAAGTACATTGATACCTATATTCTTGAAAAATGTTGTCTGGCATTTTTCTATATTAACAAAACTAGCTGATTTTTAGCTGAAAACTCGTTTTACAAGGTCAAAATAAACTCTCTAATTCTCGTAAATAAAGAAACTAAGTATTTACTAACAAATCTCTCGCTTCTCTTACAGCAGTACGATGTAAACTATTGTTTGTTAAAAATTTCAGGTCATACCTGATCCTGGGCACAGCGAGCGAGAGCGCGGCCAAGAAGGGCCTCACAGTCACGGAAAAGTCGATCGTGATCGAGTGGCGCGACGAGTACAGCCGCAGGATGCGTCGCTTCGAGCGAAGGGCGAGATCCTGCCACTGAACAGCTGCTACGATTACAAGCATCCCACATTGATACCCGATTACGACTCGTCTTTTACTTTTACTATAACAAGCGAAAAGAAAGAAGAAATTTAAGAAAAAAAAAAGAAAGAAGACAGCCTATTATTAATATAAAATATACCATTCGTCGTTTAACCTAAGATTCCTATATTTTTTTCAAAAAAGGCAAAAAAGAGAAAAGATTTTTTCTTTCCCGCAAAAAAAAAGGAGAAAAACGGACACACGAGCTCTATTTAGCATACGCGCACGAGCACAATGATAAAAGAGGGCGCCTATGGAATGCATGAATGTTCCCTTTTTTTTCTCTCTCTAACTCTTGTCCGAACGAGAGTCCGCGAGCGCGGTATATTATATACATATAAAACATGTAGACTTTTGCATAAACGCAGGAATAGGAAGACGAATGTGTAAGGGATAATAGTAGCTCTGGAATAAGAAACAAGTTGTGCACGACGACGACGATGAGTCTCGCTTTCACTGTATATTCCAGCTTCTCTTCTGTATTTTGCTTGATTATCTTCCCAAAAACACCGACTCACCGCGCGCGACTCTTATTCCTCTGGTCATTTGTATACTCACTTCTATTCCTATTCCGCATATATTTGTGTAAAGGCCTTATACGATGAAAGATTTTAAGACGAAGAATTGATAGGAGAAGAAAAAATATAAGCTATCCATTAACTATTAATAATAGTAATGTAATTATATACATTATTATTTTATTGCATTGATTATATTATTATGCGTTGAAGTATAATTTATTTATATCGACGCGACGGCGACGAAAAGCGAAAAGCAAAGTATTCCAATCTAATTCATCGCGAGTATTCGAGTCTTACAATATGATTGAGCGCTATTTTCTACTACACGATTTTTATATATATTTAAAACGATCTTTCTAAACTCAACTGTTGCATCTTTGCCTCTTTCTTTGCTCCCTCCCTTTTTTCCTTCTTCCTCCTCGTAATACACGAGAAAAAGTATTCCCAAAATGGAACTTTTTTCTTATTCAAGCAAACTCTCTCGCAATGGCTATATTTATTTATTAAAATATCAATAATAATAATATAACGAACGTCGATGCTCGATCATCGATCGCGCGCTTGACTTTATATACATGTAAACAAGATATTCGACTATATGCGTCCGTTAATATGTAGATTTTCTTGTACATTTTTTATATAAGTACATAATTAATTGTCGATAACGATTAAGGATATATCACACGAAGATGAGAAAACAAGCTATTATGTCGTTCGCCTGAGAAAACCGCGAGTTCTTTGCGAAATTACACGAAAACACACACATAGAAACGAGCACATATCGATTTTTTCAATGCAAACGATGAGACTTTTCGAGTAACTGCCAAAAATTGACATTTTTTACGCGTTATACAAGTATGGTTATTGTACACAATGTAATCGGAGCATATTTCTCAGGACGACGTGTGTATTTCGTTTTCACGCAATATATAATTACGAAAGAGAGAAGAAATAATAATAATAATTATATGCATTAAACTCGAATCGAAGGAGCAAAGAGGCTCGAAGTGCCAATTTCCACAAAAGGCCATAATAATATCCACGTACTTATAGGAGATGTTAATCAAATTTATAAATCCGCTACACACTTGGATATTATAATATACCGTTGTATCACCGAAGGCAATAATACTTTTTCCCGTTTTTTTTTATCCTTTGTAACGAGTCCCTATACTATAGTTGAAACAGTTAAAAGCCACAGTTATGTTTTGGCGGAGACACGACTTCGTATAGGCCAAGAAGAACGTTGAGTATATTAAAATATAATATGAATAGTCTTGTATGTACAGAACGTGTATTTTTTAGGAAAATAAAATCACCTTTAATATAAGTGAAGAATCTTCTTATATCGAGTAAACCTTTAAGTTGGAATAATGTAATAAACTCTATTATTATTGTAATTTGCATTTGTTTCACCTTTGATCTACTGCGCATTCACAGAGTTATATAGAGTATTTGTATTACTGTATGCGATTGCGAAGAAAAAATAATAAAAAAACATTTTTTTACAAACGAAGCGTTTGTACAATGGTTTGATGAAATTAATTTGAGCTATATTTCAAATTTGGTGATTCTTCGGACTTTTATGAATATAAATGTAACAAAGATACGTAATCATGACACGCAGTATTCACAACGAGTATACAGACACGCAGCAAAGCTATTACTAGTTGATACGCTTGAAAGAACAATTCGGCTTTGATTTGTCGATTTTGATTAACAATACACAGTGCGTAATGAAAAAAGAAGAAATGAGACTTTTGAGGTCAAGTGTAATGGGCTGCGTAAGGTGACTTTATTCTTCTAAATCAGCGAGACGATCAGTCAGAGCGGAGAAAATAATAACGAAGGCAAAAAAGAAGGAGATGGAAATTTTAGATACGAACTTGCCAATAAGCGCATCCTTGAATTAAACTTGTAGAGCGTGTATACGCGCGAGCGACGACTCGATGAATGTGCTATATTTATACCTCCGCGACTTTATGCTAGTTACGATAGGATATAATATAAACGATATCATTACAGTATATCAGTATAATTATTATTATTATGCGAAAAAGAAAAAAAAATTAATCGATCGCTGCCGCATATTATATCGATATACGACTACGACTAGCTCTCGTTTTAAATTATTATCCTAAGTGTCACGTCGTGTATTGTGGTGTAATAAATGTGATTAGGTAGTTATCATGCGAAATAAATATGCAATGCGTCGCAAGTAAAACTTTGAAATTCAATGTCTTGTTTATTTGCCTCGATTGTTTTCTTCATCTATCCCCTACGAAATTCCACTCATAATCCAACTTATCCTAGATTAACGACAGTGAAAAAAATGCGACATTTCATAATTTTGAAAAAAAAAAAAAAAGAATTTATAATAAACGCTCAAGTCGCCGAGCATTACCTGAATATTCATTCAAACGCTAGCGATAATTTTTTAGAAAAGTGTAAAGTACATGGATGAACCACGTGGCGCCATCTGTTGGTGTGCGATAGTGTATATCTCCTTTAAGTACAGTCGGTATAGCAGACGCAAATGAATAAAAAGGTATAATATCAGTATCAGTATCACACGTAATATGCCTAACCCGTAAAGCATAAACATCCAAAATGGCTTCTGCGTTGGAGAGCCTTGAAACTCAGCTCGAATTATTTATTGAAAATGTCCGGCAAATACGCATCATAGTTAGTGATTTTCAACCTCAGGGACAAAACGTTTTGAATCAGAAAATGTAAGTATCAATCTATCTCGCGATTATTGCGTTGATTGCCCAGTCATCACATTTCTCGTATACTGTTTGCGGATGGGGTTAGCTTATCTGTAACTCTTTTTGTTTGTTGTACTAATAAACATGAGGATGATTAACATAAACCGTTTGGACTAAACTGTCTTCTTTACATTGTTCTTCAGACAAGGGCTGGTAACTGGGCTTCAAGAGATCGACAAACTGAAAACCCAAGTTCAAGACGTACACGTTCCTCTGGAAGTTTTTGAGTTAGTATATACCTGTTTTACATTATTATCGCACGTCATTAAAAAGTATTTTCGAGATCGTTTAAAAGTAAGCGCATTGTTTGTAAAAGTTAAGACAGAACGATGTTTTGAGGTTATGTATGATTAGCTGTTACAATTATTTCAAGCAACATTAATGATCGGCCAAGATTAATTTCAAGCCACATTAATATCAGCCAAGATTAATTTGAATTCTTAAATACAAATTCTAAAATATTCATGTATTTTTTCAGCTATATCGACCAAGGTAGAAATCCACAACTGTATACCAAAGACTGCATCGATAAAGCACTAACCAAGAACGAACAGGTCAAGGGGAAAATAGATGCATACAGGAAATTCAAAGCAAATATGCTTGTTGAATTAAATCGAGTGTTCCCAAATGAACTAGCCAAGTATCGAGCAATTCGAGGCGATGAATAATGTAATATTTAGTTTGATTTTAGTTATTTTATATTTATCTAATATTTCCTATGATAATTAATGACTGAACTGACAAGTTGTGGAACTGATGGGTTACATTTTTTTAATGAACAGTGTCATAAAGTTTATTAACATTCGTCAATCATTCTATCAGATTTCTATGCACTCATGTATATTTATACAAATTTTCCAGAAATAATAATTTGAACATTCATATTTACTTTACGAGTAGCCACAACTGGGTAGGATGTATCGGACTGGCCGGAAGGTACTTTTTACATTTTTTTACGTATTGATAAAAATAAAACTTGATATGTTAAAGTAAATGTATGTTTGTGCCAAAAGCAGTCCTGCACATTCTGTCTACTGGTACATTTATTTCCATTATTTTAATGGAACTCAATTTATCCCTTGTTTATAATGAAAACAAGTCAAAGTATAATAACTAGATTTTAAATTTGTTGACTTCATTTTTTAATGTTTCTCTATTTTAGTAAATAAATTTATTATTTTATTTTTAATGTAGATAATTTAATTCACACAAAAGGTACAACTCCAGTTTTTTCTAATACCCATACTATATTAGAACTTTACTTATTACATAGAAATTTATCCAAGATAATTTATCCTAAGGAATTTGGATAAGGTAATACATATTTTTGCACATTGGAAGATAATTACGCTTCAGTTATACGTAATCTTGATGCTAGAGAAGAATGTTTTCAAACTGCGGATGAACTTTTGAAAAATGACATTGATTAATAAAGATTAATGGAATATAAACTTGTTGTTGGACAGAGAAACATATGTGGTCTTATCGTGAACGTAAATTTTTGTATGCTTGATTGCTTAATTAGATAACCTGTTGCACTACTGATTTGACAGTCATACAATTAAAGTACCTGCTATAAATTAAAAATTTGTCACAGTCAAGTACTGGTATTTGCTGTCTAACTTCATTGAACATTTCCTGTGACTAGCTAATTTATTACCTATATAATGCCAATGATACATATTTTTATTGATCTTTGAAAGTTTTATGAGCAATCGATGGTAGTTTGATTCTTGATTAATTCGAAAATATATGATGACAGATACACTGTTTGATTTTGAAAAAGTTAAGGAACTCAAAAACAACATTTTTACATTTTTAGCTTTACACATAAGTGACTAATGCTGCAATTTTCAAGATTAGCCTGATGAAAAAAGTATAGAGTTTAAAAAAAATGATTTGATGTAGTGAAAAAAGACTAGATGGATGCTTCTAATAATATAATATATAAAAAATGAGTAATCTAGAAGAAAGGCCAATGAATTAAAACCAATAACGCAATAAGTGAATCACAGTTTATACATGGATAATCTTAAAATCCACAAGCAATAAAAGAAAAAGGTTGAAACCCGAACTGAATTCTATTATATCGCATTATTTTCAAAATAAAAAATCCAATTTTAATCGCTCGAATACGCCCAGTAATTTTCAGATTTAAAAGCCAGAGATCATCGGCAGAATCGCGAACAGAGACCGGCAAAACCAGCCGAAGACGAGTCTCCAGCATCGAAGGGTTTTGAACTCGCTGGCGGATTCACAAGAGCATTTCGTACCGATACAGCGTGTATAACGGTGAGATAGAAGGAGAGAGAAAAATTTCGGGATTCCGATGCTAATGAGCTGCGTCGAGGCCCCACCAGTAGCAGCAGCAGCAATCCGGACCCGTTTCCCCCCGCCAAGGTGCACTGCGGCGGCGGCGGCGGCTCGGGCTCGCCGCGATGAAGGCGCGCACAATAAAATCGTTTTGCGGAAGGCGACTCCGCAGTCCTCGTTGTCTCGCAGCCGCGATGATAGCTCTACTGGTGATCACCTTACTGCTCAGGTTCTTCTCCGGCAATGCCGAGGAGACCCTCAGGTATATAGAACGCTTATCTCGTATTTGTATATTTGCGTTTATATATTCCGTTCAGGCTGCGCTCGCTGTACCTTTCTTTTTTTTATGCGTAAACAACTTATGCAGATAACGCAGTGTTGTAATGTTTTTAATTATAAAATTGCTGTATATTTTCGCGCGGTTCGACGAACTCGGTTAGAATTTATGTATAGTATAGGTGTTTTCGAACGCTTGAAACCAGTTCGGAGCATCCGATTTAAAATTAACTGTATACTTAGTTTGAGACCACGACTATAACGACGCGATATCCAACAAAGGAGAAAAAAATCCTTGTATGCTAATTTTTGTAACGTCGGCCGTGAAAGCGCGACGCGTTTTTTTCCAGCCCGATTGATTTTCAAACAGTTTTATCTCTCGCCAGACAAAGCACATTTACAAAAGATGGGATATCGCGTCATCGATTAGTCCTGATAATGCTGATGGAACCGCTTGGCAACGACTGAGAAAAAACGAAATTGACCGACGTGTTTTGCAGAAGTATTTATCGATTGTTGCATTTTCATACGTTGTAGTCCAGACTCATTTCTTGGAATATAACCATACAATGTTCAATACAGCGCACATACGTACTGGTGAAAGCAGAGCAGGTTGACGATCTCTCAAAGTGGAGCATATAATATAGCGATGATGATTGGCACTAATCACACTGCAACACGATGTATATAATAGTGAGAAAATTCGAATTTTTCGATCATTCAAGAAACAAAATCTGATTTCAGCTCTCCATGGCATTACTACTGCGACGGGGGTCTCTGCAAGAAGGCCGAAATCACGGAGAACGTCACCACTCCCCTGGCTCTGAGCGTCTGCCAGTTGTTCTGCGGTGAGGCTGGAGCAATCTGGCCCAAGCCGACGGGTCACATGTCCTTCGGTAACTTTGTCGCCAGACTCGACCCGGACGACATCGTCCTGAGTGGGATCGACCTGCGCAGCAACGTTGGACAGCTTCTGCAGGAGAACGTGGACCGACTGAAGGAAAACGTAAAGACTCTGCCCGGTTCTAAGGCCATCAAGAAGGGATACGGTTTGACTATCAACGTCGACGCGCAGTTCGACGTCACCTCGGCGAAACTTACTCTGGGCACGTCGGAAGCTTACACCATCACGATTCACCAACAGGAGGATGGACAGGTAGTGATTTTTCTTTTCGAATTGTTCGAGCTTGCGTTTATCACTCGATTAATCGTTCTCACTATTATCGCAGCTGATCGCGGACGTGAGCGGAGAAAACTACTTCGGAGTGCGCCATGCCCTGGAAACCCTGTCGCAGCTGATCGTCTACGACGACTTGTACGGGGATATGAAAATCGCCCGCGATGTTTACATCAAAGACGGGCCAGCCTTTCCCTACCGTGGAATCCTCCTCGACACCGCGCGAAACTTCATGGACAAAGCCTCGATTCTGCGGACCATCGAAGCCATGGCCATGTCCAAAATGAACACTTTCCACTGGCACATCACCGACTCGCACAGCTTTCCCTACGTCAGTCGTACCTGGCCAAAGTTCTCCAAGTACGGAGCTTACACGCCTGACAAGATTTACACCGAGCAGGATATCAAGGAAATCGTTAAATTCGGACTCGTCAGAGGCGTTCGAGTTTTGCCAGAGTTCGACGCGCCAGCCCACGTTGGCGAAGGATGGCAATGGGTGAGACATTTTCTTTTGATCCACACTATCGCAGTTTCTTATCGCAATTTTAACAATTGTTATCGCACTCAAGGTGGGACACGACACGACTGTCTGCTTCAAAGCCGAGCCGTGGCAGCGTTACTGCGTCGAGCCTCCGTGTGGACAACTGAACCCGACGAGTGAAAAGGTTTACGAGGTTCTCGAGGGTATCTTCACCGACATGATGCGCGATTTCGAGCCCGACTTCTTCCACATGGGTGGCGACGAAGTTAACATCAACTGTTGGAACTCGTCCGACATAATCAAGGACTGGATGATCAAAAAAGGCTGGGACTTGTCCGAGTCGAGCTTCTATCAGCTTTGGGACCATTTCCAGTCGAAGGCTTACGACAAGTTGACGAAAGCCAACAATGGAAAGGAACTTGATGCCGTACTGTGGACAAGCGGATTAACGAATGAGGAAAACCTTAAACACCTTGACCCCAAGAAGTACATTATCCAAATTTGGACCACCGGAACCGACGCCACGATCGGCAGACTGATCAAGAACAATTTCAGAGTCATTTTCTCGAATTACGACGCTCTGTATCTCGACTGCGGGTGAGATTTTTATAATTGTCCTCTTATCTAGACACATGTTGGTTTCCAATCAACATTGATTAATTTCTGATTCGTTGCAGTTTCGGTGCTTGGGTTGGAGAGGGCAACAACTGGTGTGCCCCATACAAAGGATGGCAGAAAGTTTACGAAAATTCCCCCATGAAAATGCTGAAGGGTCAAGGATTCTCCGAACACTACAAGCACTTAGTTTTAGGTAAGTTAACGAAATACTCCTCTTCACAGGACTTTGCACAGTATCTGATATCTAAAACTTATCAACTATACACATTTTACACGTAGGTGGAGAAGCAGCTTTGTGGTCAGAACAGGTAGACAGTACATCCGTCGATTCTCGATTGTGGCCGCGTTCCGCTGCGATGGCCGAACGTTTGTGGTCTGACCCAACCTCATCGTGGATTCATGCCGAGCAGCGAATGTTGAGACATCGTGAGAGACTTGTACAGCGTGGAATTTTCGCCGACAGTTTGGAGCCTGAATGGTGTTTGCAAAATCAAGGCTCTTGTTACTTGTAAGCGTCCGTCGTTTAATAACTGTGATTGCCAATATATATATATATATATATATATATATATATATATATATATATATACACGTATATCAATCTTAATTGGGATGATACAATTAATTTAAAAACTATAATCATTTTCAACGAAAAAACAGTATGGCTGTGAATACGACAGATTGTATTTTTCTTATGTAAAACAAATTTTATACATATTATAATTATGGCGCAACAGATTTTTACCTTTGTACGACTTCTGAATACTCATAATCCATCAGAAAACCTCCTTTAAACGTCTTTGTACCATTTTTAATTCTCACATATTGAAGAAACAAAGTTTTTCAATAAAAATAATGTTAATGAATGCTGGTATATGGATTTATTTCTAGGAAAAGCATATTATATTATTAAAAGCTTTTAAAATAATGCAACACGAAGTATCATCTTTATATTGTTATAAACTTTTATTAATCTTGTTAACATATATAAATTTGATGTAAAACAATTGATTAGCACCAGCTAAATTGTATATAACGTACAATGTACAATATTCAAATTGAAATGTTTTTTTTTTTGCATTTTAACAATGATATAGCAATGCGAAACTCAATATCATGATAACATTGTTATACATAATTATATATTCTCATGCATTACTGAAACCTTAAAAGCATTTGTGTCAAAGTATTAAAGATTCGATGAACACTATGGACGTCAATGGAGATAACATTGTTATATAAAGTTTTGAAGGTATAAGATAAGATCTCCTTTGATTTAAAAAATCATTGAAATTGAGCTTCACACCAATACTCTCGTTATGATACCATTTGTCGAGTAAAAATATCTGATTATTAATTTTAAGTTACAAACTTTAAGATTTATAAAAAATGTTGAGCTTACATTATTTGCTAACGTCTTCTTACCAATACACAAATTTATTTCGTAGTCATTTTATATTTACAGTAAACTTATTACTATTACAGTTGTGTTGAAATCATACAACTTTGCGTTTCAATTATAAAACATTTAAAATTATTTTTATGTCATATAGCAAACTTACTTATGATTAAAATTATTAGAAACATTATTCTTAAACATGGCGAAACGTCAAAGTACAAAAACTATACTACTCCTAAATTAACTAAAATAATATTGCCGAACTGATAAAACAGATTTTCAATTATGTGGCCGAAAAACTTAGACATAAATAATGTATGCATTTTATTCAAGTATTATACATATTAGTTAATATCGCGATCATTTTTTTCCACCGTGTCAGTCTTACCATTAAAAGCTACTTGTTTATGTATACGTGTGTACTTGGATATAGCTAAGTCCAAAGTAAACCTCATATAAATTTTGCAAAATTAAGATTATTTCTCTTTCATAATTATTTACACACGCTAATTTTGTTTTCTACATGCGTTTTTTGTCATTTTTCATTAATAAATTCAAATCACACCTGTTGAAATGAATTTTCTTTTCTAGAACAAGGTAACTAACGAAACATTTCACTGACTCATTAATCATTTCCGATCCATGGATAAACGAGGCTTCCGAAAGATATTACTGAATCTACGACTCCTTCGCGGAGTTTCCGTACCTGTACGCGTTCTATTACTACGTTTGACTTTTTTACCAGTCAATAAACTTTGACTCAAACTGTCGTTGAAAACTTCTTCCGAAGTGGAGCCAGTCTTGATCTCATCTTCGGAGAAAGGTATAGGCGCGATCTGCAACTCACCAGGATAAGATGATTTTAGGTGAGGCTTGCACTTTGAATTTCGCATTTGCAGTATCGACAATCTGTTCAAGTCAGCTGAAGAAACGCTGTTTCTAGATCTCTGCATGTCGGCAAGGTACGTCGTATCGAACACTTCTCCTTCCTCGTCTTCGGTTTTAAAAGCGTTGCCCATTATCTGGAAACCTCTGACACTTTGCATTTTATGGACTGACGTATTTTCAATCGACTGCAAAGCGTTAACGGCTTTTTCTGGTTTCACCATAGACTCGTCAAAATTTTCTTGATCGTACCTAAGAGACTTTGGATGCTGACTTTCAATAGTATCGCTTTTACTCTTCATTTTTTTCAATTCCTGAACAGCCTCTTCCTTTCTTTGTCTTTCTATGATTAATTTTTCCCCGACATCCCAGAGTTGCGTACTCAGATCACTTATGTGCTTTTTATACATTTTCAAATCTTCTGTGTGATTGAAGCACTGTTGTTCGAATTTAGACTGTAGAGCCTCAAGTTTACTCATCGCCAACATTTCTTGTTCTTTCTTCATAGCGCTAATTTGATTGTTGTACACAGATTTCATTTTTTCTTTCATTTTATCAAGCTTCAACTCGTACTTTTCGTGAATATCTTTTACATAGTTTTGAAACTGTTTCGATTGACTTATGTCTTCTTCTTTAATAAGTTTCTCGTCTGCAGATTTTTGCTTTTCTTTGTCTTCTAAAACTATGGGTTCAGCAGAAGATTGAGCGCGTTTTTTCTCAATCAACCTTGTCAAATACTGATAATTATCTAATCTTCTTTTAATGTTAATAATTTTACTTGCAATGTAGGTTTGATGTTCTTTTTTTGATTTTTCACAATTCTTCAAGTTAAAACATGATAATTGATTTGAAAACCAATCTTCCAGATTTTCATTATTAGCTGGTAAACAGTCATTGGTGTTGTTCAAAAGAGTCACAAACTGTACTGAATTAATAAGATTCAGAGATAAAGTCTCCAAATTTTTCCAATGTGCATTTTTCAGTTCTTTTTCAATAATAGCTTTCTTTTCTAATAATTCTTTGTACTCCGGTTGAGCTTTTGACTTATCAATAACATCTTCTGATGATTCCAAGACTAAATTCCAATTTTTGTCTAATAATAACAATACTTTGTATATTTTGAAAGTATGAAACGCCGATTCACGTAAAGAAACCCAAATTGATTGCAAATATTCCAGATTATTTTTATAAAACGATAAACGTCTGTTACATTCCTTATCTGTTTGAGTATCTTTTGAGTATCTCTGTACATTAATCTCTGTTTGAGTATCTTTTGAGCATCTCTGTACATTAATCTCTGTTTGAGTATCTTTTGAGTATCTCTGTACATTCATCTCTGTTTGAGTATCTCTGTCGTTAGTTTCAACTAATTCTTTATAATCTAATACCTTGCTTAACACATGGTTTTCTTCAACCATTACACCTGCTTCTGTTTGTATGAATCGGTTTAAAATTTGTACAAAGTCTGATAATTGACTGTTCCAATTTTCTTGACAAAGCACTTTACAAAATTTTACTATTATGCTATTATTATCAATAAAATTTATATTTTTGTTTTCTTTGTACACTTGCAATGTTTTAGATTTTTCCAAGTCTTCACTGTTTTCAGTGAGATTATTAGAATTATAAAATGTGTCCTTGCATGCAAATAAATCTTCGTTTGTATTTTTATGCAATGCAAACGATATGTTGTTCTTTAATGTTTTGATTCCTTTATACTTATCAGATTGATTCACTAATTCCATTACAAAAGTTGAGTTATTCCTATTACTCAAATTATCTTTAAAAATATCTGCAAATGATAGTTTTATTTCATTTTTAACGATCTTTTTGTTGCTCTCCAATTTTGCAACAACATACTGCTCTTTCATGTCATCCTGTGGTTCTAGCTGCTCAATATTGTCAATATCACTTACTGCTTTTTGAGCTTCTTTTTCTCTTAAATCACATTTTTCACATTTTAATTCCTTCTGCAATTCTACTGGCACAATATTGTGAATGTCTCTGACTATCTTTTGAGCTTCTTCTTTTTCCCTCAGATCACATTTCTCACATTTTGATGGCTCGACATCTTTTACTTCTGCTTTTAAAGTAAACAAAATATCATATTTCTTCTTTAGTTTTGCATACTCTTCTATCAGCACTGTGCATACTGAATTTACATCTTTGAATGCGTTTTGCATCTCCACGAGATCTTTTTTTGTATCTTGCAACTGAATTTCAATTACAGAACTTAATGCTTCACTTTTGTTAAAAGATGTTTCAGAAATCATTCTGTCATCAAATTCAAAACTTTGATTACTTAATTGCACCGATTTTTCTTTTACATAGTTTCGCAATTCTTCATATCTCATTTTTAATTCTGTTAATTCATCGTCTTTTTTCTCTATTTGAAACAACATGGATTCAATAATTTGGTCATTATTTGTATTCTTTTCTTCTACAGTACGACACTTTGCCTTACACAATTTCACTTCGCTAATCAGATCTTTTTTTTCATCTTGCAGTTTGCAATTATCATTTTGTAGCTCAGCTACATATTTTTCCAAACTTTTCAATTCGTTTTTATAAGATAATTCAATCGACTTTAAATCCATTTGTTCCTGAGTAGAATCATAATTGTCAGGATCTGCAGTATTTGCCCTGAGCAATTTTAATTCAGACAATGTATCTTGTAATTTATTTTGTAATTCATCTATCTGTTTCTTCTGGACTTTGATATCTTCGATAAGTTCAGATTTTTCATAACGCAGAGTTTCAATGTCAGCTCGTAAATGTCTTATGTGTCTTGTTTGTTCGTACATTTTCTTTTCACTCTGTACTGATTTGACTACAGGAGAATTCAAAAACTCCTCCAAGATACGCTTTGATCTTGTTGACAAAGACTTGAAATCAGTTTTATCAGATAAAGAAAATGTTTTACAAAGCTCATCCACAGTTACATTTTTTCCTAATGCATAAATAGTTTCTAGAATTGATTTTATCTTGATCTGCATTTCATAGCTTAGATTCACGCATAAGGATTTATGAAAGACTGGCTCCAATGATAGTCTGGACAAAACGAGTAATCCAACACACAAATTATCTACTATATCGCTTGTACTATTGCAGGCAAAGTTTGGATATTCCTCGGTAAGAAACTCGAAAACCATATCTCTTTGACAATCACTGTACTCTTTACAACTCCATGATTTTAATTTGTTAATTAGATTCCAATAAATCCTTCCATCTTTCAACTCTTCGATGTTACGAACATAGTCATTTGAGTTTTCATGCAAACAATTGACCCATTGTATAACGAGAGCTTCCCAAGAATCCATGTTTGTTTTTTTAATGAATTTCTTCTTAAACGTATAATCTTGATGTAAGTGTCATTAGTGAGGTTTGTATTTTTGAGAAGCTGTAAATTTGTATAGTTATAATTAGACTCTCATTGATGCACTTTTCTGTACAAAAAATTAGCGAATACAGACAAAGTTATAGAACAAAATCAGTACCTGAGCATCGATAAACCGGGATTGTTTACATATAGAAAACTGACTCGGCGTAAGAAAACATAACCAATAATACTTGACACTTGTTGCACAAAAATGGCCGCGGCGTTGCTATAACAGACTCGGCGCAACGGCAAAATTCAAAAATTCGCTATCCTGTGGAGGCGTAGCTGAGCACGAGGCGTTGAAACGCTCGAAGACATTGGTAGTTTTAGCCTAGAAACAATTCGGATGGTCGTTAAAGTTACCCTCAACACGTTTTTATGAAAGCTAATTTAATATTACACGTGAATTGAGTATAAGCCAAATACCTGAAGATAAATCCATTGAATGAAAGTACTACTGCAAGCCAAAACAATCGACCTCTTCTTGATTACACGGCTTACACTTCGGATGATGGCTCGAAATCGCCGATATTGATATGGTTATTGATAATGAACGTTTATTTCACGTCAGGACCTGAAATTCATGTTATGTTACACAAGTGTTTAGTCGATACTCGAGTATTTAAAAAGACACTCTAAAAAATGCTTTCACTCAACAACTTCGCTTTTAGATATTTTACACTCACCTTTTTCTAGTTTTCAAAATAAAAAGCATCACCTTGTTGATAAATCCATCAGATTCTCACTACAGCTTGGCTTCAGTTATTTTCTGATGTCGTATATGGGGCACTGGTTTTGCAGTTGTAAAAATGTCTGGCACAGTAAGCAATATTACATCCTATATAAGTATATACAATCCCGACACTCACATCGCACAAAACTATATAGATTCAATTATAGGCGATGAGTATTCGACATATATCGAATTTTCACAATGGCGAAATGTCAATCTGACGTCGTTTTCAAAACAATTTATAGTAAATCAGTACAAATAGTGATTTATAGACGCTAACGCGAGTAACGAATAACTCATTCAAGGATCGAAGCAAGAGTGAGATGGCAGCGTCTCCTATTATATATATATATGTTATATCCTATATATATTTGAAAATCAGCTGATTCGCAAAACAGACGCAAGATGGGGCTCGAGAATTTACCGCCTCTAGTTTGAAAATTGAAAGTGGTACAAAATATATACATTATACATATTTCATTTCACCAAACACGTCTTTTTCGGATTCACATCAATTTTAAAATTCACGTAAGAAATAATTTACTCAGAAACGTCAGAAACAAATTCTTCAGATAGAATTTACTATTTACTACTACTTAAAAATGAAGAAAAGGACAAAAATTTTTAAAAATCATCTGCTCAACCTTCATGCAGAAAAAAATGCACTCTGGTCCGTGCCTTCGCATGAAGAAGTTCATATTTTTCTTTGTCGCACAATGATGTATGTACTACTTTCCAGACTTGGATATGTAATTCTAGCACTTGTGTTGGTCTTCGCCGAAAAAAAATGTTTACCCCAAATATAAGTATAGTTATAGATATAATACTATTCTCGCACTTGTCCAGTAAAATTAGCTGCATTTTGGTTATTATGTAAATCGTGGTCGAAAAAAACAATTCTGAAATTTGTAACTTCCTAGGTCAACCGGGTTCTATGCGAAAACAGCGTGCAAAAATTAATTTTGCTTATATCTCAAAAGCGGCTTAACGTACTGTAAAATGACCTGCGCAAGTCGAAAGAGCGTTCAATTTTGCATTGGAATCGATTTTTTACTCGATTTCGATGAGTGCAAAGTCTCGAGATTTTAATTATATCAGCAGCCTTAATTTCAAATCAACGTCTATCTACACTAGCGCCCCTAATAGGATTACGGCTCATCAAAATATGCTTATATAAGAATATTTATAGAATGTAATCTAACCTCAAACTTATCAGTCATCAGGGAGACTAAGTCTCCCTGCTCAAATTAGTCGTTAGTTGCCAACACGCCAGTAATGAGGACGAACGCCAAGAAGTGAGGACCCCGACAGTTATCACTAAGAACGTGTTGCTTTCCTACGAGATACCCATCTTTTACACATAAATGCAGTCAGTACAGTTTACAGCGCTTCTTCACGATTTTCAAGTGTTAAGTGATTATAAAATTTACAATCAAAGGTGTCTAGAATGGCAAGTAAATACCAAATCAGATATGCTCTTCACAAGGCGATAGAAGCTAGAGACGAGAAGCTCGTTCAGGATCTTGTAAAAATTGGCTGCAATGGTAGAGATTGGGAGGGCAGGACACCGTTGCACTTGGTGGCGACAAGGCCATTCGCCCAAAAGTTGGGGTATTCCAAAAGTCGGTGCGAAAAATTTGTTCCAATGGATGAAGAGGAGGTTCAGTCCCGCGTGAGAATCGCGAATTTGCTAATCAACGCTGGCGCCAACATCAATAGTAAAAGCCACAGCGTTACTGCGTTAACCTGTTGCTCGGTGGTGTTGAAAACTCCGTTGGAAGAAGCTGCTTTATGTCAAAACGAGGCCATAGTCGAGCTTCTCCTGCAGTACGGCGCTGAGATCAATGCCAAAACACAAGGTAAAACCAGTTGCTGCACTCCCTTGCACTCGGCTTTGACTTACTATCAAGGAAACACCGGTCTCGTGAATATGCTGATCGATTACGGCAACGACGTCAACGCCGTCAACCATCGGGGCAATGCACCGCTTCACTTGGCTGTCGAGCACCCAGAGTATTGTTCCGCTGAACTGATTGAATTATTCCTGAAACACGGCGCCGACATTAACGCCAAGTCGCGGCAAACTGGCGACACGGCCCTTCACTTGGTCGTGAATCGTTTTCGAACAAACGCGTACCCTACGATCACCTTGCCGACATTTCATATTGGTAACGACTTTATAAACTATGAATCCCTAGACGTGCCAGATATGAAGCTCGTGAAAGTCTTATTGGAACACGGCAGCGACGTCAACGCTGTCAATCGTCATGGCGATACACCCCTTCACTTGGCTGTGAAGCATCCGACTCAATTTTCCGAAGTACTGATTCGATTGTTTCTGAAAAACGGTGCCAACGTCAACCTCAAAGAACGGCATACCGGGAACACTGTCCTGCGCTGTGCTGTAACTAACTTTAAAGGCAACGTTAACATCCTGGAAATCCTGTTGGAACACGCTGACGTTAATGCCGTCAACACTGTGGGCGAAACGCCACTTCACTTGGCTGCTAAGAGCACAGCTCGATGTTCCGTCGATATGATTGAATTGTTCCTGAAATGCGGCGCCGACGTCAACTTTAAAGCACGATACAGCGGAAACACCGCTCTGCACTTTGCTGTAAATAACTTTCAAGGAAAGGTCTGTATCGTGAAGATACTTTTGGAACATGGTGACGTTAATGCCGTCAACCGTGCGGGCGAAACGCCACTTCATTTAGCTGCTAGGAACCCTAAATGTTCTATGGAACTAATCAAATTATTGCTACAACACGGGGCTGATGTGGATAAGAAACGCAAATCCACCCACGACAGCGCGTTTCAGTTGTACATCAACGCACATCTGCCGTCATCCGTCGATCCGACGTTGCTAAAGCTACTTTTATTAGGCAATGATCGAGAGGATCATAATCGCATGAGCCCGTTACACGATGCCTGTTTATTCCACCGAGTCGACTCGGTTCATGAGTTGTTGCGGGCGGGTGCTGACCCCGTCGCCAAAGACAGTTTTGGCCATGTTCCTATGTTTTACGCTCTTGTTGCACGTCTGCCGACTAAGATGTACCATAAGTTTTTAACAGTGAGATTGCTGATGGATTACTGCATCGACCTCGATCAGAAATATGTTTTCCTTACTATAGGACATGACAAATTTGGCTGGAAAAAAGGGGGTGACAATAGCGATAAGTTTATCAGTATATTCTACAATTACGCGATCCAGCGTATGGAACTGAGCAATGGCCTTGACGGGAGGATATTGAAAAAATTTGTTCTCCTTGCGTGTCAGAGAACATCACAAGACTATGATTTTTGGTTTATGATGGATCAATGGTATAAAGAATATCGTAGCAGATTGGTTACTGAATCACAGTACGTCATCGAGTTGCGGCTGATGAGAGATACGATGGTGGGAAAAAGCGAGATATCGTTTTTGGATTTGTTAGAGGGCATCAGTGAGCAGAAGGTGCTGACAGCTTACGGGAGAAATTATGAGCAGCTGGCCAAAGACTTTGAGGCTGGCAAGTCCAAGTTCTTACTGTACCAGGGTGTACTGGAGGCCAGTTTTTACAAGAGCTATAACGAGTGTACAAAGCTCATAAAAAATGGTGCCGAAGCATTGAGCGTTGCTTTAGGTTTTGGTTATTCTGTCGAAGTATGCTTCCGAAAGTACCTTAGTTATTACAGCAAGGAAGAATTGGAGCGTTTAAATGAGTGATGGTGCTGTTTTCAATTAATCGAGTTAATGACTGCTGAAAACATTTGAACCTGAAGCGGCACCTGAAATGACAAACTTTTCAACATGTCTGAGCGTTGGTCAGGATCTTTGAGCTATTCGATGATTATCGAAAGATTGTCAAGATAAAAAATGTTTAGAACATGTTAATTACGAGTAAATAATTTTAAAAAGAAATCCAAGAATTTAATTGGATTATTTGTTTTTACATTTATTTTAGTTGTTTCAATTGTTCTCTGTGAAATTATTTGGTTTCCAAATAATAGAAATAAGACTGTATGCTATAAATAAGAATTCCTAATAAGACTAGAGTAAAGTGAACAAATACAACGTTAAAGTTTGAGTATGTACATAAACAAGCTATGTTGCAGAGATAAATTATTCTAAATGACAAGACTTATTTTGTTATAAAAATACAATATACATTTTTTTATGAATAAATGATCATTCAAAACTTCAAAAATGCACTTTATAACTATTAACATCCATCAAATTTTACGCGCCAAGATTTGACTTTAAATACTTAGCGGAATACGCATGTGCAGTATACCTATTTCATTTTTGCCGAGATATTTACAATATAGACTTATAGAAAAATTAATAAAAAATGCTGCAACAAGATTTTAGCACCTCATTCAAGAGGTATTTTTGGCATATTTTTCGATTCTCCGAAATGATCGCACTGATTTTATATCAATAAAAGTCAATTGGTTCAATCTCGAACGATGTCCCATCACTAGCGTTCGGTCACGTGCGGGGGATAAGTGGCCCAGATAACATCATGTCGGCACAGTGATGGCACAATGATGACATGCGTGTGACATGCGTGGCTGCACTGTGACTAATTCCTGCCCCGCTCCCAGGACGGCACAGAGACGGCACGACGAGACAGCACGAGGTGCCGTCTCTGTGCCAGCAGAAAACGCTGCCGGTGGGGAGCGATTTTATCGCATATAAAAATAATGCTAAATAAAAATTAGTTAGAACGCATAACTAAGCATCTACATCATAAATAATTAATAAATTTTGTTATATAGTTTAAAAAAAAATTTTTTTCAAGAAAAAAAAATCTGCCGGGTGTAGGGCTCGAACCCACGATCTTTGGATCAGAAGTCCGAAGCTCTACCCTCTGAGCCACAACTCTTCTTACAATTTGATGCACAATTGCACCTTATAATCATCGCTAATAATTGGAATTATGTAATAAAATAATGTTTAAACGTAATTCGGTTTGGAGAGAGTAAAAAAAGTAATAAATTTATGATGTCATTAATTGAAGTCCATAATTATTAATAATTTAACATTCTGAGCACGCGGCACGCGTGCTGTCGCTGTGCCGTCTTTGTGCCGTCGCGTACAGACGCCCTGGGACGCATGTCGAGACAGCAATTGGACGGCACAGTGACAGCACGACGTGCGGCACGTCAAGAGCACGTTATGCCCGGCACGTGCTGTTATCGGGGTGGGACGCTGGCGTGAAAATGTCCTGTATTGCCCTGGCTCAGTGGGTAAGGATTTACCCACCGAACGCAACGATGGTAATCGAATCTGCGTGCGCGAATGATTTTTTTAAAATGTGTTTATTTTAATCTAGACCAGAACCAAGTTCGCTGTTCTACTTAATGCCAAATATGCGGGTTTCACTCAGCATCGCAGAACCGAAAATATTATAACGTAAATACTTGCTCGATTATATACACCTTTATTACCTATTTTCGATGTCACTGGTTTTCATCTTTACTTTAGAATTATATAGATTTAACATTATAATATAATGGTACCGAAATAAAAATATGGTGATACCTATTTTACGAATGCTATTTTTAGCCGGAATTTAAATGGCCGTTCAAAACCTTTGTCGACTCTCAAACTCTCCCTGTGTATTTCCTATGTCAAATAAAAAATTCAACGCCCTTAGCCTGGACCTTAACAACGTTTTTCAGTGATTGCAAAATGATGTGATTTTCGTAATCTAGTTCAATCAAATATTTTATTTGAATATTCGCGCGCGGAATAGTTAATTCGATTGTACGCGATCATCTATCAAGGGACAGGTAGTATACAGACGCACACCGCCTATTGTCGTACCTTCACTTATTACCTTTCGACCGTCCCATCAGGGTATAGTACACTAAAATGCAATAAAAATCTCGCAATAGGTGTATAATTGGAATAATAAATCTAAGTAAAAAGTGCTTTTGCTCCTTCTTATTATCCCTAAATACATCACAAAAGTTTTAACTGTTGTTAATTTGTTTTTGTTTACTCATAAATATCGCCACTTCTGATAAAAATAAAAGAATATGGTGCATTATTGCGTTGCATCTCCGACATTATTATTCAGTAAATATCACGAATACGATGCATAATGTTTATTATTGCTACGTTAATTGCGGGTTCCATGTATAAATACAAGCTCACCCACGTATACGGTCATAATAAAAAAAATCAAAAAAAAAGATTCCATGACTTTCGCTTCTCTTTTTCGAAATTCCACATGAATTATCCTCTCGATTTTTGCAATGGATGCACTCGGACGTGCGCGTTGTTGCTTTCACATTTATTTTTGTTTCCCATATAAAAATCCTCTCTCTGTTTGATAATCATAACAGGCGTTCTGCTATTGTTGAAAGTATAACAGTTACGTTATTCAAAATAAAAATAAAAAACGCTCGAGTTGCGAGCTTTTTTTACGATTGTTTAAACTACGTAACCGAGATAACAAACATACGATCGCGATAAAAGTTACAAACGCTATATATACCCGAAGCACCGACAGATATATACGCGTATACACATAGCAATATTCTGGTAATTAGCTTCATTGCACAGCGGGCACATAGCAGCTACACACGACTATCGCAACAACTAGTCTAGCATAAGCCAATGTGTGTATACGTATATACGTACTTTGCAAAAGTCTCTCTCCCTCTCTGTCTTGTGCCGCGCGTTTGGAAACACGTATAACTGCGAGCGAGACTGCACCATAATATACACGCTAAAGCTGGGAACGGTATAACGTACGCGCGACTCTTGGCACGTTTCCCAGTGTACGCGCGCGAGTTTGCGCAAACTTTTTCTGCTATTCACTATACCGCGGCTGTCGCTCGTTCCCCCAAACTTGCAGAATTCGCCGATTGCCACACGGACAGGTCTAGGCTTACCGACCTTTTCGGTCAATTTCGGTTGCACCGATCTGAACACGGGAGGCAATTCGCCGGGAGCGTGCGATGGTATTTTTTGTATTTTCCTTAGTGTTCATACCTATTAATATAACTAGCGTTGGATGTTATTTTTCTGCTTTTTTTTTTTTAAACGACTTCGCCTGTATTCCGCGTACGAATGTGTAATGCTATGGCCCGAATAAATTAACAAGGATTAAGATATATTTAAACTGCCATTTTTAATGTGCTGCATACGTCATCGTTGCCGCCCACGCAAAGCCTGGACACGATATTCGAACCTCATCGCACTCCTCTCGATATCCTCGATAAAAAAAATCAACACTCGGAATTCACCGGCCAATCTCGGAACACCATAGAACCAAAGTGTCACAACATGGCGTCATGCCCTTTTCATTATACAGGTACCCATATATATATATATATATATATATACATATAGCCCAAGCGATTTTTAAATCCCCCGGCGGCGCTCCTCTCTCTCTCTCTCCGAAAGCCTCAAATATAGTCGAACTGAATACAAAAAAAAAACAAGAAAACCTGCAGCAGCAGCATCTCCGCAGTTTGACGAAAAAAGACAAAGAGGAAGTATATAAGCAGAGAAGACGAGCGAGAATAAGAGAAGTAGGAAAGCAATCCTTGTATGCACGAGAACTAGCACTCCTTCGTCCCGGCTCTCCTCTCCCACCGCGCTTCTTTCTCTCTGCTGCCACTGCTGTCTCTTTACCCGCGCCTCCGCTGGTCGCTCTCTCTCTCTCTCTCTGTCTCTCATTCCCCGTAGGTAAAAGCCGCGGCGCGTATAGCGGCTCCGAGCGCCGACGGAAATGACCGAGGAGCCGAAGCGGCGAGTATAGCGTGTACCCCTCTCGCGAAGCTCGCGTCGAACCCCACCGCAGCCAGTCGTGCTCCGAACGCCGCATTGTGAGCATCTGGAAAAGCGAGACGCGAGCGTCGTCCCTTTTTCCCTCCGTCTCTCTCTCTCTCTCTTTCTCTCTCCTTTTCACTCACTCTCTTTCTGTCTGCAGTACACACGAGCAACGATATTATTAATCGCGTCCGTGCGTGTATAGATGTGACGGTCTGATATCTGGCGGCGACGAGAGGATGTGTGAAAATACAGTAAGATTGGCCGGGCGCTGAGCGAAAGCCCCTAGAGAGCCATCGGCACGCTCCACACATGGATTATAACTTTGCTCCGCGACGACGGTACAACCGCGGGCCAGATATTTGTTGTGTGCAGTCGACATGATGAAAAGACGACGCAGTGTATGCTGAGGGAACACGCGTACCTACATTATAGGTATACACACACACACACACACACACACACTCGCGAGTATAGTGCGAGGAAAAGGGACATTGCTGGATTAGAGAAATTTTCGCCAGCGTTTGACACTCGTGTATATGCAGTAGGCGAATGTCCGAGCATCGAGCAGAGCTGCAGGCTCGGCGCACGATTGTAAACAAAGGAAATCGTCGGTCCTTATCGGGGAAGCCCGCGCACGTGTAAAAAGTGTAGTTGCGTATAGGGCGCTTCGACATGTCGCCTCGATCGATTCGCGCTTAAATTGCCGTATCTCGGATCTAGTTTAGCGGAGACACGAAGAGAAGGCTTGAGTACGCTGATAATCGTTCGTTGCATATCTTTGCTTTGTCGAGCAGGAGAGTCGAGCGGAGGCTGCTTCGAATGTTTTTATTCTTTTAAATGAGTAAGATAGGTTGAAACTCGCGGATTGTTCCAAGAAAACAGGGAAACCCTAACCTCCACTCCTCTCTCCGATGCGCGATGAAAGTGTACTTGTTGCACGCAATCCACAAGGCAAACATATGCCAATCTGTTTTGCATCGGCAATTTGATCGAGTGGCTGTATCGAAAAGCAGCAAAGGCAAGCTTCTCTCCGCGTCCCGCAATTAGAATCCGTCTATATAACACAGCTGGAATCGAATCAAGAGCCCCAGAAGTGTTCGAGATAACTCGAGATGGGAAGCAACGAGGGAAGCAGGTCCTTAGAGGCCTCGACGTCGAGGAAGCTCCGCTACAAGGATAGCCTGCAGGATGATCAGCAAAGTCGCGGCTGCGGCAGTGCAATTAACTGGACAATGTGTGTGCTGTGCATGAGCAGTTTAGTTGTTTCCGGCTTGCTGGCCTACAGGGAACTACGGCTCGAGGAGCGTGTCAGCGCCTTGGAAAATTTGTGCCAGCTGCCAGGACAGTACCAGCAGCAGCAGCAGCAGCAACAGAATCCCTCGGACGTGATCATCGAGAGGCTCAAGCGTGAGCTGCAACAGCAGATAGACGACGTTCAGAAGAAGCTGGCCCTAGCACCCGAGGGACCCACAGGCATATTCAGGCTCAAGAGGGATGTCGCCGACTGCAATTGTCCGCCAGGTTGGTTGATCTTTTAATTTATATATATTTTTTAAGCTATCTACAATTCCTTTTTTGTCGAGTTTATATCGAGATTGAGACGGTTGTAAGGCTCTTTCTCTCTCACCACACGGCAGGTCTAGCACTCAGGAAAAAAGAGAAGGAGCGATAAATGGGAAAGCAACAGACGCCATAAATCTCGCGTTCCAAGTCGCTCTCGGCTTATTCTTCAGCGTGCGCGCCTTATGTGCCGTATATGCACTTATCGCAATCGGGAGATTTCTCTCTCTCTCTCTCTCTCTCTCTCTCTCTTTCCCCTCTCCAGACTTTTCTCGTCATCATCGACGATTTTTTCCCGTAAAAATCCTAGGGCTAAGAATAAAGGATTCAAGGCATGACCAGCCGCAGAGATACGCATACACAAACACGCTGCACATTGTGTCCGAGGACGAGCGAAACATTACTCTCTCTCTCTCTCTCTCAGACGCAAAGTTTCACCATACCAACGCTCTGACAAGTTCGCGGACCGCAGGACTGTAACGAATTGAATTTCGCATTTTCCAATTCGGCGTTGCCGTCGTCGTCGTCGCGCGAACCGCAGAGAGTCAGTTTGAAAGTTCGGACGTGCTCTCTATGATTTGTGCATCGGCTAGCGCGCAACTTTCCTCGCCCTCGAAAGGGGGGTAAAAGAGTTCTGGGATTTCGGCAACGCTGTACTGTGTACAGATTGACTGGGAATTATGCGCGAAAACGCGCGTAAAAATCAATCCGGATGTGGAAGAGGAATGAGCACACAGCTTGTGAAAAGAATATCGAAGGCGAACGGTTTCTTACGGAAATAAAATGTGTATACTTATTTGAACGACAGAGAGAGCGCGGGAGGGTATAGGGGCGTTGATTGAATTTAAATAAAGCTGCGCAATCATTTGATCTTCGAAATGAAATACCGGTCTATAGAGGCAGCAGCCGGGGGTAGCTCTCCCTCTCTCTCTCTCTCTATTTGCGGAAAGGTGCGCTGCACAAAGAGAGACCCATCGTGCACGCACTTCTCTCTCTCTCTCTCGGTTTGCGTCGCGCACAATCGATCAAGTGTGTGCCCAGACGCTAGAGACTCTCTCTCTCTCTCTCTCTCTCTCTCTATCGCTCGTGGCGCAGTATACACTCGTGATTTCGATTCGCGCGCTCGCGTCAAACCGATTGTTAAGTACGATAGAATTTGCATCTCTCCCTCTCGCCTCTCGAGAGGAATTGCTCTCGGGGTTCTGTAATACCGCAGAGTTTACCTCCAGCTTCCGCTCTTCCCGACGACGTCTAACAATTGTTTGACGCAAACGTCGTCGATTATTCGACCGAAAGTCGAAGCAGAGGCGTCCGCTGCTACACGAAATAAGCCGGAAAAGTTTCTCTCCTGTTGCCTCTCCAATATAGCGCGGGCGAACACCACACCCTAATAACGCAACCCTATAGCAAGCAAAAAAGCTTAATATCCCCGGGAGAACTTTTCACACCAGCGCCGGCTTGAGGCAAACACGTACGCGCTCGCTCGCTATATGCGCTATAAAGCGTCGTTACAACTGGTTCAACCAACCTGATACACAACAGCGCTGGTGGCAGAGGCTTCCGTGTATCTGTAACAAACGGGAGTGAGAGAGAGAGAGAGAGAGAGAGAAAGCTCGAAACTTTTGAAACAAACTTGCACGCGCCAGCTGCTGGCAACGAGTCATTAGAAAACAGTAATTTAATAGTCGCAGATGAATAGCCCGAGCGGTTTACACGCCGTTACTCTCCCGTTTTGTATTCATATTCTCTCGACGTAGCCCACGCGCGAAATCGAGTTCGTCTTATTTGACGAAAATAAATTTAAAAAAAAGAGAGGGACTCTTGACTCTCGAGCGCAGAGAGTGCAGCGCGCAAAAAATTATCGACGACAAAGCGCGCGCGCGCGTGAGCCCAACGCTATAAAAGCCCACGACTCGCGCATGGACTGTAGCAAAAAGCCGTATACCGGTGTTGCGAGAGAGGAGGAGCAGTCGCTATATTATACCGTGTGTACGTATCCAAGACACGTCCGCGGAGGCAGCAGGACCGAGCCTTCTCTCTCTCTCTCTCTCTTACTCTCGCGTGTATATTTATACGCCAATTAATATTCTAGCAATGGGGAGCGTTGGCGAGAATATATACAGTCGCTCTGGCGCTTCTCGAGTTTCAGGATTCTCTCTCTCTGTGTACATACGCGTATGTGTGTGTATCATACGTGCAGTATACTGTAATGCTATTCAAAAGCACTTTCATTTTTCGCGGCTGTATAATAGAATTTTCAAAAACCAACCGCGATATCTTCTTCTTCCTCTGTCTCTCTCGTTTGTCATATAGCTACGGTGTGTGAATTTGAAAGATACACCAGGGAAAAAAGGGGGAACAGCGTCGCGTCGTAAAATCATAGTTAGAGCCGAAGCGCTGGGGCTTATAAGTTTCAGACGTATACAGCTATGCGCGCAGTAGTAACAGTGGTAGCAAGGGTCCTTAAACAAAGCTGTAACTACTCCGGTATACACTTCTTTAACTTTTTCATTTTTTAAATTTTTTTTTCCGTTTTTATTATACTTTCGTTGCCGGCAAACTAATTGTACTTGGAAATGCACGTTGCAATTAGAAGTTTAAGTGTGTACTTAACAACCGGAGAAATTCGCCGGCTCCGCGGGTTCTGTCTATACTCGAGGGATGGGAGGATTAATTGTTAATTTAACGAGGCCTCTATATTTACGTAATAAATAAACAAAAGCGCTAGAGATCGAGGCCAATAAAAAACGAAGAGACGAGAAAAAAAAGAACAAGCCGCAGCCTCTCCCTTCGTCTCTCGTAAATTCGTAAGTGTTTCATGCTCGTGCATCTCATTAACTAGCCCCGTTGTCACTTTAATTGTACGCGCGCTATGTACCCAGCAGCGGCCTATACGATCGCTGCTCCCGAAACATTTCAACGTCCGGGAGTCGTCGTCGCATAGCAGCTGAATGACGTCAGCCACATAATACGCGCTCGCGAGTCGCACACTATATAACGCACACAACGAGAGAGCTGCGTAATTACGCGATCGAATGAACGGGTGCGATGTAGATAGACCGAGAAAAAGAAGCGTCGATGCGTCTATTATACATTCGGCGAATTCCTGTGTCCTTAATCGGAAGCGACGCATTATCATCGCGATAGCGCGTGTGTACACGGAGGGACAACGACGACGGTTCAAGTGAGGCTGACGCTTTGTCCGAGCGAGTATTAGTCTCGCTGTGAATGAAATCGCAGAGAGAGGCGCGCAACAAAAATTGTACATCCTCTATCGTCCGACGAGAGAGAGAGAGAGAGAGAGCCGCTCGAGAGTGACATTTCGAGGCAGCAGGAGAGGAGAGCCTGATACGGTGCGTAACAAGCGTTCATTATCGCTAGATTATCACACAAGGGAGCGACTCGACGTGACGGCCTAATGGACGTCTCTCTCTCTCGTTCGCGCAAATGCTCCTTCGTCGCGCGTCGTATGTGTGTGTGTGCTTGTACCCATTGACAGCGTCTACGAACTAATGATGCTCCTCATTCAGCGCCAATCGCACACCGGTCAGCGTTTCTGTACCTCGGGCTCTGCTGCAGCCTTCTCTCTCTTGCCATACTTATCTCATCAAAGACACGATCACACCGTGCGCGCGTACTTCCTTTTTCCCCTCCTTCCTCTCTCTCTCTCTCTCTCTCTCTCTCTAACGACTTAACCATAGTCTTATTTACTCTCGGCTCTCTCTCTCTCGTGCGCAGAGCGCACCCCGATGCATAATATTTTTGTCTCTCTCTCTCTCTTATTCGATTCCTTTTTCCGCTCGCGCGTCTAGCCTCT
>QLSS01000080.1:554669-567649 GCA_024372645.1 Trichomalopsis sarcophagae
GAGAGAGAGAGAGAGAGAGAGAGAGATAGACTTTTCTGTCCACCACTTAAAAACGCCGCAGCAGCGCTGGCTATATATAGTTTATTGATGTGGGAGCCTGCAGCTCTCTCTCTCTCTCGCGGGCGCGCGGGCCATATACACCCGATTCCTCCCGTGTGTGATAATTCAGCTCTGATTGGTATAAATAGCTCGAGAGCGTGGATATTTCTCGAATTTCCAAATCGTATATAGTAGCAGAGGGACGAGAAAGACTTGTATGCCCCTTTTGACCTTATACCTCGAGAGCTGCGTGGGGGAGAGAAAAAGCGCGAGTCGCGAAGGAAAGTGACACGCGGTGGAAATGAAAAAGGAGAAAAAAAAGTTCAATTGGATAATAAGTACACGAGGAGAGAGTATAGAGCCGTGGGTGCGCTCATGACGCATGTACTACTGCACATTGCCGCTCCTGTACACCAGCGAGAGAGAGAGAGAGAGAGAGAGAGAGAGAGAGAGAGAGAGACGAGTGTCTCGAGTGTACCGCCGCCGCCGTCGCCGCCGTTGGTAGGAGGAACAAGCGTAGAGGAGAGCCGAGCAATTAGCCCTTTGATGGGCGAGCCGAGTGAAAGCGGAAGCAGCGCTTACGGAACGTTCTTACGTAGCACTAGCGTCGCTTTGCGCCGGCACGGACGAACTCGCGAGCAAATGCGCCTGTTTTGCGCAGCTCTCACATAGCGACGCATAAAAGAGCCAGGCCTTTTGAATGAATGACCTCGCAGTCGCGGCGGCAGCGGCTTATTTGAACAAGCCGAGTGTAGGTGTACACTGGTACACTTTCCTCTCTCTCTCTCTCTCAGTGTTTACCATGTGCGTGTGCAGCCACTCGGAGAAGAGAGGAAGGAAGGGAGAGATCGAATCGGATAAAGATGTTCTTTCATGCAATTTTCCAACCCTCGAGGCGCGCGAGCAGCAGCCTCCGTGTGCATAAAAGGAAAGAGCTGCGACGACGACGACACAAGAGGCAATTTCTTCCCCCTCCCTCTCGGAGAATTATGCTCTCGAGTGGAGCTCGCGCGCGCGCGACACGAGTCGAGAGTGCGAATTCATATAATTATTTCCATTATGGCGCATATAGTAGCCTCTCGCGCTGAGGTTATACGCTACTTCGAGAAATCAAGCGTGTTTACAATTCCGAGAAGCCGGCAAGATTGCTCCTATACACACCGAACGAACAGAGAGAGAGAGAGAGAGGCGCGGAGGATAAGAAGAGAACATCGGAGCGTTGTTCCGAAAATTTCTCACTGCTCTATGTGTGTGTGTAGAGAGAGAGAGAGAGAGAGAGAGAACGACTCCAACAGCGGAATAAATCTCGATGGGTGGCCCGCAATTTCCCTGGGGAGATACACGGCCGCTGCCGCCGCAGGGCGACACTGGCGAATATTGTGCGGCGCGCGGAACGAGCCCTCCATGGCACGCCATTGATTTTTTGAGCTCTCTCTCTCTCTCTCTCTCTCTCTCTCTCTCGCTCGCCCGCTCGCTCTGTTTTATACTCACTCTTTCGCATGTGCGCGCGCGCTATACAATCGCAGAACTCGCAGATGACGGCGTGTGTGTCGGACGCTTGATTGGATTTTAATAGATTCCAGCAAAATATATCGGGCGCGAGTGCGTCTAGCGTTCATTGGGATTTTATTGGCTTTGGATCGTTAATACGTGTACGCGCAGCACGTCGATTGTATTTATAATTCGCGCCTGCGAGTACCGCGAATAATTCTCGTAAATGCCGCGCGGACTCGATGCATCGAGTATCAGTTCCAGGTACGCTAGCGGCGATGAACCATGTCGACGCGTTGTTTCTTTATTTCTATTTATACGCGTGTACTTTGCTTAAAGGCGGAGCGTCGTCGTCGTGACAAGTATAAAAGCGGAACTAAGTATACTCTCGTCGATATATCGATTCTCTTTCGCGCTCTCATCTCTCGACCGAGTTATGCTATACTTCGACCGGCATACTATCCAGGAGGGTTTATATAGACGTACGAGCACATTAGAGACGCACCCCCACGAAACTTTACAAGCCGCGTGCGCGGCCTCTTTGGGATTTATATAGCCAGCTATGCTACTGCAGCTCTATCTCTCTCTCTCAAACATTTACCAACTGGTGTCCCATCCATTTCGTATGCAGTGGCTTATGTGCCGTAACTGTACTGGACTCGCGGCTCTCTCGAAAACGATTAAATGTATAAACTCGCACGGAGAAACGGTACATGCAGTGTTTGCCTTTGAATTATTTCAACGCTGGAACGAACCATGTAATGCACTTTTGATGATTTTTCGATGCGATAGTAGACTTGATATTTCATCAGTCTCTGGTTGTGCCAGTCTGTGCGAATGGATTTTTAATCCAAATTGCATGTAATGCATTTTCGCAATTCTGAACTAAATATTCGATAGGTCCACAGTTGCTGCTTCAAACAAATGGCTTATCGACGTTCCGATTCATCTTCTGCATACCGGCTCACAAGTAATAATTCACGTTTCGACAGATGGCATTTAAAAAATATGGTTAATCTTCAATACGATACTTTTCGCGCGCTTAAAATTCGAATAAGCGCGATAAAGAAGAAAAAGGGGCTGGAATTAAATGGAAAATAGTGGAAATGCCAACAAAAGAAATAAATTGCCCATAACAAATTGGATTCATTTGAGAAATTCCTCGTGTAAGGAAGAAGAGAGAACGTCGAGAATTCTCGCATTTCCTGATCGAATGCGCTCGCTCGCACACCAAACTGCCGCCGCCGCTGCAGTTGGGAAACTTTACAACGAAATGCGTGCATACCGATGTTTCTGCCGCATCTCCTCCCCGATAGTCACACACAAAATTAAACCGGCAATAGGTATATACGTATGCGTGTGTATATATATATATATAGACTCTCGGGGACGGGGGCGCGCGAGCGTTCAAGCATAGTATGAGAGAGCCGACGACGAAACGACCGAACAGAGATTCTAGGAATGCAGCTCTTAAGCGACGACGTGCCTTCTTATACTTACCACCGCGAAAAGCTGCGAGAACGCTCCCTAGATGAAAGAAAATCTGGCTGAGCTATTTGGTCTCTTAATTAACAAAGCACTGAGTGACGTTTGATAAATTAGTCTGCAGTCATCCCCCACGATTAGTGTGATAGAAAATGTTGGAATGCATCCATTGTGATATTTGAAATGCAAAGGATTGAACAAAAATTGTTCCAATACTGTTGTTGATTCTCTTTAGTTTTATTCACAATTTATGCTACGAAAGTTGAAACAAAATGGGCGTCCACACTACATATAGCCCTGCTTCATAAAAGATAATATATTCTTTAACAAAAGAGCGCCAATATTTGTTCTGCAACCTTTGTTGGAAATTTACTTTTGGAATTCGTGATCAATAAATGAATTGCTGATGAATAATGCCAACGATTTTGCTTTCGCCGATACAGGAGAGAGCGCTTTCTCTGATTATAGTGAAATTTGTTTAGTTCGTATGAAATTAAAAAATAAAATAAATAGAGTTTGAAAGCGTTTGAAATTTTTAATCATGTGTATTAAAAAAAAATCCGAATTCATATTCAATTACAATCATCAGTAATGTTTTTGAAACTACCAGCGTGTCAATATCAATGCTAATCAATATCTCTACTTTTTAATTTTCCGTAGGCGGGTAGGTGACGTGTTCTTTATTTAATTGATTGCTTCGTTTATTTATGCTGAATTTTCGGTGCACAAAGCATAAAAATACATGGTATACGCAGGAGTGAAAATATATAGCTATGACTTTTATTCTGTAATTTATTATAATATAAGCGTATAGTGTAGAAAAATAGTAAAGTAATATCTCTAAAAACTGAAATAACATCGTTTTTTTTATCATCGCGTTCTTGATTTCATTTTTCCGGCAATGGCTAAAGTCCTTCACGCATGAAAGTTGTCAGTAGATTCGAAAATGTGTCCTGAGCTTTATCCTCTGAGGTCCTTATTTTCTATATACTTATACCTACTTATTCGTGCAAATCGCAAAAAATACGTACACACAGCAGATAAAGTAGTATGTTGTGCAACAAAAGTAGAAATAGGCTATTTCTATAGTTACCCAAGCTGTACAATTTAGTCAAACTACCACTGACAAGCTTGTAGATGAACTAGTTCTAAATCATTTTATTCAAGTCGATTCAATTCAAAGCCAAAATCACACTCTCGCAGAGTTTAATTTTGCGAAGCACCCTACAAGAGGAAAACATTAATGCCTGTGCTTTATTTGTAAAGCATGCGAGGTTCTCTCTATATCAAACGTACGTCAATTTTACGTAAATGCGTGTTGAACATTTGCTTGCTTAAAAATAAAATGGTTCATGCGTGTGTGTTTTCAGCAAAGTGCCGTACTTCAAAGTACATCACGTATGTGGAAACTTTATTCCATAATCGTCCCCCTGCGTATTTCTCGTAATCTTCATAGGAAACGCTCGGAAGCTTCCGCTTGTTGCTTATCTCGTGGTTATATTCTTCTGTAAAGGAATTTACATCGCGCTACTCCGAGGAGATGAAGTTATTTGTCGCGGGAGGCCGCTCGCGTGTATAATCGAGCTAGCTAGGTCACGTCATATTCCGACAAGCAACTACAACTTCCTGAAATAGCAAAGAGCTTTTTCAAGCTTAAAGTAGTGTCATTACTGCGCGTATACCTAAACGTCGCATAATTGTGAGACTACTTTTCTTGCTGGTTTGCTCAATGCTATACAAAGCTTTCCATGATATAACGTTGAGGTATAAAAAACAAATAACGCGATACGGAAATAAATTAAGTTTTGATTAATTCCGCGAATGCGAATGCTCTTATTAAAACTGCCTCCGTGCGGCGAAACGGTAAATACTGATTATTATTACTTTTATCATTATTATTATTTCAATTCGACAGTATTAATAAATTTCAATCATCCAGCAGCGTATTTTCTCTCGTTCAGCTTTCTGTTGCCTTCATGAGATTGCAAGACGATCCTTCAACTTTTAGCTCCTACATTCTCCGACTTTGCAGCCCTCGTAGTGCCCATGTGATTTAATTTAATGAGATTGACGACTTTGTCTTTGGCGTTGGAGCATAATTAGGCTTACTTCGGCAGCAGTTTCCATAGTGAAGGAATCAAATGTAGTTTAAACTGTTGTACAGGTTAATCGCCGAAAGTAGGCCAAGTATATAGAGACGAGAATCATGATTAATTAAAAAAAAAAGTCTTGTCGTACTAATTCACATGTCAGACTCTACAGTGTAACAAAAGAGAAACGAATTAAATTTCCGTCTATAATCATGGGACTTGTAACCGTATAAGAGAGCCAAGAGCAACACCACCAGCTGAAGCATCACAATTGCACGAAATAATGATTTCCGGCTCGCGCGTTTACGCTACCAGCTAGGGGGAGACGAAACACACAGCAACAGCAGCGACGTGTTCAGGATGAAACGCGGGGAAAAGTAGCCCGATCGCTTGGCTTGCTCGCTCTTCCATTAAGAGATTAAAGTGTTTAAGCTCGATTGCTGCAGTGGCGGTAGCCGTAAAACGAGCTCACACTTTTCTACCTTATGAAGAGCGTGGATACTGCGCCTGTTACGGGACTGTATCGTGTACCAAAGCGTCAAAGTCGCCAGCTCGAGAGAGTTTAAATATATATCGGTAGCTTAACGATTTTGCTTTCTATCATCATTATCTTGCAGTTCACTCTCAAAATTGCACGTTCGATCTTCTAAACCGTTGATATAATGATGGATACATGCACCTAATTGCTTTTTGTACCGATTCTACATCATCAAGCCGATGTTAGAGATTTTGTTCTAGCAACGCTTGTTGCATACTAGCTGACAAAGATCGCATCTCTCTTGCTCATTTCTTAGATGTTAATTCGCCTTTCAAAATTTCGTGATAGTTAATTTTTTCCTTAGTTCCTGCGTGAAAAGATAGGAAATTGCTAAGGAAATTGCAGCATAGTGCTTCGTAGATTTTTACATCAAAAGGCTAAAGCTATCGTAATGATGGAAGGGGGAAAATTTAATAAAAGAGGCCTCCCTGTATTCGGGAAATTACATTTTGGATGCGTGACGTGTCAATTTAGTAAAGAGACTGGAGCAGAATATAGCAAAAGCGCTGGCGCAGGTGCCACTCGTCTATTTCATTATTCACTTTTAGAAGCAAAAATGTAGGTTAATTACGTTTTCGACAGCGATGGTTCATCCTAGAGATGCGGATATTAAAGAATGACTTTTTTATACCAGAGTCCATTTTTCCTTTGTTATAAATTGAATTATAAAATATGAACTGGAATTGCACTTAAAAAATATAACATTTTTTCAAAAAAGATCTGGAACACGCAATATTAGAATTTTAATAACTAATTATAGATGGTATAATTGAATGAAATTCAGTGAAATAATGATAGTTTAATTATATGAGTTTGACATTTTACAATTTTTACGCATCGTACGAAGACTGTAGCATATTTTAGAAAAAGTACATATATTTAGATTTTGTCGTTTGAGAGCTTCAGAGTGAAATAAATTTATTCATGAAGTCTTCATAAACTGTAAATATACATATAGAATTATATGAGTAAGCGCAAGGGAGCCTGTTGGTTAGTGATTGAAACACGCGCTGGTAAAATACATGTATAAATATTATGAATTTTGCGTAAGCCTGCCTCTGCAGCTGTCACAACGCATGCGTGTCACGCTCTCTATTCGTTTCTCATCCTGCGCCCACAAAATGTAAACTACAGTTTACTTAAAGCAAATAATTCAACGATACAATGTATTTTAAATGTCAAATATCAATAGCTGTTCAAAAAAAAATAATATTAATGAATTTTATATTTAAATATAGGTTAATCGCTACTTGATAGAAATGTAAAACCCAAGGTACAGCGTCAAAGTCGAAAGTTATTGAGATAAAAGAACTCGGCAATCGCTATTTTTAAGCAATATGTGTATTCAGGCTTCTCATATCTGGCGTGGAAACTGAATAATTTCTTTTCTTGCTGCGTACTTTGAATTTACAAGGGTTTGAATAATTATCAATCAATTTGGCAGTTCCTCGTTCGTTACCATTCACCCACACCGCTGTATACCTCATGTTTGTTTGAACTAGCACGGCAAGGGAGACTGGAAACAGAATCAGATTTATTCGTGATGACAAGAGGTGTATGTATTCGGGTATTGGCTGCAACAAAAGTCAACAAACCAACAGAGGGAAAAGCAGTTCCACACGAGAACCGATATAACGAATCATCGTTACGCTGGGCTGTTGGGCGTAAGAGCGATATTCCCCTTTTGGCTTATCTATCAATGAATTGCAATCAGTCAACCATATATATTTGGGATGTAAACAGTTCGTTAGTGATTTACTGTATGGATTCATATAATCGCCTTTATGTCAAAATTGGTCGCTCTGATTTTTTGTTCGTCACGTTAAAGGACTATAAAAAATACATGCATGATTGATTTATTTTTCATCTTTATTTCTTTTAACGTTAGAAAACCTTATCGCCAGGCAATATATCTCCATATCCCAAACCGCATGTGAATACAAAATATAGTAAAGGTTAAATCAGAACAAAGGTCGATTTTAAACGAAAAAGTGAAAAATGTTTAGTCAAAAGCTCTAAACATCAAGAACTAGAATATTACGGTCATGTACTATACGAATTGCGATAACAGACGTTCATGCTAACGAATAAATTATCTCACATTATTGAACTATAATTCTTGAAATGGTTAACACTGCTTAACTAATTAATTTTTTGTTTTGTTTCAGGTACGTTACGTCCAACAATAAACTCTTTCCGTACGTTACTTTTGATGGTGAGTGAAATCACGAATACAGCATTTCTCTGAAGCATTTACAAAATTATACTATTGTAATATTATTTTGTAATCAATATTTTTGATCGTCAGTGAATGTAAATCAGCCGATGATTAATCGAATTCAAATTGCGTGAAAAACCATCGTTAGTATGCAAATTTGGAAACGTTGTAGCTGATTGAAAACATATTTTCTTGTATAAACATGGCTGCTTTCTATAATGAGGTGTTTAATTGATCCTAGGGTATACTTTCGCTTGTATGTTTTATTTAAAATCAAGGTATAATTATCATGGTATCCGTTTACTATAGGGAATACAGCTTCTTAACTCTTAGCTTTCGCTTAAGTGACGGAAGACTACTATTATACCTTCGGTATTATTATACATTTCTTTGGAGCCATTATCTTAGATCTTTTCAATTTTGATGACATGAAAAGAAAATGCTTTTAAACTGAAAAACAACATTTAAAAGTACAAATCTTACTGTTATTACACTCGTATATATATGAATCAAAGTATATACAACTAAAATAAGCTTATTTAATCATACAGCACAATATAATTGAAACCAACATAATAAGTGTCTAACTAACAATGCAGATTCTAAAGTTTGAGTAGACGTGGGCGTGGTCGTCTAATCAAGGATTAAATTCCTGCAGAATGGAATTCATTACGCTGATATAGATCAAGCAGAGTCACAGCAGCAACTGTAGCAACACACATTGCACAAACACCAACTTCTGTACGCGTATAATGCTCTGCCGTCGCATCAGGTTACATTTGCCCGGGTCGCTTCCATTGTGCGTACGGGCGGTAGTCTTGTCGCGTATAACGTAATATACGTCGTTGCTGCAGTAACCATAACCACTGGGATACGGTATTCTTTTCACTCGTTGTCGATAAATCTTCGTTATATTCTTCCTTCAAGTCCAAACACACAATGGCTCTCTGGAAATAGACTGTTAATTAGAGCTTGAGAGATTCATTAAAAGTGAACGCTCGACCTATATCAAGAGCTGAAAATAACTAACCGAAAATATTGTGCAGGGGGTAGGATTTTTCTGCAAAATTCGCGTTTTGATTCGGATTTTTCTGGAAATCGCGAGCTGGTACCTTTGCGCCCCCATAAAGCCTGAGCCAACCCGGCGAGCTTTTCGCTCCATTATTTTCCTGCTGAGCTCGACTTTTACAAGTTCAAGAACGTTGTCTCATCGTATCAGGCTGCGAGTCTTGATGGCCCGTCATAGTTCAGTTTAATGCGTCTGACGACTCGTCTTCCCTCTCTCGGCTCTGTTATGAACCTTTAAGTTTATCGTTTCCCAGCGCCTCGAGAGACAAGTAAAAGTCGCACTTTTCCGACTGGAATGCAACAACTCGTTCTATTGTTCAATTAACATCCACTACAGGGTTGTAATCTGTCTGCGTAAAGTATAAACCGCTTCTTCTTTTTGTTTATATTCAGAGTGCAGAGGCAGTGCGATTAATCATCGGAAAAACAAAAACAGCGGCTTCATCGTTGATTACGCGTTTTACGTCGGTAGCATATATTAAAATTCATTAGCCGTTCGCGATAAATCACACGAGATTTCAGGCTCGTCGCGCATAGTCTTGAAGCTTTGAATAACGGCCTTGAGCCAAGATGACGGCTCGCTGGTGTATACCGCCGGGGACAGTATTAACACGAAGGGTTCCCTCTTGCAGCTTCGCCATCTATAAGTCTACGTCGCTCCTACATCGTCTTGTCTCTCGCTGCAGACTAGAAAAACATTTTCGCTTCGACTCCTTCTAACTCGGCGTGTCTCATCAAACGCCGGCGCATGAACTTCCCGTCCCTTTTTGCTGTTTATTCTTTTGTTTGCTCAGAGCATTCGCTAAGCAAGCAGAGAAGAAGAGGACGACTCAGTCTGCGTTGGTAATCAGCGGGGGACTGTTTGCTCAGTTTTGATTAAGTTCGCCGAAGAAAAATATATATTTATTCCCTCGAAAGTTAGTTATCGAGAAGCTGTAAAAGTTATAAGGAAAGCTCATAAGGACGGAAATCGCGTTAAACGCCGATAAAGGACGGCTTAGCGGCGATAAAAATGTGGAGAAGAAGTTGGCCTGAACAAGGATGGGGCGAACGACGAAATAAGTAGAGGATGAAGAAGAAGAAGAAGAAGAAGAAGAAGAAGAGAAGGAGGAAGGGAAGAAAAAGGTGATTATACGTCTACCTACATAAAACCGACGCCTTATAAGGCCATTATAAGAGAGTAATTCTCGGCCCGTTATAAATATATATTCTACTGGAAATACCAAACCAACCCAGACACACAGCGAAGCGAGAAAAGGAGTCCTTGGCCTTAAATTCACGCGCGTCCGTGACAATTCGAATAAAGAAGATGCTTGGTAGAGTGTGTAATTCGATTCCACCTGACGTTATCCAGCGGCATAGCAGCAGTCCTGGCTACGCTATCGCGAGTCCAGCTAAAGAAATTAGCCGAGTGAAATAAAGGAGGGTTCGGCAGCGCGCGCGCCGGCCGGCGAGCTTCTTATCGGTCCGCTTGCGAATGCCCTCGCGCGCGGCGGGCGCCAAATCCCCTTCGCGATATTAAAGAAGCCGAGCTTAAAGAAGCTTCCTCGGATTTAATCTTGCCCCGCGACGTTATATATCCCTACCCTCGTGCCTCGTTACGGCTTGGAGAGAAAAAAGCTGATATAAATTCAGATCTCCAGGAGAGGCGAAAGGATTGCGAAGACAATTTGTACGAATGTTGCTCGTCGTGTCGAGAGTGTATAAAGTTCTGTAATCAATATGCTGGGATCTTCCTCTGTTCCTTATATCGCCATGAATATAAAAAGCGCCGTATTGAATATTCCGTTCGTGCCGAAATGGAGTGCAACTAATTGGAGCATTCAAAACAGCGTTCATGCCGACGTCCGCGTGGAACGTGACTCCGCAATATGAGAGTGTGCTGTATATATGGTTCTGGCGCTGCCTCGTGTTATCGGCAACCATAGTTTTGGCTATCCTATTATTTTATTCTTTTACGTCGCTGCTTCTAACGAGGACTTTTTTAAAGGATCGTAAATGAAATAAGCCCATTATAAACTTTATGGTTCCATCCGCGCGATACCTCGGGTTTATTGAGGTCTGAGCAAGTTTACGATTAAAATTTCAAATTTTAATCTGTAAGTATATATCCCAAGAATAAATTCAATAGTCAACGGAGCGACGCATGTACGAGCCTATTAGTATGTACAAGGGGCGCCGCAAATTCTACCATTGCGATTCTATTTTTTCCGATGAATATTTCATTACGAGCGCGCGACAGCGCCGATAATTGGTTTTGTTTCGATGCGCGCTTGTACGGGCTGAATCCAGTGATTAGCTAACGCTTTGACTGTCGGTCACGCTTTGTACAGCTGCTGGCAAAATCTATTTTACAGGACACTCGGTTGCGAGTAATTTTTATATATACTTTCTCCGATTGATTGGCCAATTACGACGCGTGGGTGCAGGAATAAAGAAGAAAATTCTATATCCTTCGATGCTATTTCCAACAACAGATTGCGTCGTTGATGAGCGCAAAAAGCTGGGCCGTCTGAACTGCAATCTAGCGCCCGTCTAGCGACAAAAACATTGTGAATCAAGCCTTAATGGATGCACTAATGCGAATGTCCGCTCGAAGACGAAACGCCCGGCTCCCTTCTCTCTCTCTCTCTCTCTCTCTCTCTCTCTCTCTCTCTCTCTCTCTCGAGCGCGTATATCGACTTCTCCACTTCTGACAAGCTGCTACCATTCGTCCGAGCGAATTTACGATCGATAAGTTCCGCTTCTCCTGGCGGGTATACCAACGTACAGTCGGACGCACGCGCGCACACCGACATTTTTATAGGAGCGATAACAAGCACGGCATAACAGCTGTGACAGTCGTTGATCGCCACAAGAACAGAAATTGACGTCTGCTTTTCAGGAAAAAATATCAGCCGGAGGGATGAATTCGCATTTTTTTTATGTTTAATCCGTGGAGTGTGTTCTACGCTATGCATCCACTTGAAAGGTGTTACGACGTGACAATCGCTAGTTTGACGAGTTCCTGATATCATTTTCTGTATAAACAAGCTGCGGTGAGAAGAAAAGCTATTCCAGGTTTTATGACGAGGTGTTTCGAGTGTCTCAATCTCGGTCCTACCCCCTCAAGCCTCCAGTATAAAGAGGAAACCACATCACTTATTGACAAAAGAAAAGCAGAGGGGAGCCTTTCCAAGAAATCTCCGAACCACCATCACCCCCGCAAAAGCTTCCACACACATAAGCGCCACTAAACGAATGCCACACGGCGGTTCATCCCACGTACAAAGAAATTTCGCGACGAAAAAGCCGCCTATCGCCCGTATTGCCGCCCATCTCTCTCTCTCAGCGAGTGTGTGTGTGTGTGTGTGTGTGTGTGGGTGCGGGTGTGTCTGGGTGCGTTTTTCACGCCGTATAGAAAAGCCGAGGCAGACTTCCTCGCTCTTGAAGTTGCCCGGAGCTAGCGTTTCCGCAGCCGGATGATTGATGGCGCATTGGCTCGGCAGCGCATCGTACTTAAATTATTTGCCACGTTTGATAAATTGCCGGCTGCCCGTATTTTACTACACGCGTTACATATTTCAACTTTTTCTCCCCTTCCCGCGAGCTTAAATCTCTTCTCTCTTTTTAACCCTCCGACCGCCGAGAGTGAATATTTGCTTAACGCGTTCTATTGTTATCGTATTCGCGCTTTTTTACTCTATCGGAGGTTTATATAGTCGATCGTAGAATTCGTTTAATACCTGTTTCGGAAATCCGACGATGTATGAGTGAAGTGACAAAGCAGAATACGCGCGGTGTGGTGGCGTGGAGTAATTTTTACAATCCCTCGACGGCTCTCTCTCTCTGCAGTGCAGCAGGGCTGCTTTTATACCGAAAGCGCCGCAGGGGGTCTCTGTTTCCTCGTTGAAACAAGGCAAGGGATCGGCTTAGCTTTTCAAACGAAAAAAAAGGGCCAGCGCGCGGCGTTTACGACTGTCATTATATTTTGCGGCCAGTCGCAGCTAGAGAGAGATAGATAGAGAGAGAGAGAGAGAGAGAGAGAGAGAGAGAGAGAGAGAGAGAGAGA
>QLSS01000080.1:585631-608904 GCA_024372645.1 Trichomalopsis sarcophagae
GAGAGAGAGAGAGAGAGAGAGAGAGAGAGAGAGAGAGAGAGAAAGATAGCGCGCGCGGGAGGGAGAGTGCAATTTAGCGAGATATCCCTGTCTAGTCGGTAGCAGCGGCAGCGGTGCTCTATATAGACAGGGCTGGCGGAGCATCGCGGAACATCGCCGGGACCGTCGAATGAGTTTAATAAAGCGCAATTTCCGGCGCAATCGCTGCCGCCGATGCCGAGAGCGGGATTCATGCACGAGAACATTGTGTAAGCAACAATGCGCGCTTGCCTCTCTCTCTCTCTCTCTCTCTCTCTTCGCCACCACCCCCTTCATCGCGTCATTTCCTCACTACAAAGAAACGGCTTCTCTCTCTCTCTCTTCCCCTCTTCTTCTCGTCTGCTTCCTTTCTCTCCCTCTTCTCTTTTCTCCTTTCCCCCTGACTCGACTCGTGTATTCGTGTATTACTGTAGCTGCCAACGTCATTCAGCCTCTGCAGCAGCCTAATCTAACCCCCCGTCTATCGATACAATCGCCACGTAACACACGACTGCTGCAGAAATCGCCAATCACTCTAATTGATACAGGTAACTCTTTTCTCTCCTGCTGTGTTGTGGGTCGCTTTGATTGCGCGAGAATTTTTCCCTTCACGTTATATTACTTTTTTGCGCGCGAAAGAGGAACTAAATGCGAAGAGACAATGCGCGCGAGCTAAAGTCGGCTGGTATACAATCCGCGTTAGTGCGCGGAGAGAGAAAAGAAGAAAAAGAACAGCCGCGCTGCTCAATGAAAAGGCGGATAAAAGATGGCGCACTCCGAAGAATCCCATTGTTACACAGCCAGACCCAGCGGTAACAGCATCTCTCGCCTTCTATTGTTTAAACTTTTAACTTCTCTTGCCGCGCGTCTTTCTTGCTGTGCTGCTGCTGGACCACGGGCTTCTTTTATTTTCTCCGCAACTTTTCTCTCCCGCGGATATATACGTGTCCCCTGCACACTTGTGCTATATAGTGGAGAGTTAAAGTTATATAAAATTAATTACTGATTTCTCAATCGCTGCAGGAGTTTTCTCACTCGATCGACTAATCTTTTTTGTTTTCTGTCTGATTGCAGGTAAGGATTCAAAGCCACAGCGTATAAAGCTAGTTATCGGAGAGGGTAATGTTACGTATAGGTGAAATTCACCGAAAAATATGGCTAATTTCGAGCTACAGCACTGCGGTATGTGTTAGCATTTGTATATTGCGTTACGGGACTCGCCGCCGCTCGGCTATTTGTTACGTATACACCATACCAGCAACGACGGCGGTGGCGGCCGGTTATTGCTCGGTAAGATTAATGCGCTCGATACGTGATCCAGATGCCGCCTCTCTACTGCTATACCTATCTTTATTCCAAGCGTCCGTAGTGCGGAGCCGTTTTGATATTGATTTTTTTCGTAATCTCCACCTAATTGCTCCTCATAATTGGACTATGCTATATACGCCCGGGGAATATCATATTCTATATACACGGAAAAATAGAGGACGGATAACGGAATTAAGTAGCAGCTGCGCGAAGTTCCACCGACGACGACGACGGCATCAGCCGGCTATTAATGAAAAATCCAAAGTCAAATCCGCTCTCTGTCGCGCTCGCGAGCGCAAAGTTCCGACGGAAATGAAATCGTCGCTCCACTCGGAGCAGCAGCAGCTCTACAATAAAGACGCGAGCCAGCTCGTATATAGCCGGCCAACGAGATTAATGTTCTCCCTCTGATCCCCTCTCCCCCTCTCGCGCGCGAAAAGCGAAGAAAAGGAATCGTCGCGCACGAGGAATTTATCGTGCGCGAGAGCCATTATTCATTTTGCCAAATTCGCAACTAATCGCAGAAAGCAGTGCGAGAGAGGGAGAGAGAGACGCGAACGACATCATTTTTCCGCGTCGGAGTGTTCTCTCTGGTGGTGGCTGCATCAGTATATCGCGCTCGCTCTCTCGCTGTGTGTATATGTACTTCCGACGGCTCGATTAATATTGTGCCGGAAGGAATGGGACGAGCTTCCGCGCGACAAAAAGCCACTTGACGCAGTTATTAAGTCGAGAGGGAAGCGAGCTCTCTTGAGCTCTCTCGCATATATACACACGCGCGCGCGCGATGCAGCCAACTATGTGTACACGCGATATCAGACTTCTCTCTGTGTTTTTTTTAGCTTTTGATGCTTTCTCGCGGGAGAAAGCTCTGTGAGGATGTTTTTTTTTTTTTGTATCGAAGGTTTTTTTTATGAAATCGTGTGCTTTGTTTATCACTGAAAAAGCCAATTTTTCCACGACTGCTGTTTCAATTTTATCCAAAAGAAATACAAAAATTATATGTATAACGGGATACAAACTGCTCGTATTATAACATTTATATAACTGATTGATTCTTCCCGATTTTTAATTTCATATTGCTATAAAGATAAATACGAAGCAACTACCAGCTTCATAAGTCGTTTTGTTAGTTGCACGATTGTGCCAAACCATAGAATAGTCGCAAAACTAGTATTGGACTGGTCTTTTCCTCGCCGCCTGGACTCAAGTGCCCATGAGAATTTTTATATAAAAGCGTGTATTGATCGAAGAACCAAGACCAGAGCGCAATATTGTTTCATTCAAAGAATCATTTTACCGAAAGAAATTGTCAATTAGACTGGAGTTTTTCAATAAGTTTCGAAATACGATAAGATGTTTACGCGATCTTAACGCGATCTCAGTGCTAAGCTTAAAACTTCGTAGTACTAGTAAACTTTTTATCATTTTACTTTCTATTAATATAAACAGCACAGTGCCGTTCTGTTTAGTTTAATGAATCAACCTACCGGAAACGTTAATTAGACTTTTAGCTTTTTTTTGGCATTTGAAATACAAAATACCTCGTGGCGTATTTGGGAACCTTTACTTTCACCTCTCTTTAACAATAAACAATGTTTAGCTCTCCATTAGTCTCTGGCTAACGACGATAGGTGGCGCCATCACAATCTTGTCGTTTAATTAAATATTTTATACAATTATGCATGGTTACTAAATATGGCCAAGTTTCTATTGGGAGAATCTGCTCATCTCAGAAATTCACTCTATTAGAAGCTTGCTCTTTTTTCTATAATTGGAAAATTATAGAAAAAAGTCCTTATGATATTGCCATGAAGGTCGACATTTAAAATATTTAGATATTCCACGTTAACTGCTAATAGGTGGAAAAATGAGTGATAATCAATCAACTAGTTAGTTGACGTAACAATATTACCTTAGCAAGTACAGCTTATCGATGATTACCTTAGGATTTACAGTGCCAGCTAGAGTGGCGATTGTCTTTCTTCATTTAGTTATGAAGCGACGAACTGAATCTTCTTGAAAGTGCTTAATTATAACAACCCTCTATAATGTTAGCGAATGAAATAGACCGCTCAAAAGAAAGTAAATACTGAATTTTTACGTATCTCTAATGATAATACATTGTTACTAACGCGTTATTAACTAAATGGATTATAAGATGTTCTTGCTTCAATTCGACCATTTCTTTTTTGACATCTTCATCGCCGCTTTTTCTATCATTAAATTTGTAATGAACATTATGGTTATTGAGATGACAACTACTATTTTGTCGTCGTTGTCATTTGGTTCTCTAATTCCAACAACAACATATTCCAACCACCATCGTTGTCTTCTTCTTCTTCACTACATTAAAGACGTTATGAATATCGTCATCGTCCAAATGTTCACATTCCAAATTATCTACGGCACCATTGCTTATGTACTCCAACAATTTAATTTCATTGAAAGAAAGGAGTTCCTTAGCGCAATAGTATAGGTGTGAAGTGCAACGATCCTTCCGTGATCGGATATGGTGAGGTCTTCATTGCATATTGTCAACTATGACTCGAAAGATGGAACGCGATAAAATTACCTATATTGATTAGTGAAACAGTGCAAGTTCTCAATTGTATTTTTCTTTAAAAATATTATTATTAAAATCAATTTACTTTAATAATAAATCGTGCTCTAGCGACGTAATAACTGCAGCCACTTTAATTATCAATGTTAAGATCAATCGTTAAGGGCAAGGTATTAATCCAGATATTAAGAACAAGATGGTTATTTTATGTGTGATGATGAATCCAAGGATAAATTTTCCGTAAAAAATATGAAATTAATTATAAGAATTTTTCGTGCTTAAAAAAGCCCATTTTTTAAACAGGAAGTATATACTTCCTGTTTAAAAAATGGGATATCCTAATGGAGATTAAGTATTCGGCTGCCCTAATTGTAAACAAGCCAAAAAGACGAGCTCGTTAAAAATGTGCACGTTCATAATATTAACGCACGCGAGACTGCAAAAATGAAAAGTCTCGTAAAAGTTCAGCCTATTACGTTATTCTTTAACGCGAGGAAGGTCTTCAACCTCCAAGTATATGCACAAAACGCTTGCGCCGCAAGTTCTCCGGATTATTTTCTATTGGATATTACACGTATATTCGTTAAATATTGAAGATACGAACGCAGACTTGGAATTCAACACCGCCAAACTACCAAAAGAGAGAACTCTGTTGAATATTTTATCAACGGGGAGAAAAAACCTCCATCCCTGAAATTTCCATATCAACTGCAATGCGCTACGTAAATTTTTCACACGAAATTTTCCTCTCCACCTTATACCTACACGCTATATACCCGCGCATAATACCCATCACTTGTTAACGCAGTGTTCCGCGCTTGAAAGCTCGTGCATAATATAATACCTGCGCGAGCGCGCGCGATCGCAAATAGCCGCGCGCACTCTATTCTCGTCTCAAGTGCAAGGTTCGAGCATTGACGGGGCGAACGTTGGAGAGACAGTAGAGAGAGAGCTGCGAGCGTTTAGTCGTCGTCGTCGTCGTCGTCGTCGGTGGCGAATAAAAATAAACATCAAGCCGCTGCCGTATACCGACACGCACAAAACAGAAACAAATAGATCTTTCTCTCTCGCTTCTGCGGGCGAAAATAAAAAAAAAAGAGAATCGAACAAAGAGCAGAAAGAGTATTAGTGTAGCTATATAAAAATGTGTGTGTTTACGTTACATATGGCTTCTCGTCGTCACTCGAAATAGTACGTGTAATACCAACACGCGTGTGTACACACACACACACACATACTGAAATAACAAGTTAAGAAGGAAGAAAAATGCGTATTGTTCATAAGAAGTCACGAGAGATGAGTATGAACAGGCGAGCGCGCGAGTATAAACACGCGAATAAGGAGCAGCAGGCAGGGGCCGGCGAGTATAGAGAGAGAAAAGTTGCGGAGCTTCAGCAGCAGCGCCGCAGCTAGCGCAGTCTCGGATGTATATTTCAGGAGGAAATTTCAAATATGAAACCGCGAGACGCTGTGCAGATACCGGCCGTAAAATATGTAAACGTACGGTGACGTGCCCTTATACACACATGCAAGTTTCGCTCTGACTATTACTCGCTAAAACCGTCTATGCACCAGCGTCGGCTCTTTTTTATAGCGCAATTAATTTATATAAAGCCTGGCCTCTACACACAGCAGCAGCTAGTCTCATTCTCCTAAGGACGCGAGGAGGATTTACGCGCCACGGCTGAGTTTAATTAGCGCAGCCAAGGATTTTCCACGAGCTATTTGTAATAATTAAGAAGCTGCAAGCACACGCACACACACACACACACACACACACACAGCGCTTCACGCAGTTGAGCGTAATCATAATCCTTCCCGCTCGTCAACTTTCGCTCCGTGTAAGCTGGAATAAAGCTTCGCAACGAAGCCCCGCGAATGTTCACGAACGGGAGGGCTGTACTTGTAAAAAGCTCGCGAGCGCTTAACGACTCTAACTGCAGAGAACTTGAAATGTACTTCTCGCGTTCAATTGCTCGGAAATAGCCGACGCAGCAAATCCGATATATACGTATAATTGCGACGATTTATTTCAAAAAGAAGCTTCGCGACGCTATGCATCAGCGGTAGACGCCGGTCGTGTCAAAGATCGAAATGCAATAAGCTAAGGCGCATAAGGCGAGCTCTTTGAGCAAGCGCGGCAAGCTGTGCATACGCTCGATTCGCTTTTGACGCCTGTCTCTCGCGCATGCACTCGACGAGAGAGAGAGAGAGAGAGAGAGAGAGAGAGAGAGAGAGAGAGAGAGAGAAGCCCATTATTCTCTGCCGCATCGCGGCGCGCCGAGCTTTAATGAGCGTCGCGGCTTCGGAATTTCCTCTGGAAATTTCGCTTTTAAGGAACCTCGCGCGCGCGAGCTCAATAATAATCGACCTGCCGCTCCTGCTTCTGCGAGCTTTAATGGGCCGTCTCTCCGAAATTCCGCGTAATTGCAACGCAATCCGATTCCAATTACCAGTTGTTATCCCGCTTCTGCCGAGCGCCTTAACGACAATTTTTCATACGTATTATCGACAGTATTGTGTATGTGTACCTACACAGTATAAGCTCTATGTGTACCGGCGCTTGTCCTCCTCCTCCTCTTCTCGTCGGCGAATCGTTAATTATCCTGCGGTGCGGCGCGCAGTACACCGGTGTAACCGCGAAGAGTCTTGTATAATTAGTACGACGCTCGCTCGCTTGCAAGCGGTTCGACGTTATATACACCCCCGCACCGCTATAGCTGTATACCTAATCCTCGTGGATTTATAAACAACGATCTCCCGCGCGCGACGCCGTGTGTAATGAGCTTCGAGCTTGTGTACACAGAGCTTTCGCGCGTGTGTGTGTGTGTGTAAAAGCTCGTTTTTTTCGCGGACATCGTTATCTGCACTCTTCTCGCCCCAGTAGTCGCGATCGGTGTGTATATCCTTCCGGCGGCCGATAAGCGTGGGGGTGTATATAATCTTTGTAGAAGATCGACGCGCGCGCAGTAACAACGAAAAAGCTCGTTTATCACTTTCCGCATGAGAGTATAGTGATCCTCGTTTATTTTTATACTATACTCGCGCGAGCGCTGTATATCCCGCGGGAAATCGACGAACCGCTTGATTCGATTCTTCTACTGATTTAGCTCGGCTGTATACATAAAAAATGCGTGAAAACTTCGAGGGAATAATTAGAGGAAAACAGTAGCTCTCTCTCTCTCTCTCTGTCCCAGTTCGCTCGAAAGAGAGAGAAAAAAGGAGGCAAGCTTCGACAAAGCGCGAAATGAACTGTTGCGCGATGTGTAACATTGTGCGGCGGGGCTGCTTTTGTGCGCAGTGCGAGGCACTTCACGCGTACGGCACACAGCTGGCGGCATTAGTAGAGCAGACGAAACAATGAGAGATTCCTCGCTCTTTTGCCGCCGCCACCGCCGCCGTATACACGAGGCGACGAAAGCTAGCTCATCATATATTTTTCAAGCGGCTCACGTTCACGCTCCATCGAACTTCTTCCCTCGCGGTACATATACTCTCCCTTTCGCCGGTCGAGTTTGTGCAGCGTACACACCGGGGAATCGCAGCTTGCCGAGAGATTATAAGCACCGTATAGCTCTCTCTCTCTCTCACACACATACTCGTGGGCAGCTCTTGGCTAGAAAAGAGTCGAGAGTGAAAATTTTCCGATAAAGAGCCGGGGCTACTTCGCTCTCTCGCGCATAATTAAATGAGACGGCTCTCCTGAAGCGCGCGAGCTCTCTCAAGTGCGAGGTCCAATGGCAGCGGCAGATCTAGGTCTCGCGTATATGCCCACATACATACACACACATAAGCGAGAGAGAGAGAGAGAGAGGCAAAGCACTCGATGGCAAAGCATGAAATTTCGTATATCGCGTTTACCTTACGCAGCACAGTGGCAGGAGCAGCAGCAGCCTCTGTTCACTCTTCGCTAGTCGCTCGAGCGCTCCCCTGTGTAAACGCATTACTAATGGAGGCAATTAAGCCCCGGCAGACATCAAAGAGTACAGGGGAGGGCCGAATCCCGTTTCGCAAGTTTGCCGCTTTAATATCTTGCCGAATATACACACGTATAGACACGTGTACACACACACACACACACACACACACGTCCCTGGGTGTCTATGTACGTATGTATGTATGCAAGCGAGAGTAAATAGTCGTCGTCGTCGCGGCGCGTCGGGCAAACAGTCATTTACTTCTAATCACTTTTAATGGATTAACGGATATCGCACACGCGTTATTATATCATGCGTATATTACCTTCGGATATTACGTCGACTCGATTCTTTTTCATTTATACGTCGAGAGATGTGTGTATACAGCAGCGTGAATCCATCAGAGCTTCCATTAGCACATCAGAAGAGCGCGAGATAGCGTTTACGCGAAAAAAAAAGTCCGGGAAAAGGAAGAAGAGCCCCGCCGACTCTAAAACGTTTCGTTGATGCTTGCTTACTTTCAAGCTTTCATCTTGATCGAATCGCATATTTGAATAGTCGCAAAAATGCCTCTGGGATGGTGCGCTTGCCTATGCAAATCGATTTCCCCCGGCCCGTATACCTGATAAACTCAACTCGCCGAGATAAATTGCTGCCGCGAAAGCAAAAGTTCGCCCCGGCTATATGCTGCTGCTGCTCGTCCTCCTCCTCCCCCGAAATCCCCGTCAGTCTTCATCTGCGGAGTGTGTCGTGCATTATCTTGTTATCCGTCCTCGAATTTCCGATAACCGTCGCCTCGAACACGTTCGTCAGAGATTTGACGAAAACACAGGCGTTCTGCAAAAGGATCTTATTATTGTTATGATATAAAAGTGGCGCGGAGTGGTTACACTGCAGGCCTGATGAAAATAAAAGAGACCGAGAGGAGGAAGTGGTGGCGTGGGTGGTGGAGGGAAAAAAATTAAAGGTCGAAAGAAGAGGGAGCTGCTGTGTACCGAAGAGAGATAGAGAGGGAGGAAAAAGGCCAGAAAATGAGAATGGAAGTTAATGAAGTTTGCGTTGGCTTTTAACGTTTTCAAGCCTCGTGCGCACCGACGAGAGCGAAAAATTCCCCGACGAGACCCTCCTTTTAATCACGGAGCTTTTTTTCTCTCTCTCTCTCTCTCGCTTCAATCTTTTGCATCTTTACTTTGCGCTTCTGCTGGCACACGACGCCGGAAAAGAGAGAGAGAGAGAGGCTACTAGCTGCGATTAAGGAGCGTTTATCATTATCGGATTTACTGACCCAGTAGCTCGACTGATAACGGAAGCGTTTAAGAAAACTTCTCTCTGTGTTTAATTATTCCACGGCTCTGTACAGGTACACGGCTCTCGCTTTTTATCGGGAGCTAATTGCTTCTTCAAACGATCGAGAGAACACTCCTTTGGATTGTTCGAGTTTGTACGAGAGCTTACTGCTATTTCGAATCAGTTTTATGCAAATTTTATGCAGTTTATTAAAAAAATGCTACTCCTTTCATCCCTTTCGGAGAGGAGAGTTTGTATATGGGGGTGGGATGTGAAAATGTTTTCATTAAAAATTTCAATTTAATTAAAAACAAGTTCAAACGCGCTGCTCTAATGAATTTTTAAATTTCCAACCTTCCAGGTCCTCCAGGCAGTCCAGGCCCGGCAGGAAAACGGGGCAAAAAGGGTAAAAAGGGTGATCCTGGCGATCCAGGTGCACCGGTAAGTTGTTACGTCGTTACGCATCTCTACGCGTTTGTTTGTAGTTTAACCAGTGCTGTCTTCGATTTAACAGTCAACCATTACAAAATTATCTGGACAAAAGGAAATCGAAGACAGGAATATAAGAGAATATTTTAACTGCACAGTTGGATAACAATGTTTTTAGTAATATAACAACAGTAGAGTAGTTTATACAGTAATACATTATAACAGTTGAAGTAGTTAGCGCCTTTGCGCAGATTTGTGCTTTCGCCAAATGCACATACTCTTTAATACCGACTAATCGCAACAAAGTAACAAAGAGTTTTGCGAAAATAGCTTTACTCCAGACAGCATACCTTAACTCGTTGACGCATGGTTCTCGCGTAGTTCCAATTAAATTGGACAATTGTAAGCTTTGCATTAGCGAAGCACAAATTTGCTGCTGACAAACAGCGTCAGATTAAACGCCAAGCGCAATCTTTTAGAGGAATAACATTTGTGTAAGCGTGTGTGCGCAAAATTAATTTTACTCGTGATTAAATTGTGGAGAAAAAAAAACAACTGTATAAGCTTGAATATAGAGTGTACGGCGTGTAATATTAATATTTTTATTTATATATAGATCATTCTGTACATATTTTATTGAGAATGAGCTTATAGAATCTATTTATTGATTTAGTGCGCATATAGTACAGAAATAGTTACAACTTGTAAATTAAAAAAAACATATATCTACAGTACGAAATGCATGTTTAGTATTTATTAATGTACTAGAATAAATAAAATAACGACACGATGCATGCGATAAAGTAGTAATCCTAACAATGTGTGTTTTAATATTGAATAACAATTATTCCAGGGTATAGCCGGTACACCAGGCATGAATGGTTTTCCGGTATATTATTTTTTGATTTTTTTCTTTTATTTCTGGCTTTCCTCCTATACAAACAATACCAAAGGTTTATTTTCTGCAAAAAATATAGCCTTCGTCTGTATTGTCTGTATTTTAAAACTTATTGCTTCCAAATAAAACGAGGTTTTTGTTTACGCAAAAAAAGAGAGAAGTATTGGCAGTGCAAGGAAAAGAATAAGCATAGGTTATAAAAATGAGTATAAAAGTGTGATTCACAGCTGTCGATGGAATTTCAGGGTCGTAAAGGCGAGAGCGGTGATGTTGGACCAGCGGTAAGAATACAGCACATAATCCGTCATAGGAACATTCATTGATACAGAGCTCGTCCGCGCAATATATAACTCTCGCGAGGCTGAAAATAAAGTACTACAAAGCCACCACGCGCGTATTTCCGGTAAATTTGCATACACCGTGTAATGAATCACGAGGAATATAAATTTTTGTTATTTTCCATATTCGAAAGAAAAAAAATCGCGTGCTATCTAGGCCACATCACAGCATTTCGCAAAGCACAGATGACACACTTGAGGCTCTCAGCGATGTACAATTGCTACGTTAATTTGTTACAGGGCCACAGCGGAGTGCGCGGCTACCCCGGCTTTCCGGTTTGTTAACTTGTATACGGCTCTCTTCATGTAATGGCCAAATTTCCGCCTAGCATATACTCTGATACATATACATTCTCATCGTCGAGTCACCGTTTGTTTCCATTATTTAAAATCGATCCGAGATACCGTAGGCGTCGGTCCCTTGTAATTCCGTCGAAGCTAAAAAAGGAAAATTGATATCGTCCAATCGGCGACAAAAGCAATATCGGACACAGTCGCGTATACGCATCCCCGGCGATACCGAAGCTATTAACGCAATATAAAATAACAAAGCGATCGAGAGCTCGGCCGCCGCGTTGTCGTTAATTCTCAATCAGCGGAACGAACACACAGCGTGAGGGCCGACCGGAAAATTCAAAGCTCTACACAGTTGGATCGAAGCGAGAAAAAGCGCGTATTAGCCTCGGGCTCGTCAAACTGCCTGTCCCTCTCTCCGTCCGCTAGACACAGCAGTGGTGTGGGTGGAGAGAGAGAGAAGAGTCGCGCGCTAGAGCTGCACCTAATACCTCCGCCCTCTCATCGCGCTGCGCGAGCGCGCGCGTACCTATAGCTCTCGCTGATCTGGAATCCTGATTAATACTCTAAAGCGGCGTGGGCCCGTCGGCGTATTAGCAGAGGATTACCGGCGGCGCCGAGCCACCCCACCATAATCGTAAATTTCAGCCGAGCTCGGGGCTGTTAGGACAGGTCCGATGTTGCGCTGCCGGCTAGCTAGCTCTCTCTCTCTCTCTCTCCAGACTAAATCCCGAATCCCGACGCGCTATCGCGCATACTTTGCCTCCAAAGCGCCTGCCCGCGCGCGCGCGCGAGAACTGATACCCCGCGCCGTACTGGCATTCCGTCTATCACTTTTTTTTTTCGAGAGCTTATTCGAACAATCGAATACAGCCGCGTTAGTTGTAGGTATCACGACCTTGCATTGCCAACTGATGTCAGCCATGTTCACGGTAACCAACGCAGCACTTTACATTTGATTTTTTCGTTGCCATTGATCGCTGTACACTGAGAGAAACTTGCAGTTAATTTTACTAAAAATATGGGAAATATTACGAGAATGTTTGGTAACCTGTTCACGGACTGAAAATAACGAAAAAATTACAATACGTGTCTTATAAGGCAAATTGTAATTTTTACAAAAATTGGTCATTTTTACTAACCTAAGTGACAAAATTTCCTACACAGTATGGTAATTTTGACGTGAATTTTTAAAACCAAGAGAATATTTTTAAAAGGGTCCTCTTGCCCTGTAGGTCCCGGTTTCGTAACTAAATTGTCAGTCTGCGATTCGATTACTAAAAAGTTTGGTAAAAATTTACATAATATTTCTCTCAGTGTAGATTTCAGTACAGACTAATCTTTGTGTTTTATCGTAGTCGCATTACTATAATGTAGTAGTAGTAGTTTGTAATCTAGTCGTAGTTTTTGCAAGTACTCGTATTTGGAAGCATTTACAACGTTAAAAGCAGCTCATACAAATTGTTCAATTATCTCCTATTTAAATATTCTATACTTTTCATTTCTCTTTTCTGTCGCCATATAATATCCGCTCAGCTTAACCACAGCTCGAGCCTGGCCAGGCCGATTTGACTATACTAAGCCTCTATTAACGTTTCAGGGACCCATCGGAATGGATGGACCCAAAGGTGACCCGGTGAGTAATACGAGAGCGCATCGCTCCGCTAATGGCTTCTTCTAAGTAGAGTAAATACAATTTCGAAATATCTGCCGCTGACACGATGTCCAAGGCTATACAAGCTCTCTGCTTTCGACGCGCGCGTTCCCGAAAGAGCCTCGGGAGGCTAGATAAATATTGACGAAAAGATGCTGCGCCATAAGGATATGCGCGAGAGGAGAAGTTTTTTTTTTTCAAACGAAATATAAACGCGTTGATTTTTCAGAGTCAAAGAGCTAGATATATAGCCTGTTGTATTTCTAGAGAGGGCGAGATTTTAATGAGAATTTCATTTCGTCGCAGGGTCGGCCAGGAGACAAAGGACAAAAGGGTGAGCTCGGAAGTCCCGGATTCGACGTTTTCTCCGCAGTCAAGGTATCTATTACATTCGTGCTAAGTTCACGTTTACTACGCACATACATATAGCTATATATAAATCAGAAAGCCTGCGCGGTTGCTGCAGTCGTCGTTGTCCTTATACACCTCCCCCCGCGGGCGCAGTCCCTCTATTGTGCAGTTGCGTCTCTCGTCGCGACCGCGCTTTATATATATTTATTTATATATATACTGGTATATAGCTATGCCCTCGCTCTTTGTCAGCTGCTTATCCCGAGCTCGTCCACCGTATACAATACACGAGAAAGTCAAACCACAGAGCGGTGTCCTACAGTGCTCTGTACAAGGTCCTATTTTTTTCTCAAAACACTTAACACAAAAATGAACTTAATAGACGAACTGGCTCGCAGTTATAGCATGGACGACTGAGGCAGTTTAGCATTGGTGGCACACTACTGTATTATCTAGACTCTGGCGCGCATATTGTTATGAGGGAAACGGAAAAATGCCCATGCGCCACCTATCTTCACCTGCCAGAAACACGGAGAATTTAGGCGGTGACCCAAGGCCAGTCCAAAACTGCTTTGTTTTAGTAATTGATATCGCTCTAGCGGTCTGAAGTCGCTAGGTGTCAAGAAAATATTTTCATATTATTTAATGGCAAAAAATCGTCAAAAATGGTAGAAGACTAGCTAAAAATCATAAAAATCTCAAGGATCTACTAAGTCGAGTAATTTGTTCATCCTTTTCAAGCCTTTTTGGCTATCTTCAATTATATAGACAACTTTCTATGCAAACAACTATTTTTAACGATATTTATTTGCAAATTAAAGCTCTTATCTCGTACTATGCTTCTAGAAACATACATTTTTTAAAGGTATCTCTGTTTTAAAGGTATCTGAAAATCTGCTTCACCTTCTGCAGAACCCGAAAACTGACGAATTTAAAAAAAAAAACTTCCTCATCACACCCATCTTGATTCCACCCCATACTAAAAAGATTCGTTCGATACTCGTTCAAAATTACTGCGAACCTCGAGCAAACGCCGTTTCATTCGGCAAATCAAGATTTACCTCCGCAGCGAATATATTACGTACTTTTCACAAATCCCGCAGCCGTATATACATTCATAGTATAGGTGTAGGCCTGCGCCCTTATATACCTTCTTCTTCCCATACCTACTTCTTTCCGATACGCTATGAATAAAATTTCCATTACATTAATCCCACGCTCGCGCGCGCGGAAGGGGAGGAAGAAGCAGTGTGTTTTGTAGCAACTGTTGTCCGCCAACAGCCTATCAACAGCGATGTTACACAAATTTGAATAATTTGAAAGATGAGTATCAAGAGCCATCTCTTCCCCTCCCGCGATTCCTTCTGAATATTTATGCCTTATAACACAGACGTTATATTCGCGACCGCAGTAGCTCTCGCTGGATTCACGACTGTATTTGTATATACACAAACTTGCAAGCGTAAAAGTGATACGATTTTCATTCGCCAATATAATTATCCGTGATTATCTCTATCCGATGCATCTACATTTCGCTGAGTACAACGCAGTGTACAGTGTCAAATATTAAATCAGAGCACGTGTGAAATATAGATGCAGCGTATACGCGTGCGGAAGGTAAAATGAGATTTGGTCGTTGTGTAATGCATATATAACTGCCTGTTTATGATAAACAGCGTGATAATATATATATAGAGAGAGAGAGAGCGCAGATAGTCAAAAAACGTCATCATTACATGTACAATATTAAAAATGAAAAAAATCTTCCCGCCTACGGGTCAATGCACAGGGATTGGGGTTAAAGAGGTCGGTGACAACGCTACGCGGCGGGACACTGGGATATGCCGAAATCGTCGCGCTGAAGGTAACCGGCCTTCCCAAGGCTTTCATCGTTCGTTATTTAAACTTGGTTTTTTTTTCTCTTACGTTTTTTTTATCATTAGTATTTTTGTTCTCTTATCAGTCTCTGTACGTATTGTATACAGTAATAATAATGACATGTGGTATTTTACATTTATATATTGTGTACACATAGTTAATATATTGCGTCAATGCAGTTTGTTTACCTTTTGTTTGTTTGATTTGGGTTCTATTTATCGTTGCGGCGCAGTGCTTTCGGTGTAGCATTGTATTTTTTTTTCTCTACACACATTATTATATCTAGTGGTTTGTGGGTGTGCTGCGGTGCCGTAAATCGAGTCGCGACTGACGAACATGCCCTTTGTTGCTTACATTTGTGCAAATTGAATATGCGCAACGGAATACTGCTTCGTCAGCCGTTCACTTCGAATTATAATAATATATAGTGTTTGTTCGAGGCATGCGTTGTTCAGTAGTGGAAATAATTACATACTATATCTATAAGTTTTACTGTGCATGGTTTTTTAACTTTCGTAGAATTTTTAAACACGTAGGTTATATATAAACTTGCGCTGAAATTTCGAAAATTAGAAAGAGAAACGTTATATTCGCGCGTCATCGTTGATGTATGGTATATAATGCAGTTAATGATGGTGAAAACGAAAATCAATCACCCAATCTCCCATCGATCGGATCCCCTCATTAATCTATACGCTGCGTCAAATCACTTTTTTTTTTTAGAATATTAATTTCTATACTGTAGCGGTTTAGTTTTTACCTGTAGTTGGCCTACTTTCTAGGAACTTCAGGCGATGGGACATAATATCACCAACCAGCAGATCATAACTCTCAAAGTAAGTTTGCTTGTACCGTCAAGTCCCGAAAATTCATTTTCAATTCAGATTATATCCTCGCACTTGAGACATTTATGATCTATACATATATATTTGAAATAATTTTTACGGTCGTGAACATGATGTGCGAATCGCTGATTTATACGCAAAAGATAAGACATTTTAAAATTTTTTCGGAGTATACGTAGTCGAAATTAGATTTTTTGTGCATGAGTTTTTAATTTTAATCGGTATATTCATATGCGAGTATTAAATGAAAATGACAAAGTCCGCATGGTTAATTTTACATGGATTAGATAGATTTAATGAAGATAGCTGTGTGCAACAAAAGTATAATATATAAACAATATAGATGCATGATTGAGTTTTTAGAAATTTGTTACGTTATCGAGAGGGTGACATTTGTTTATGCATCTATCGAGGTAAAATGCCCAATACTTGGACAGCTTTCGAACATGCTTGCTATGTACAATAAAAATAACTAAACAATAAAACCGATTAATATAAGAAACAATTCTAACACATATTCGCTTCGTCCAAGTACAGAGCATTTCACCTCTCAATTCATTCATTCTGCTATGCCTAGTATAACTTTTCATTTAACAACATATGCATGAACGTAACGGGTAATACAAAATTAACAATAAAAAAATCATAAAAGGTATAAAGAAAATTCACATTTTCAAAATCATACGATCAAACGTATAGTCGGGAGTATCTGTATTATCAAAGTGCAATGCTGACGAGCTGTGTGCCTATACAGGGCGAGCAAGGCGAGCCAGGCCCACCAGGACCCCCAGGTCCTGCAGGAGTCGAAGGAGCTCCCGGTCACGACGGCAGCCAAGGCCCACCAGGAGCAATCGGACCCGCAGGCGAGAAGGGAGCTCCGGGCCCCGTGGGACCCATTGGGCCCCAAGGCCCACCCGGATCCGCCGGACTCAAGGTGACACACACACACACACACACACAAACACACACACGCTGTCTTTGTACAGATAATCGCATCTCTCGCGTTATTTATTATCAGTCTCTTTGCCGTCGTGAGATATCGCCGTAAATACAATGTTATACGATTGTCCAGGGCGTTCAGGGCGAGTACGGAGCGCCCGGCTTACCAGGACTCCCAGGAATACCAGTGAGAGCCCATTATATTTCAAATCGAGGACTATACTGGCTGTGTTGTACAATAGCTTTTGAATTTTAACGCAAAACCGCGTCCCCACCCAGTAGATTATACACATATACACACGGAAACACATAAGTTTGCGCAATTACGCTCTCGCGCTTTGCCTCCGCCTCTCACACTGAGCTAATCCGACTCTGTCTTATTGCTCCGCGCAATTAACCTCTGCGCTCGCCGGCTGCAATATAATCTTTCGGTGTCATCGATTCCGGCTGCCTTTAGTTGGAAGTATAACATGGCCGGGCGCGCGCATACACACACACACACACACACACACACTCACACAGAGCGGCGCTGGAATACTGTACGCGCAGTGAATTAGCAATTCCTGCTGACTAATTAACATGAGGGCTGGCTGCGCACACGCGGGAATATGTATATATAGGAATCGTGATGTGCCCGTCGCTCATTTTTTCGCGCTCTCTTATCTATGCTCGTTAGCCGCGGGGAGCCTCTGGCCTGTATAGTTGAAACTTGGTGATGGGGCTCGTACGTAGAGAGGAATTATTTTTTGCCGACTCCTCAGCTGAATTTCGTTTCTCTCTGATTTCAGGGCGACAAGGGCGACAAGGGCGAGCGAGGACTGACGACGTCGATAGACGGCGAGCCCTTCGCCACCGGAGTCTTCGAGGGACCGCCAGGCCCGCCTGGTCCACCTGGTAATTTCATACCGATTATTATATAAATTTGTTTGTCTATTATACATGTAACTTGTGTGATATACAATGATAATGTGTACATACCACTACTTGGAGAGAGAAAAAAAAAAGTCGCTGCACTTCTATCGCCATTAGCCACCCTCTCTCGCTCTCTCTCTCTCTCTTTCTCTCTCCGCGCGGATCCTGATGGATCGCGCGTCCGTGAGGGAAATAAAAGTGAGCCGCGCTTGATTTCGAAATGGACCGCGCGCTCTCATAAACGATTCTTTTCTCGTGCAGCCTCGAGGAAACCGACTCGCACTCGTAAACGACGCCGCGGCGCTTTAAAGCTGCGCCAGCTGTTATAACGGATGTTGCCTCTCTCTATATATAATAAATTCTCACGAGCTTTACGAGCGCGCGGAGCGGTTGTATCGCGCTCGATGAGAGAGAAAGAGAGAACAAAAAAAAAAGAGTAGAAAAGCTTGTAGACGAGGGGATAAATCGCGGGAGCGCGAGATAAGACCGATAGAGAGAGAGGGATAGAGAGAGAGAGAGAGAGAGGACGTTTTTGTTGATGTGCGCTGATACGCAGGGCCCCAGGGCGACAGGGGCGACGTCGGCCCGGCTGGACCACCCGGTCCGCCTGGAGAGCGGGGCGCGCGCGGCAAGCAGGGAAAGAAGGTAAGCTTCACCTCTCTTCTACGTATAACACTCCCACTCTCTCTTCTTCGACACCCGACACGGCAGATACCCGACACCTTCGTTCCATTCCTAGCCTGCCTCTCTCTCTCTCTTATACCCACTTCCGCAACTCTTTTCTCTTCTCTCTTATGTCCTTTATTTTTTGTTGATACGATGGACTTGTGAATCCCTGTACACAAGGTAGATCGAGTGCATGCTGTGTATTTACGCGCAAACACCACGCATGTACGAAGCTTATGGGCATGAAGGCGAATGGCGCATGATGATCGTCGGCCTCTGTATATATATATATATATATATATTTGCTTTGGCCGCAGTGGCGGATGAAAGTTAAAAATGCTGTGGATGCGCGGCAGCGAGAGAAAGAAGCTATATAGTTTGTCCTGTACAAAGGAAGCGTTGTGTGTTTGCTTTCAATCGTGATTCCGGTTGCGGGGGAAAAACGCGCGCGCACAGGTGTGCCAATCGAAGCTTCTTTTTGTTCTCTCGCTCGTGCGCGAACAGCAGCAGTTTTAATTTTGTCCGATTAAAAATACCTTTTGGAAAATACACACACACACACACACACACACATACAGGATAAAACACTCCGACGCTTGTCTCGACTCGAGACGTACTCGCGCCGATATACCGCGCAATCGAAATGAAGATCACGTGCGACTTGTGCAGCCCTCTCGTAAAACAGAGAAAGGAAAGCCATCGATACAGACGCCCAGTCTCGCACATACACTCGACGCGAGATTCGACACGATCAGACATTCTATTCTCTCCAAGTGTGCTCTATCTGCGCCATACATCTTCTCTCTACACATACATACATACACACACGTGTCGCTTCTTTTTCCTTTTCTCTCGCCGGATTTCCACGACACTTAATCTTCATCCGTCTCGCGTTTGCTCGCGACGCTTGCATCGCTTTCCCCTCTTTCTCTGTGTCCGACTTTGTACTGCATCAGCGAAACGAAAGCAATTTTTTTTCTACATACACATGCACACTGAGCTCGCTCGAGAACGTGTATGTACAGTGGCCTCTATATGCACGAGCTGAAAAACTCTCTCGGCTGTGTTTGTAATCAGCGAAATCATCTGATATGATCACGTAGAACGAATAGAAAGAATTCGAGTATACGAAAAATTATGAAAATCGTTGGTGGCAGCAAATAACACGTATACAACTCGTCGCGGTTATTATTCCACACATATAATATAAACAAAAGCACATACCGAGAGCCGAGAAGAATAATACTGCGGCTCCGAAAACTATGACACATGGCTTTGCAAAGCCTCCGCATCAGCAGTGTGTTACTGCGAGGGCAGAAACGTTGTGTTTTCTTTTCAATTCTCTACTAATGCAAATAATAGTTGTTGTACATATGGAAAGTGTTGGTAAATAGCATCTAACCTCGCAAATAACCAGCAAAAATACTACCACTGCTAGCACTACTACTACCACTACTACTACCAACAGCACAACAACAACAACAACAACAACAACATCAACTGCAACGAAACTTGCCGAGCCTTACATACAGCTCAACTTCCTGCGAGAGAGTGTTATATAACTTGAGCGTAAGTATTGCGTGTGTGTGTGGGTGTGGGGCGAGCTGCTGAGAGAAAATTAACAGAGGAAAAAGGTTTCGCGCAGAGAGAAGAAATCTCGATAATTCGAGAGATCGGGGGGAAGAGAAAACGAAGGCGCGCATGCAAGCTCGCTAGAGAGACAAAGTAAAATTGGCCCTTGTCTCCGGAATAGGAGATATATACTAGAATACGTCGTGTATATAGCTGCATCGCGGAGAGTTAGAGAAAGGGAGGCCTCTTGAGCGAGCGGAGATGCGATCATTAAAATCACGAGCGATTAATCACGGACGACAAAAGCAGATCTCAGCCGCAAAGTGGCCAAGGCGGATGAGACTTTTTTTCTCCTTTTTATTTTTTCTTCTCGTCTCCTGTGGCTCGACCCTCGCGCGCTGCACCGGAGACCGGTCCCTTGTCTTACTCTTCTCGAGCCGCTTCTCTCTGCGCGGAACGTCCCACTATATAGTATAGAATTTCTGTGCAAATGTCTGGTAATTAAGTAATACATAGAGTAAACAGTAGTGTGTTCGAGGTGTTGTGTTGTGGTGCGTAGTGTAGAATAACGTAGAGAGACTCGCAGTAGCTTGTAACTAATTTGTGTTTATGTAGCAAATAACACCCACTTCCACTAGCATCGCACAGCCAAGCGAATATCTCCAATCTCCTCTTACGCGTTGCGCCTAAATCGGACGAAATCCACTAATCACTAATATGCGCCAACGCAACCGGCTTACCGAGGCTCACTACTACTGACGCTGCTGCCGCTGCTGCGCTGCTACCGAAAACTCTTGCGCGTAAGTATCTCTCACGATTATTTCATCACTACTATTATGGATTTCTGTTTTCTCAACACAAAGATCCAGTCGCTGACCAGTCACGGACACATGTTTATATTTTTTGTTAATACACGTATATGTTTTGAATTTCATAGGTATTGCGCACTAGAGAGTTTATATATTTTTGCACGATTTTTGGTGTGTGTGTTGTTGTTGGTATCGATATAATGTTTTTTAAATCTATTTTAACACATGTAGCTGTGGGTTGGTTGTTGTCACGATTATATAACCCGTTTTGTAGAAGATAGACCACTTGTGTAAATATGCATCTCAATGTTGTAAAAGGCGTGTACAGAGACACGAGTTTAGCCCCAACATCCCCCTCTAAAGACACATCCAAAATTTCACCACATATCCAAAGCCCAAAGCTGGAAGCTGGAGTGTATATCTGACAAAGAGAGACAGATTGCAAAATAAAAAAGAGAGAGAGAGAGAGAGTGGAGAGAGAGGTGAAAATTACCATGGGTTATAGGGTGATCGAGGCGCCACCACGACAACGAGTTTGCTGAGGGGCGCGAAGGGCGAGCCCGGCGAGCGGGGATTTCAAGGGCCCAGGGGCGAGCGAGGCCCACAAGGTACAAGACCATAAACACTCAGCGCCGTATATCCGCATTATAATAATATAATCTGCTAACTATCTGCTCCTCCTGCTGCTGATGATGCGCTGCTGCTGCTGCTGCTGCTGATGTTGTTAACGATGGTGGCTGGGCTATATCAACGGGGACTTCCTACTCTTCTCTGTAATCGGTTATAACGAGCTACTGCCGCTACGATGTGTATACTGGCGGGGATATACTCGTGCGCGGCGAATTTTTACATCGTTATTATTATCATTTTTTTCCAGCTAACCCAATACCGATTGTATTATCGAGAGCTTTGCGGAATTAAACAACTTATATTGTGTATAACTTGGCTATAGGATATATAATTTATATGTACTTGCGGTGCGCAGGTTTTTCGTTTGGAGTGTGACCATGAGAAAATGTGATCGTTTGCATTGCAGGACCGAAGGGAGACTCTGGACCCCCGGGTTCGCCAGGAGCTGATGGACTCAACGGCGAAGTTGGCATTCAGGGCCCACCTGGATTACCCGTGAGCGATTTTTTTTAATAAAATGTTAAAAATGATAGCTTGGATATCAATTAGCCTACTACTGGAAATTGTTCTCTGCTTGATTTTCAATCGTATAGATAATATATTTCGCAGATTGAAGTTGTTTCCTCATATACTGACTACATGCAATGTCTGTTTTTCGTTGTTTTTTTTTCGTGTTCCGTTAGCCCCTTACGTACGACATAATAATAAAAAAAAATCGAGATAAAAAAGTGCGCCTCTCATACCTTTGTAAATATTTACCTCGCTAATTGGCACTTTAATGTTATCCAGGGACTTTCCGGACCGAAAGGTGAAAAAGGTGATTACGGCGATATCGGCCCACCTGGACTCATGGGTCCTCCTGGTTTACCTGGTCCACCGGTGAGTCTATAACAAATACTCGCTAGACTTATCCGCTTTTGGAATCATCGATATTAATCGTCGCTATGTGTGCTTACAGGGTTATCCTGGTCTCAAGGGGGACAAAGGAGACAAAGGAGAATCGGTACGTTGAAATACCTGCTTTCCGTATTGATGATTACGATCATAGATGGTGTGAATGAAAAATTTTAATCTGAACTTTCTTTTTCATGATTCGCTGGATCGGAACAAGCAGAAGTACAGAAAGGCGCTAAGGCGAAGACAGGTAAAGAATAGTGATATTTTTCCCCACCTTGAATGATTTTCAAATGCGCAGAATTCAAACTAAATATCTCGCTTTAGGGTGACAGTACCTTCGAAGTTAACGCTGGCGAAATGAGCGGTTCATACGTGAGTACAAAAAGACTTCTTCTTTTGCCTGAAATCGCAAGAACTGCAGTACATTTCTCTAAGTTATTGTACCTTTACAGATAATGGGCCCTCCCGGACCGCCAGGGCCAGCTGGAACGCCAGGACTGCAAGGTCCACCTGGCATCAAAGGCGATCGGGGTCACGACGGTGCCAAGGGTGATCCCGTCAGTAGCTCCTTGCTCTTCTTTTACCCGCAAACTTTTTTTTCGCGCCATCAAGTAGTTGATAAAAAAAAAAAAAAAAGAAAAAAAGTCGCGAATGATTCGCCGCGAACAGTTGTTCTAAACTTATGCGTTACTCGCGTTGAGCAACTTTTTAGTCACGTTGGGTCGGTTCTTACTCGTCATTGATGGCGGATCAAGTCGACCACCGCAAGTTTTCTCATTAAAAATTCTTTGCTGGCTGAAAGTAGTAAAAAGTCACATCGGGCTGCTCGAAAGCGCGCGTTTATTCAGCCTTGATCATTATAGTTCGACTTATTAATTTCACGGAAGCATAATTCTCAAAAGCTCTAATGTTTCAATGTAAATTATGTAATCACTTTCTTGAATAGATTCGAATTTAATGTAAAGCTCTAAAACGATAATTTGACGTATTCGATTCGATAGAAATGATAATAATAATAATAATATATATATATATATATATATATATATATATATATATATATATATA
>QLSS01000080.1:608914-632127 GCA_024372645.1 Trichomalopsis sarcophagae
TATATATATATATATATATATATATATATATATATATATATATATATGTATCTTTATTTCAGGGTGAAAAGGGCACTAAAGGAGATCCTGGTCCAATGGGACTGCCCGTATGTATTTTGTACTGCATCTTATTACAAATTAAGCTTTAGAGCCAGATTTTATACAGTTTTTAGATCATAATAATCATTGAACCAAACATAACTGTCAATCTCTGTAATATAGAATCTATTCCTTCCGTCTTTGTCCTCAAATTCACTTTACCGATAAAACTGATGTATTGGTAATATTTTCCGATTCTGTGTTCATACAGGGACCGATGGGCTTACGAGGAGAATCAGGAAGGCCAGGAGAAGGGAAACCAGGAGCCATGGTAAGATCGAGGAACTCTCGCTTATAGCAAGCACCATTACATGCCTCCACCGATTAATAGTTCCAGTTTTTCACGGTCGCGATTATTATGATAATCTCATTCATTTACCGAAAGCTTTTCACAAAATACTCGTATTTATATATTCTTATCTCTTACGCCTGGTATCTACTGCGATGATAAATTACTCGATCGCAAATATTTTACGACGTTTCTACAAGCCGTACGAAAAAAAATCCGTTCGAGTTACAATAAATCAATTAGCGTTTTGTACATAAAAAGTCCAACTTTTGAATTGCGCGTCCGACCGAAATTTTCATTCGGTATAATAAATTCTTAAATTAGCAAAACATCGCATGTTTCTTAAATCAGTTGATGTTAGCAATAATTCCGTCTAATAAATGTAAATATAACAGTAAAACGAGCCAGATTTCTCGGGTGTGTAAAATAGGATTTTAAAATAACTGTAAATTATTTTACACGAACAATTTACGTGTATTATTGTAGAATAAGTTACCGTCGAAACGAAACAAGCTCCGAATTTGTATTTGAGCCTCAAATACTAGAGTTTAAAAGCTTGGATTCAACAAGTTAAATATTGATTATGCTAGTACGGTTTATAATCAAACTCGAGAATGTAATCTCTCGGAAAGGCAATGAATCAAAACGTAGATTTTTAATCGCGATTTTTTAATCATTTTACAAGTAGCGTTTAAGTAAGAATTATAATATATTTTTTAAACAAGTCAAGACTGTATGTAAATAAATAAACACATTTCCTTTGTAATACAACATTGATTTATGAAATAGTTATTCTAAATTGTAGTAAACAACATTTTTACTTTATTATCGTTAATCATCTTGGCTGTTTATTTTTACAAAGTAGAAAATAATAGTATTATGCAAAGTTATCAATAGTGATGTCCCAATGCCATGTTATTAATCCACGTTGTGCACAAATTATTATATTCACACTATAACAATTTATAACTATTCAGTCTAATGAAAGAACGCAATAATCAATTGACAAGACTGTCGTAATCAATCAGTAACTGATAAGTCAGTTGAAAATGTCAAAGAGAAATTCCGATCACCTATTTAACTGAACCATCATAATGATGACTCGTTTTTGTGATGAAAATATTTATTTTAAAACAAAAACGATCCTTGTATCAATCAATGCATTGTTTAAATTTCGCTTTTTGAAGAAAAAATAATTTTTTGTGCCTACAATCAAATATAAAATTGGCATTGCTGACTTACTATATTTATGATACAAAACAGAGTAGTTTAACGAAATTCCATTCTTTATTAATAATCGGCTTAAAAAACACAGGTTGGCGCGTGGTGATGATCCGACTAACGACTAACATGGGATAGGTACTACAAAGATAACCGACAATAACCTATCTAACGCAGACCGTCCGGGACTTTGCGGACAAGCGCAAAGAACCTGGCTTAAAATGCGTCTTGAGTCTATTCTCTAAGCACGCGTTTTATTAATAAGTCCACCCACACGTCTAAATAAAAGCGACTCCTCGAATGCGTCAGATATATTTTGTCACGACCTTCATAATCGTATAAATGTACAATTCGCGCCAATGTTCAATGGACCGTTGTAAAACTTGCAGGAATCGGCACGTCTGTAAAACCACATACCGCCAAATATAAACATTTAATTGGTGTATTAGACTGCAAGAAATCATGAATGACAAATATTTTGCAATACTCATGTTTTTTAATAGTTGATTGTTAATTAATTTAGTACTGTAAAAAACCACAGAAAGATTATTTTACATCATTTGCCATCACCATATCATCTGATAATGTACAGCAAATTTTTATTTTTTTATTTCACGAGGTTAAACCATGCTTTCTTAGACATTTTAATGAACGAAGATAATTGTTGGTGACAAACATGATATATTACTTAATAACGTGCGTATCTTGAACAATAATGTTGCAAAACGGCCTTAAAATTTTACTCGTGCTTATTATAAAATAATTATTATTTTCATCAATAATGAATTTTGATTTTACTTTGTGCGCAAAACCGGATTTGGCACACGCTGCGTCAAAGTATCGTATGCTAAATCAAGATTTGCATTCGTCATGTAGAAAAATACAGTTCGAAACTGGGGCGAGATATGATTTCAGCGTTACATGACCTTTTCACACTTCAAGGCTAAAGTTCTCATTCTCGCATACTTGTATCGAAATGTACTGTTTTATTCTAATCGTGTTCTTTTATTATTATATTTATTTTTAAAAAACTTACAAACGTAAAAGTATTTATTTTTGTTGACGACTAGACTAGAGTTAGATTTTTATACAATCATGTGAACATTCATCGGGTTTATTAGAAACGTATCATCAAAGTGAATACTCGCTAATTATCATTTTCATTCAAAGTATGATATTCTAAATGACATGCCGATCTCTGCAATTAAGCGATTTCATGGAGACGTCAAAACCGATATTAGAAACAAATTACTCATACGTTCTTTAACACAGTACTACTGTATAAGATTTTATGCAAAGAAACAACTAGTAGTGATCCTGTAAAATACTCGAACTTGAAAGTTGCGACGATTAGTTTAGCTCATTTCTTGCGTTTAATTTTTATAAACATATCATCTAAGTCAATTCAATTCCTATACAACAAATTCAATATATATTTCATCTGCATTTAAAGGATCGTCGCAAAGTTTTAAGCTGGAGCATTACTGGTTTCAACGTTCTAATTCGCTCATAAGAAAAAACTCATAGTGTTTTTATACGCTTGCCAAAGTCCATATATTTTCAAAATCCTCGAAAGAGCACCTAACAGATATGGTATTGATACACGAATGAAACATGCGACTTCTTGTCAGTTTTCACAATGTGTGACTTCCATGCATTGCAAAAAAATCTTGAAATAAATTACGGAATTATAATTCATATTACAAAACGTCACCGGTACCGTGATTGTAAACGGTTTCTTGATCAGAAATATCATTTTATTTTCTGGAACTAAAGATTTGTCCGTTTTCTAACAACTATTTTGCTCTTTGGTGATCTTTAAAAATGTAAGAATAAATAAACATTGAAAAAATCATTGTTTGCCTGGCCTTAGAAAGATATGTACTTGCAACAATTTTACTTTTAATGCTATTTAAAAATAGAATGTAGGTTTATCCGATAAAGAATTGGTTGATAATAGTCGTACAATCGATACGATAGTCTGTCATAGTCAACATTCCTGAATTTGTAGCTGTGGACATATACATGTATCATTCAAAGTTCGAACCTAACTTGTGTAAAAATAGAATACTTTTAACTTGTAAGATTTTGAATTTGTATAGTTTAACTTTTTGTACAAAATAACACAAGTACAAATATAAGTTGTAAGTGTATAGTTTTCTATGTATATTGCAAAGCACTCGTTGACAATTTATTCTTCAAGTATGATTGAATACTTTCCAATGCATCTAAAAATATACATTCTTTTACAGTTTTTTTTTACTTTTTAATAATACTGCATTTTTACAATTTTCCATACAAAAAATTGTTATAATGTGAATAAGACATTTTTTTGAGGTACTAAAATACTCTTTTCATTGTTTGAGTGATATCAATTTATACAAACTCGAAACAGCAATCTCAGGAATGAGGACTAAACCTTTTCATATCTTGTACGCATTAAAAGAAATTCACAAAAATTGATTACATATACTTTAAACTTCTTTGTAGGGAATAATTGTGAGGATATATTTATACAAAATTAACGAAAAATTGTTCGAAATATTCAGACCTTTCCTTGTCGGTGGATATTGGCTACATATTCATAGATTAAATAAAAAATAAAATGAAAACTGTAAACACATGGTAAGCTTTTAATGTGCCTAACATCTACTAAAAATGTTAATATATATATATATATTTCTGTGCAAATATTTCGTTAGTGCGTAGATATCCTCACCGACCGTGCAAGAAACATCACAAAAAATGCATAATCCTCAGTAAATAAAGGCATTGAAAGATTCTAACATATTCGGTTCATTAGTTTCGGAAATGATTTTTCCAATCTTATTTATGAAGTTTTTTCTATACTGTGTTTCGTTTATACCGCATTTAATTGATATTATTCAATCACATATCAAATGTCATATATTAGTCGATTGTGCCAAAAGAACAAGATGTTAGCGAGTAAATAATCATTTGTAGAATAGTGGCACCGCATCGATCAACTAGTTCGTGGTCAAGTTTTACTTTAGAAGAATCAACAAATATTTAATATCGATACATAAGGAATGCTTAGTGGAGCAATTTCGCTTCGTTTACACGATGTACTTCAAATTCCTATGACATATCAGTTTTAGTACTGAACTAGTTTAAAATATTTAAAGTATTAATTGAAGCTTGCATAACGATTGTAAAACAGTGCCAAAATAGTATTGTCAAAATCTTTTGCACTAGCTTTGTCAACAATGTTTTTGCACTGTTAGAAGATTAAAATTTTAATTGTGTAATTTCTCCTGTATAGTAAATGATTCCCTGAACCTAAGAACACTTGTAAAGAACTCACAAGTAACGTATGATCAAAGAAATATTTTGCAAGTAGTTTGCGTAATATTCTATATTGTTATTCGGGAATAAATTAACTGTTTGTTATTAACTAATTTCTCGAACTTCAAACAAGACTTGCAGTATTTACAAATTTTAAACTTGCCCGCTCGTTTTATTTTTAAGATGAATACATTTTTCAAACTATTTGCAGAAGCTCAAATTTGTATAACAGCATATCTAATCACGTGAATCGTTGTTGAAATTTTTATACCGATGATTTATATGACTTTGTTATGAAAATAAAATTATCGTAAACTTCATTTGCGTTCAGTAGCGTTTACAAAAATTGCCAAAAATGAACGCTATGCATGTTATACATTTTTTAACTAACGCTCGGCTCTAGCGTTCCACGTTCCCCATTGTATTATAAATATATTAATTTAATCGAAAAAATCCTTCAAAAAGAAATCATTTTGAAGAAATCAAAGAAAAGCTCGATAGTTTCTGAAAAGCGTACTACGCGTGCCAATAATAGATGCGCAACAGGGACGAAAAGTGCATAAGAATCATCGCTGCACTGTCGGCACTGAAAGTACCAGCCGCATTAAGACTTTGCTTGTACATATACAAAAGAAGAAATGGAAGAATCGATATAGTTAAAGAAAAAAAGTAAAGAAAGAAACTTGTATGGAACTGTAATTTTAACTGTAGGTTAAGTACTTAATCGACTAGGCTAGAAGTATTTGAATTTCGCATAAAAAGCAGAGAGTAAATGAAGCGAGGATAAATCGTTAGTATGGAAGCTAAGCATCATCGGGGTTTGAAAGTCCCGAGCTTGTAAAATACAGGACTTAAGCGTGATGTAATCAAACTATTTTATCGACGTAGCTTAGGCGTAGCCTTAAGGATTTAATGTTAATCTAAGCGAGATTCGCAAAACGAAGAACACAGAAAAAAAAACATGAAAACAAGCATAGCCACCTCGGGGCTGCAGATTATGATCCTCGAGAGCTTATAGATATACGATGTATACATGACGTATATATGTTTGTTAATTAAACAATATTTAAGTGATGGATAAAAAACGCAAACATTTTGGCGACTCTGATGCGAAGATATCCGACGACGTCCCTCGTTATGGAAAATGATAAGAAAAAATAAGAAATATGAAAAAAAGTCAAAGAAAATCAAGAGAGCGCTCTTATTAACTTTTGTTTCAAACTATGTCCTCATTAATAAACAGAATGTGCATGTGCCTGAGGCCTCATTGCTTTTCACGATAAACCCTTATCGATGCTTACCTTATTACGTATACATCTTTTAGTTTTACTGATTTGTATTCTCTCTATACCTGACCATATTAGTTTTTCAATCTTAATTTCTTTATTTTCTGGGTAGCTAAACCGCTTTGCATTATGTTATCCGAACCTGCAGCAACTATGAATCTGTTTTTCTTTGAAATTGTTATACTATTTCTCTCTTTACTTTGCTTTCTCAAATTATTCATTTTCATTCAAAAAACGACTGCAATGATTACATTCAAAGACGATAGCTCTGATAAAATAGAAAAAAAAGTGTATAAAACGCAAAAAGACGAATCGAACGAAATATACGTGTTGATTTGCTGCGACCACACGTCAGGATATTAGAACGAGAGCCAACTGGTGGAAGCTTCCGTATGAACATGTACAAGAGTTGTCTTTATTGTAGAGAGCATTTTATGACTATGCTGCTTCGCTAAAATTTCTCAGGTGAAGCTTTTCTTTTTCTTTATCGTAAACGGTAGTTTTTAACGCACTTGTGTGAGAAAAATTTTGAAACTATATTGTATAAAACCTTGTGTCTTGTGCGTTTTTTCAAAGTTCATTGCTTGCTTCACTCTACTACTGTTTCTCCTTTTTTCTCAATTCTGCCTTCTCCGTTTCATCTTGTGTCACACTTTTCGATGATTATTCTGACATTTGACAATATAAAATTGATGATAAAACCATAAGGCTTATATAAAAACCTAAAAAAATGTGTTGGAATAATGTCGACTTCGGAAAAGATGAAATTCAAAAGTGTATCTCTCATATAACAACACATCACTTTGTCATCGGAATCATATACTTATATTATTCTTAGCAACGCACACATTCGCCGTTCATTGCATTTTGTAAGCGCATCTCTCACGTACAATTGTATATAATAATCTCTCTATACATCTCTCTCTGTCTCTAATCTATACATATATGCAGTATACATTTCTCCTAGTAGTCTTCGATACTCTTTTGACTCTATACTACATATAAATGCGATATATGTGTGTGCGAGTGTGTATATATATCGTAACAATCATTCTTTATATAGCTCAACTGCGAAAGTTATGCCTCACATATAGCCACATATTATTATATACCTATATATATATATATATATATATATATATTTATGTATACTAATAGTAAAAAAGACGACTTACGCGTCTTGTTAGAATCATGCGTGTGCGTGTGTGTAACGAATCTCTATCACTATCTTATTATCATCACATGAAAACTTTGCATTGTATCTATCAGTTGGTTGTGTGCATTTTTTAAATTAGCGATATATTTATCACTTATACGAATCTTCGCGTTACATAGACTCGTCTACTGCATTGAATTAGAGAGCCGAATTTCATTAGATTTCCTCTACCTTTCAGGGTCCCCCAGGATTAGACGGCATGAAGGTAAGCATTACATTGTACATGTAAATTCTCTCGGAGGCTGTGCAGATATCAATCGAAATTGTACATACTGCTCGTTTTAATTTTTTTCAGGGAGCTCAGGGCGAACCCGGCACGAAAGGCGAGCGCGGCGAAACCGGACTGCCTGTAAATATCAAACACTTTAACGATACACCGCAAAGCTGCACCAGTAGTGAAAATATTTGAATAGTCGAAAGAACAAAAAGTGCGGCGAGAATATACACACACACACAGCCATGTAGTAACGTTGAAAATTTATGTATTTTCAGGGGACCGATGGCATTCCAGGAAACGAGGTATGACGTCTCTGTAAAACGCGGTGTTTTTATTTCGCTAGAGCGGTAACGCAAAAAAAGTAATGTAGATGAAAAAAAAATTATTGTTAATCGTAAATCGTTACAGGGAGCACCAGGCCAGCCGGGACCGAAAGGCGATTCCGTAAGTATCTGTCTTGAGCTCAAACGAATCGAGTGAAAAATAAGTGAAAAAGAAAATATAATAATGAACGTATAAACTAGATTAAAAGAGAGAAAGGATTCAGTCTCGATCCCCACATACAACATTCGCATGAACGACGCAGCATTGCATACGAGCAAAAAATTCGCCCATAACGTTATATGCTGCCACCAGTATGGTCGACTAGTCGCAAAACGCGACACTGTAATACGTTGTACATAAACGAGTGCGATATTTGTAGTTTTTCCGTATATATACATAGATACATTTATAAAGTCGCGCGTAAAACTTGATGAAATAATAGTCCTGCATCGTCTTTCACGCATCAAAAGTGTCTGAAATCTCGCGGTGAAACTCGTATACTGCATTCCTTTTCGATGTCTATAATCGTCAGACACACACACACACACACACCCACGAAGACATACTCTCACTTCTTCTATATGTTACAAACTCTCCACACGATCTTTTGCATTGACGAGGTTGATACTCCTATTATGCTTGGCCTTTTCTCTGCACGTTCTTTTCTCACGTTCTCTTGTTACTTCTCCATATAATATCTTGTGTAATTCGTGCGGAGAGAAAATGATTCCGCTTGCGTGCACGCTAGACTCGAGACGAAGATTTTTTTCTTTTTTGCTAAAAATACATTTTTACAAGATGAGTATAGCGAGTATCGCGAAGCGAAAGAATGTTGACTGCGCCTACCGATTGGCAATCCTCCGACGTAGACGCGCAATGAAGGCTTGCACGCTTCCAGGGACCTCAGGGCAGACGCGGCAAGAGAGGTGAAAAAGGCGAGAAAGGCGACCAAGGAGTACCAGGACTGGATGCACCTTGTCCTCTGGGACCAGACGGTCTCCCGCTGCCAGGATGCGGCTGGAGGCCTCCTCCGGTAATCACAAAGATTCTCTTTTTACGCCACCTTTAACAATAGAATAATAGCATGCTGGTTAATATTTTATTAACAAAATAATAATGATCGAGTAGTTGTACACTTACACATTAATACTGGTCTCTAACATAACGATGTCTGTGTGTGGTGGTGGTGGTGGTGGCGGGCTTTTCAAACGCTGGTAACAACTAAAATCAGGAGGCCCCGACACCCTCGTCTTCGTTCGAGGGCCCGGAACCAGCCGAGACGGACTACGACGAGCAGGACCAGGACCATGACCAAGAGCAGGAACAGGACGACGACGACGAGGAGTTCCCCGACGAGAACGGCAACATGGCTGAGCAATAAGATCGAGTTGACCAAATCTATAATCAACTCTCTATCTCTCGCACACACGAGCGCTATGATGCCTTACCTACCCTCCCATCCCCTTATTCTTCATCTATAGCTTAATTCCACATCACCTCATCGCCGTGTCACTTTGCATTAAAAATGAAAAAAAAAAAACTCATGATTATTTAGAGTAATATTTAGAGAAAAAAAAAAGCAAACACTAATACAACATATCTTAAGATTGGAACTCAACACCCGTGGTAAGCTCTCCTCAAGTTTCTCTATAATATTAATGTTCTTAGTTGGCTTTGTTTCTCAATTTTATGGTGCTTTACTGCTGGTTTTCCTCACCTTAATTAACGTAGAAATGAATTAACACGAGGGTTGCATGCCTAAAACTTTTGCAATAAAGAAACTTTATGGAGAACAACACCAAGGTTGCTAGAACGAGATTCAGCATAAGGTCTTACACCAAATTGAAATTATCTCGTTTCAGCCAAAGAGTAACATCTTACGTAAATGGTTGGAAGAAGAGGAAGAAGAACAATGAAATTCACAATGAAAGCTGTTCTGGTTCTGAGATGTATTCCAGAGGTCTACGAACGGCATTCTTTTTGTCGAAAACAAAAAAAAAACACGATGAGCATCCACGTATTAACCAAAATTTCAAGCCTATTTAAAACTAAATTAACAAAGCTTGCCAGTATGTGTTGTAAATAAATGTACTTACAGTGTTCAATGCCAATAGTGTGTGTGTGTACATAAAGAAATATTGATGATACTGTCAACAGGAATGCAACAATAAGAACAGATCCAATGCTTGTTCGTTGAATCGATAAATATATAAGGCCAAACGTTTGAGAGGTGGAGCCGACACGTAACAATGCCGACGTGGTTCCTAAGTGTAGCGTGTTCTAGCGCTAATATCTTTTGGTACCTCAAGGGGATAGTCAAAAGTGTTTATAGTTTATATTGCAAAAGTAAAATCAAAGTCTTAATGTCGCACACTTTTATAGTGAACTGCAAGACTTGTACTACAATAGGTAAATTTAACTTATTTGTATACAACTATACGTATGTGCGAAAAATATGTGACAATAGTATTTGTAAAGTGAACTCTTCATTCTCTGATCCTTGAATAGACTAAATCACTTCATATGCTAGCTCAAGGATATAAAACAATAAAAGTATTAGATGTTATTTACACGGGTAATTATTTATAATAGTGTAATGTGTAAAAAAAATACCGTACTAGGTTCTTTATACAATTATTATATATACAAAGTTATTTTACTGTATTTTATGTAATAATAATGACTATGCGATACATATACGATACTTTAAAGACTCATAAAAGAATACTCAAAAATAAAAAATATTCATTGCCAATTTAGAGTAGATTTGAAATCGATATTAAAATTGTAAGATAATATGACAAAGTTTCTATAACACATATCATATAAATTTAATTATAACCATTTGGATAATTTTTATAAAAATTCTAGCCAACAAATGTGTACACATGTCAATAATAACCATTAAAATAAGTCTTTGTTTATACTACAAATAGTGCTAAGCTATTTTTATTTTTCACATTTTCCATAAAAGCGTTAAAAATAAAATGTTATTACAACACTGTACAATCATAAGACTGAATACGCTGTATACAATATTTCCCTTATAATACACTTCCTTTTGATAATTCCTTACCAATGCAAAGAGTAATCATCACTTGAATAGCTTGAATTTTTTAACATACTTTTGTACATTCTCCTTTGGATATGGTTTGATTACTAAACAAGTTGAAATATTTTCTGGTTGCTCTATCCATAACTTGTGACTAATATTATTTTGCTCTAATGTTTGGTGTAGAGTATTTAAGCTTTCTTCGTTTGGTGCCTAAAAATAATATTTTGATTCATTACTTTTTTTACTAATATATTTCAAGATATATTCCTCTTTGAAGATGCAACATATCTCTATAAAGCCATGAAAAAAGGCTGGTAAAAATTGTATTTACTTCGAGTACCACTTTGTGCATATTATCTAAATCTGACAGGTAAGTTTGTGTGTCAGGATCATCGTGAAACAGATGAGTAACTGCACTGCAAGCATGACAAGCTTGTGCTATGACAGCTCCCAAAGGCCACTCCAAAGTCTTTATGAGATCTCCTCGAACAACAACATACTGAACAATACCTGCCATTCTAAAATAACACTATAATATTATAAATTTAATATATATTTTTAAATTTTACCTCATTTATGCACAAGTCACTTACATTGCAAATGATAATAAATGCTTATCGAGTTCAAAAGTTGTCTTTACGTTTAAAACTGGATGTATTATTACGAGACAGCATATATGTAAATAAACAACTCTATATTGTAGTGCGACAGGTTATGACGAGCCGGCTTGCTCCATATGGGCGCTGTTACCTCTCGCGTGCTGTTACTGTAGAATTTCCACGTTACCGATTGTAGGTCTCGCTATAATTATTTGCTATGAGAAATACCAAGCAATAATCACATGAAACATAACAATGGATTCGTTCTAGATTCTTTCATCTTGACTCAAAAATCAAAATACAAGCCTTTGTCGTTAGATTGTCATAAGTAGTAGATGCAGATAATAATAAAACAGAGATCAATCTAAAGAGCAAAATATTTCGAAAATTAAAACTCATGTGGTAGATAGCATGAGAAAGTATACAAAATAGAAAAACGTAATGTACATAAGATATACTTAGTAGATAATAGATCGTACGACGATTTGAAAGTTTGAATTGCCCCCTCTCACTCTCCTCAAATATTCCCTCGTCATTCGCATCATCAGCTGCCTCTGGTGGCCGCAAAAACCGCGATAAGTAGGTATAGTCACGTACGCGATATATAGCACATATCGTTCTGCACCAACACGTCGACACGGCGAGTACGAACTATAGCGATAATCGCTATACATACACGGCTCTGAGAAGGAGAACGTACTGAGGTACAGTGGTATTGAGGAGAGTATAGAGCCGGTTGCCGGTAGCCAGTTACTCTGCCTACTCATTCCGAGCACTGTCGGCTCCGAGAGAAGACGAGCTTTGTCCGTTCCAACTTTCGCAGTCTCCACGTTTCCGTAAGTAGAGCAAAATTTTTCTTCGCTGATATACTCTATCGACTCCTTGCTTCTCTCTGTCTTGCGCCGGTACTGTTATTCGACGGTTGTGGATTGTTTATCGAGTAATTTTAACGTCGACTATTCGCGACTAGTGGTAGAGACACAGCCGCTTCTTTGTGCGCTTTCCTACATGGACGACATCGAGGAATATTGTAATCTCAATTCAGAGCGGTTATTCGACAGTTGTTCTGCGCGAATTATCATTCGAACATTAACTCACATACGCGATTACAAGTAGCACAACGGCTTCTCTGTGCGGTTTCACGCGTTGTCGACATCTCGAGAAATCATAGAGAATTGTTCCTGCCCTGTACGCGTATTTAAATTGTTATGGCAAATTGCGCGTTATGTAACCTCCTTTTACTCCTCCGACAACAGGAGTCTCTAAGGATTCTAGACGGTTCTCCGAGAGCCAAGCCGTCGCGATCGCGGCGAAGGTCATGTAATGGTGTGATACGCGTCCAATCCAACTGTACCTATATACGTATATAAAGTACTTCAGAGTGTGCGCGTGCGTCATTTTTTGTCTCACACTTGCGCGATTCGATCGAACGTCGCTTATTGCTAGCGGAACTGTTGCGTTATTGTTTTGAATTTTTCATCACTTTGTATAACAGCGCTCATTAACATTAACACGTTTTCCGATTTCCTCCTCTACACAGCGCCGACTTCTTTTTTTCCTGTCATTGGCAAGCGCGACTTTAATCTAAATACTCGTTTTATATATTATTTTCCTTGATGCTCTGTATGTATAATAACGCATAATTATCTGTTGCAGATATTCGAATCAACATGCCAGTCCCAGCTATTCAGAAGCCAGCTCCGCAGTTCAAGGGAACCGCTGTTGTCAACGGTCAGTTTAAGGACATCAAGCTCTCCGACTACAAGGGCAAATATGTCGTTCTCTTCTTCTACCCTCTTGACTTGTAAGTAAAAGCTTGTGACATTTGATAGTTTACTCTCTCTTGCAAATTCTCTTCAAGATGTGTCAGAACATTCTGCCTTATCTCTGTTGAATAAATCTTTGCTGTAGATAAGGCAGGCAGCAGGTAGACTGTTCTGTCTGGAGATCCATAATTCTGATAAGGATGTTTGAATTGTCACGTATTGCTGATATTGGATATCCGCATATTTATTGACTTAATATAATTTATGATTTCAGCACCTTTGTCTGCCCAACTGAGATTATCGCATTCTCAGACCGTGCTAAGGAATTCGAAGCCATTGGAGTGCAGTTGATCGCTGCATCCACTGATTCCCACTTCAGTCATCTTGCGTGGATCAACACACCACGCAAGCAGGGAGGCTTGGGTGAAATGCAAATTCCCCTTCTTGCTGACAAGAGCGCTAAAATCGCACGCGACTATGGCGTTCTTGACGAAGAATCTGGTGTGCCTTTCCGTGGTCTCTTCATCATCGACAGAAAGCAGAACCTGCGACAGGTCACAATCAACGACCTGCCTGTAGGAAGGTATGTCTTAAATTTTTTGCAACTCTGTTATCATGTTTGGTTTTTGTAAAGAAGGTTTCTCATCGACTGTTTGTGTTATTCAGGTCCGTCGATGAAACTTTGAGATTAGTACAAGCATTCCAGTTTACCGACGAGCACGGCGAGGTTTGTCCAGCTGGCTGGAAGCCTGGCAAGAAGACGATGAAGCCCGACCCTGTTGGAGCTAAAGACTACTTCAAGGACTCGTAAACCCGGGGTCGTAAAAGTTATTTATGCAGAAGGCTGCATTAAAATTATTGATTACTGCACTTGTGTCGTACTATAAAAAGAAAAGTATTTCTGAACAATTCCTGTAGATTAGGATCCGTTTTTTCGTTTTTGCCTTTAATCACTTTTAATAAACGAATCTCTTTTTTATACGATTTGTTTTCAGTCGCTGTCACGAATATTTCCCTGATCCTATAGCTCTATAATATTACCAATTACAACGTTTAACGAGATAACGAATAACTTAACACTCGTTTAATTACGCAAACAAGCAATTAAAATTCTATTTCGCGCTTAAGAATTCCAACGAAGCTCTCGGAAAACCTATAAGAGAAACATAGATGCAATAACGATTTTGATACAAAACTCTCGACACGAGAACAGTATTTTTAGCCGATTGTTTATTTCCGTTTTCCAGTATATAGAGATGCTCGTTCCATTGTGGTCGCGAGATGTATTATAAGCAGCCGACTAAAATAAACATCAGCGGCAGATTAATAAAAGACCGTAGGATATCGACCTACATTTTTTTCCCCCCTAAAATGAGTCGTTAGCAGTGATCATACATAGTTTTAATCGTTGATGTCTGCTACACAGGTGTAAAGCGCGCGCGCGTAAACACGGATGTAGCCGCTACTGGGCGGCGATGATCGCAGAAGCTCTCGTTTGTAAATAAACAGAGTTAGGTATATAGGCAGCGGTATCCAAAAGCACGAGAAGAAGAATTTGACCGCCGGAGCAAGCTCCGTTTCCGCGTCGCGGGCTATTTTCGTCGTAGCGAGCGGCGGCAATAGTTCTCGCTCACTCGGAAGCAGCTTTTCAAGCTCCCGCACTTGTGCACACGCGGCCATCGTCGTTAGTGGCTATACCAGGCGCTCGTCGCGAAATTCGAATCCTCGTACCGCTCGTTACAAAGCTCTTACGAACGAAGCATAAGTATCAAGTGGTCGTAAAAAAAAAGAAGTAAAATAATTTCGCGAGGTGTACAACAAAATCGTGTTCCGGTCTCGCGGCAAAATCCGAAAAGTCCCGTCGCCGTTCGGAAATATGTCGGCTGCTCTTCCTCTCGCGGCAGTCGCCGCCGCCGAAAATAGCAGCGCGAGTGCAGCAGCGGCAGCGGGCGGAAATCGGCACGAGACGTAGTTCGGACACGGGAGTTGTCGAGCGCGTGTAAGAATACAACGATGGCCGCGTGATTTGGGCGCCGTTGATGGCCGAGAAGAGGAGCCCCAGTGCGGGCAAAGTGTACCATCGCTTGCAGGACGGGACAACGGCGGCGGCAGTGCGCAAGAGGCGGCGTCGTTACGAGCCTGTCAGTAGGCTGCCGACCCCACCTCCGGAGCCCGTAGCTTCAACCTGCATCAGCAGCTTTCAACAGCTGGATCGGCTGCATTCGCTCGTCGAGCAGATACTCGAGCTGCGCTCGAAGAATGCCAGGCTTTTCAGTAGAGTTCGGGAACTCGAGCGGATCAAGGCTCAGCGACGGCTCGAGAGGACTGGACTGGCCCTGCCCGCTGACGAGGGGGAGCTTGCGTTCGCTGAATCGCTGCTCGGCTCGATACTCGAGTCCACTCCCTGCGTCGCTGCTTCCAGTAATAATAGTAGTAATGTTAGTAATAATAAGGCAAGTGAAATTTTATGTTATCAGAATTTATGCGGAAACTGAAAGACGAAAAAGAAGTACTTAAGATAAAAGCTCTGCTTTACACACCAACTACGATATACGTAAAGTTGTAAAAATATTATATATCATCGACGCGCTTTGCAGACGAGCTGCCGTCAGCGCAGCAGGTCGATCGGCACGGAGGCGCGGCCTCTTCTGCGAGCAGCAGCGTCGAGCAACAAACGCTCCAGCTGTCACTTGCAGTACGAGTCGCGTCAAGCGGCCAAGCGGCACTCGATAGCCCAGGCGCCCTGCTCGCCCAAGGTCAGCAAGTGGACCAAGGTCAAAGCAGCCTTCCGATGGGAGCGAGCCGCCGCGGCCTTCCTCGAGCAGGACAGGTTCCTCAGGCCTCCCGCCGTCAGCGCCGAGAGCTCCGGCAGCGGGGGCCCACCTTCGCCCGGCTGCACCGTCAACCTGTCCTACTCCACCGCCTCGGCCTCGTCCTCGCCGTCCTCCTCGACCGACGAGCTCTGCCCGAAGCTCCCGAGATCGAGCTTGAGGCCCAGTAACACGGAAGCCGGCGTCGCTCCGCGGGCAAACGTAAATTATAATACTCTTATTTACTCTTATTACGTTTCTGCCTTGAACTACATGTAAACTGACTGCGCAGGAAACGAGAGCATCGGCTGCCAAAACCCCCTGGGCTATGGTCAAGGACATGATCCAGTCGCGCCGAGAGAGGACCAACCGGGGCAGCATCCGCAGCGAGGACGGCTACTCGCTGTCGAGCAGTCTCGACTCGTCCGCGGACACGCTGCTCCAGGACGCGGAGAAGATCGCTCAGCAGCAGCATCTGCGACTGACCCCTACCCTGAGGATCACGGTGCCGTCGAGCGAGGAGTTGCGCAGCCTCCTCTCGTCGCCAGAGTCCGCGGCTTCGACGAGCAACGACAACAACAACTCGCCGTCGACGGACGACGCGACGCATAATCAGCCGAGGCAGCTTCACAGGCAGGACTCCAAGTGGAACAAGGTCAAGCGGGCCTTCCTATCGGGCCCGGCTACCGCCACCGTCTCCGTTCCGGCCAGTCCCAGCAGCAGGATGTCTACCGCTTTCTTCGACGGTTAGTAGTAGTAGTCGAGTGTAGCTCCTCGATGCAGCTGTCCAAGTCTCGATCGAAGGAGGCTAGCTCGCTGACAAGGGGACTCGTGACCCTCTCCCGTTCCTTCGCGTTCTCGAGTCTGAACCGGTCACAGAGCTGCTCGACGTTGACCACCTCGCTTTTCACGTGCTCCTCGCCCGTCTCCAGCAGACGAGCCGCTGCGGCGCTGGCATCGCCGAGGCAGCTCAGAAGCGCTTGGCTGGAGACGCAGCCCCTGCAGGTGCGCACCATCTCCACGGCCGTGTCGGTGCGCTCGCGAATCCGACACTCCAGCTCCCCGAGGCGGCACTCGACGCAACGCACGCCCGCCGCGTTTCCGCAGAGCCACACCTATATACAAGCGTGCGAGAGACATACACTTTATTTCTATAGTTATATGATGAACCTGAATACTTGTATAAACCTGCAGGTTCGCGGCGACCTTCTCGGCCAGCGCGTAGCTCTCGAGTCGTTTTCTGACGCCGCAGACGAGGCTCATGCTGCTTATCTCGCGGATCTTCCGCTCGATTTCCAAGTCCAGTTGACGCAATTCGGGTGAAGGTCCATTGTCCACTGCGTTCATCGAATCCAACAGAGATTTGCACGAGTTTTTTGTCAGGATCTGGAGGTCGATCGCCTTCTTGCGCACCTGGGTCAGCTCTCGCTCGTAGGCGTCCGCCGCGTTCCTCTCGCTCCAACACTGCTACTCGTAACCAATATGTTTTTCCCATATACATATTGACTCGCGGGAAAGGGGTTAAGTATATACTCACAGGAACGATTTTGCAATCCTCGCTCTTCTCTCCGCTCTGCGCAACGTTGCATTGCGAACCGAGTAACCGCAGGCCTGTTTGGCAATTCCGTCCCGTGATAAACTTGGAATTTCTGGCCGACACCAAGAATTTTAACGGCTGCATCGCTGATGTCAGCCTCTGCCGAAATAACCTCAAAACATGTTGATCGTGAAAAAAAAAACGAAGACTACTACAGCACGACAATGTAATTTCGTTACACTTACAGATGGCGAAACTGGCCGAAGCTTCTACAGCGCGAGCGTCGAGGACTTGGAGAAGAGCGTCGATGCCGCATCGGCGGGAAACAGTCCAAACTACCACCAGATCTTCAACGACAAGCTCAGTGAGTGGGAGAAGGGAAGCAGCAAAAACGGCTCAGCGCGAACCGCCACGAGCTCGCCCAAGGACAAGGACTCGGCCAACGCTCTACTCATGGGCGAGGAACAGCTCACCCCCGAGTTCAAGAAGAAGCTGCAGGAGTGGAAGCGCATGAAGAAGACGTCGCCCGGGACAACTTCACCCGAACAGCAGCAGCTCTTCCGGAGACGCCTCACCGATTGGCAGATCTGGCGTACCGCCACGAAAACCGATGGGAAGACTGCTCCGACGGCGGATTCGCAGGATTCAGGTTCGTTACTCTGCGTTTATAACATAAATTTGCAAACTTACTCATATGCTGCACTGTGCGGATTTGCAGGAAAACCGCATCTGTCCGAGGAGTTCTTGAGGAAGATGGACGAGTGGAAGAAGATCAAGTCGGCAACGACGGCCGCGCGTTCGGACGAGGACCAAAGCGAGAGGCGATCCTCCAGCTGCACCACGGAGTCCCTTTCCCCGAATGTTCCACCAAGAGGCTGCGTCGTCGACGACAAAGAGTTCACGCCACTGGATAACGTCATTTCTATGGTCGAGCGGGAGCAGAAGCTCATCGAGAAGCAGCGGGTGAAACTGCTCGACAAGAAGTCAGGGTACAGGTGTGCGTCTGTTGTATGTATTGGAGTACTTTACTTTTTAACCGATCGAAATTTGCGTTCTCAGGCTCAACGAAATCAATCGCATTTGCGACTTAACGGCCGACAAACGGGAAGTGCTCGTTCACACGTCGACGGGCTTCTACAGATTCCAAGGCATTTCGCAAGAATTCACGCGGAAATTGTACGAGTGGGAAAAGAGTCAAGGTATCGCTCCTGAATACTCCACCTTACAGTTGCTCAATCCAACGTTAAAAATCACCCCAGCGGACAGAAGCGACGAGTTGAATCGTAAGTGCATATTATACAAATTAGCTGAATCACTCCAAGCTCGGAATCATAATGTTTTGCGCTGCGTTTAGTCGAAAAGGGTCCGCAAACTCTGAAACGTTCCAAGTCCATGAGCAGCGTCGTGGAGACCAGCCTACGAGATAACACACCGATTCGACAGCCGTCGAGTCTATCCTTGAACGACGCAACGAATTTAGAAAACGATGGTTTGTATCCGATCAACTTACCGTTAGATTGATTGCCGATCACGCATAGCTCTTGTATACATTGATTCTATACTTTACTTTCAAACAAACCCAGCCAAACTGCGCATAGATTCGAAGCAAACGATCGGCGAGGAGGAAATGTCCGAAGAGTTATTGGCTGCTTTAGACGATTCCGAGCCGGAAGCCGTGATCGTCGACATCGAGGATGTTATAGAAGAGACCGCGAGCCCTATGGCCAAGTTCCAACCACAACAGACTCCGGTTTATTGCGTCACCGCCAGCGAAACGACCAGCATTGCCATACCGCTTGGCACAGTGACTGCCAGTCACGAGCCATCGCCTGTTATTCTTATACAGGCCGGAGAAACGCATCACGTGAGAACATGTTTTTATATATATATATATATATATATTTATTTATTTATACCATATACATATGCCCTTTAAAAGGCATCCTATAGAGGCAAACACAGTTGCCTGTACATAGGAATGGAATACTTAATCACTAATACTAATATACTTAAAACTACCATATAGAGCCAAGATAACACATTTAACGCTATCATGCCCTTTTTCCTTTTCATAGCAAGTTAACAATATTAAAATATTTAAAAAATATAACATCCAAAAGTTAATTCTTTATTATATTGTTATTCGACCGTGTATTTATTTTAGAGAATCAGAAAGCACAGGATTTCGCAGATTCGGGACGTCCAAACCGAAAGTATGGAGAGCAGCTTGCAGGAGCATGTCAGCTTTATTCCTGTACCATCGCAAATACGCATCACTCAGGTCGATGAAGCTACGAACGACGAAAACAGAAAACGGTAACGACGATCAACTACAATTATTTACCGTAATTTAAGGAATCCCCATTTCTGTACTGTAATGCGTGCACGTTCTTTCTGTCAGATTGTTCGAGCCGAGTGATATCAATATTTGCGAAACGATCATCGAGGAGGAAGCGCCAGCCTCGCATATAGGTATAAGAGCTTACTTTAAGATTTAAATTATAAATTCCAAAATAGAATCTTCTCGTTCTAGAAGAGGAGTCTAGACACAATGTGGAGATGGAACCATCGGCCGGCACGGGTTTTGGCGAAAGGACAGAAGTGCAAGTAAGCTGTCTCTGATGAATATGCCTGTATTACAAAGCTCGAGGGTGTTACTACAGCTTTTGAATCTATGTTTTAGGAAGAATCATCCGCGACGTCCGGCTGCGGAGCTGCGTCAAAAATCGAGTTCCCTCGTCCTAGCGACATAACCGAAGGTTCGATCCATTTTTTTTTTTCACGCGGTTCGAACTATTTTTTATAAGCTGCCCGCTTTTACCTGTTGATTCTGCAGATAGCGTCGACGGAAACGAAGTAGTGATAACTGTCGGCAGCGAGATCCGCCGGCAGAGAAAGGTATTGAAAACTCGAAGACTGACGGATACCCAAGTAGGCTACAAATGGCAAGAATCGACCGAGAGGGTAGAAGAAAGCTCGTCCAAGAAAGAAGAAGCCAACTCGGATGCTCTGACCGTCTCGCCCTTCCCGGAAACGCCAAGCGTAGAGAGAATCATCATCAACGAGAGTACGCTCAACAAAATCGTCGTGCCCACGGCATCGAACGAGCGGATCTCGCAAATCGCTAACTCTGACGAGTCCAGCAAATCGCCGAGCATTAAGACTGGAAAATCGTCGGACTCGCGAAGCGTCTTCGTCAAAACGAAGCGCATAATCTTCTCGCCGTTCAGTCGTCGCAGCAAGGACGTCGAGCAACTAGCAGCCTCCTCGGAAAGTTCAGCAGCCGCAGCACCAGCAGAGAAGCCCCATCAGCCAGCAGAGATCCAGCAAAGTCGCTCGAGCGTCGACTGCAGGCCTCCACTTCCACAGTCGCCAATTCTCTGCCGAAAGGAGTACCGACGTTCGTCGCCGAAGGAAACGGCTCCAAGCATTCGCATGATGATCCAGCGCTACAATCAGAAGCTTCAAGAGGACGCGGGCAGCCCCGCGAGCAGCGGGAGTGGCTCACCCATCTGGCGCTCGCCCAGCAGCGAACGTCGCGTCCGGACGCAGATGGAGCGCTACCAGGAGGAGGTGCGTCGGGCAATCTCGCCGCTCTCGGCTGCCGGAGTTTACAGGACAACGCCGCTGGAGAAGAGCGCGAGCGCTGGGCTGGTTCACCCACAGACAACAGGGAGGAAGAACAGCTTGCAAAACAAGAACCCCGAGATATTCAGCAACATCAAGCAGTCCTTGGTGCAGGAGTTCAAGACGCTACCGATCAAGAGCAAGAGCGAAACCGCACCGTCGGAAGCTGCATCTCCGGACGCAACGCCACTGCGTCTGAGAGCGCAGCGCATCAAGAAGGCCAAGGACGAGTTCCTGTCGCGCGGCCCGAGTTGCTATTCGCACGACCCTTCGATGCAAGACCGCGGCTCGAACCTAGACCTCTCCGACAAGTCTGCCAGCGCGGGCATGATCAACGTGGACCCGAACACCTTCGAGAGGCTCCGCCAGAGCAAGACGGCGGCCACCGCAGCCGAGTTCACGGGCACGCTCAGCAAGATCGCCAGTAAATTCCGCAGAGCCAAGCTGAAGAAACTGAAGGACAAGGACAAAGATAAAGACAAAGAAACTTCGAAGATGGGCACGGTCTCGATGCTGTGCCGGCAGAGTCTACTCGTAGACATCCTCCAGCCGGCGGACGAGATGTCCAAGAGTTGCCCGACCTCCCCTTCGCCCAGCCAGAGAGACGCCGCCGACGAGCATTCGCGATTCAAGCAGCATCGCGATAGCAACTAACTCATCATCAGCAATCTTCTCATCATTTAAAAAGCAGCACACTCGATCGCGATCTTATAAACTTTTTTCAGTCGCGTGCTGTGTTACATTAGAGAATGATCAAGCAATATTATTATCACTCCACTTTTTTACGAGTCGCGCCTCTTTCCGCTTCTTTTGTATAAACATTCAATTTCCTTATATTCAGATGAGGATTTTTTAACCATCACGTATTTTTATGTATTTATTATGACAATAATATATAATATATATCAATCAGAAAAGCGATTACCCTACTCAATTACTAAGTACAAAATAATGCTTGCCGTATTCAGGCTGATCGTAAGACGCTAAGAAACACGCTCACAATCAGTTTTCTTGTCCAATCTACTAATTATATCACTGAAAAGTGCGCCAAACAAATATTTTGCGATTTAAACGACGCGCGTAAGCCGGTGCATTTACACGCTGACTTTGTAATTTATGCCGCGTTTAACGGTCATTTGTACAATTTATTTCTTTAATTAGCAGTTAGCGGACTGGTCAGATTGCGCGCGACTGTTATAACGTCGAGCTCTATAGTGTACAGCTCGAATTATATTCGTTATATCTTTCGATATCTCTTGAAGACTTTGTGCTGAGAATCACTCGAGCATATGTGTATAAAGTTTGTGGGCGTCAGGGAGTTACGTTAATTATAATTAAAAGTTCTTTTGAACGAGCTCTATATGCGCGCGGAATAATCTTGCGTGGAATTGTCTGACGGGACAGGTCGAGGGAAATGTGGAATATGAAGTTGATTCTTACTTTTTCTCGCGTGATTTGACGTTGGTTATTATATCGTCGCTCCCTACGAAGAGTAGCACATATTAAATTTAAGTATTAGTGTTGAAATATAGTTTGACAAAATATTAACAAAATAATATCGTTAACTATTTTCAACAATTTTTTTTACTATTACCATATTATCCCCAGTGGAAATGGAAAATATGCCAATCTGTGCCAAAACTGTGCCAGAGCTGGTTGTGCGTTAGGTGTGCGTGATTGTATGTAAATGATCGTTCCTTGTTTAATCGTCGTGTTTGCGTGGGTGGTGTAGTAGCCTGTGTGCGTGCTGGTTGTGTGTTTTGTGTGCGTCATTGCATTTTATCCTGTGTAAATGAAGAACCTTGAGTGAATGATTTTTTTGCGTGGATGGTGTAGTAGACTGTAGTGAGTTTTTAGTAGA